>CM069916.1:52427936-53000151 GCA_036172215.1 Camellia granthamiana | reverse complement strand
GACTCGACTCTTAATTATGATTTTACAAGACGCAATCCATTCCTTTTCATATGGAAGGAGTGGACTTCAAATTCACAATTTAAATACACACAAATAAAGGATAAAATAAAATTCTTGCAACAAAACAATGAACTTTTTGTAAATTCAAATTATTGAAACTAAAAGACAACAAATATACATAGTAATATCTCCACAATGTTTGATTGATTATCAGCGGGGATGGGGCCTCCCACCATTTTTTACTTTATTCATTATGTGAAGCATGCTATTCATTGAATTGTAATAAATTTGGACTTCATTGAATTGTAATAAATTTGGGCTTCGCTTGATCTTATACAGCTCCTAAACAGATGAAGAAACATATAACATTCCAATTGTTTATTCTTTAAGCATCTGGAGCATTTTCTTTCGGATTTTGCGCCATTCCATTCATGTATTGGAAGAATTCCATTCTATATCTAACGGTTATAAAATAGGAATATAAATTTATAATTATTTCAAATTAAAAAAATATCATTACACACACCATTTGAAGATTTCCGCAAAGACTTTTCCATTCTTTACAATTACAATTTTCTTCCCATCACATAGAATGCCGGTACATCATATTAAAGAATTTGTTAAACAATCTTCACTGTATTCGAAAAATAGATTAAGAAAGAATAAAATTATGTTCGAGTACTAAACACCGAAACATAATATGTAGAAATAAAATATGAAATAGCAGATTTTATTTTATTTTAGAAACAAAATGGAATTTGAAAAATTAAAGAGAAATGAAATCAGTAAATAGGAAAAATACTTATAGAAATATTTTTCCGAAAAGATTAAGTCCAGCATTTGACACTGTTTCTCTAAGACAGGTTCGTCCTCCCCACGGTGGTGCTTTCAGAATATGGATAAAATGATCAACGACAATTAGTAGCAGCACTACAAGCTAATTGCCCGGCGAACACACTTTGTGTTTATACTCTCTCTCTCTCTCTCTCAAAGAAATTAAATTTAGAAACGTTCAGAAATGTTCGAGAGGGCGGCATTGGCTCGCGTGTGGTTGCTTTTTGAGTCTAGTGGGTCAAGCCCACTTTATCCATAACCTCCCCCTCCACAAAACTTTGATACCTCTTGGGGCCCTTCCCAAGGTCCAAACTCAAGGTTTATAAACCCACATAATGCTAGCCTACCCAAGCAATGCAGGACAACCTTTTCTTCATGCCTTTTGGAAAACCCACCAAGACATCATTCTCATGGTGTTTACTTTTGCATCGATTACCCATTCACTCAATAATAGTTTTGATCAATCAAATATATGACGTGAATCTCAACACGACAAAGAACACATTGCCACCTAGACTTGCGAAATTCAACACATGAGTCCCACCTCTATTATAGCCCAAAGTTAGGAAAAACTTATTCCCAAAACCATTCCTAACATAGTTGTGTTCAATATTTTATGGAAAAAATATGAGCTATCAATTTTGTCAATGACAAAGATATCTTTTCTACTAGCCATTTATTTATTTATTTTTTTTTTTTTTAAGGGTAATATTAGAAATACAAAATTTTCTACCAAATAAATGACTAAATGTCTCACATTGTGAAACATTTAGTCATTTATTTGGTAGAAAATTTTGGGCCTATATAACATTTTTCTTTATTTTAAAGAGGAGATTTGGACAAGATGTAAGATGGAAAAAATAAATTTGATAAGATTGATAAAATTGAGTTTTAGTTTTTCCAAATAAAACAGATGTGTACAATTTGTGTCGTACTATTAATTTTAGGACTTGCTCGTATAACTGTAATAGTATATTTAACTATTGTTAGTCTTGGGGATCATCAATCTCTCTAAATTGTTTATCTTATCTCATATTTGAATTGTTTTAAAATGATGAGAAAGTAATAAAATTCTATTAATTTTACAATTTATAATAAAATCCTATTAATTCAATAGTCTCCTCCATGAGGATACCATATCGGAATCGACTATTAGTTCAAACCTTAATTTTCTTAATCAAATATCACATTATATATTTTGTTAGATTATTAATTCAATCTCAAAAACATGTCCACCCAAGCAAACATGTCCATTTATGAAATTAACCAAATTTGATGCAGTTTCATATTTGCTTTGCTTAATTTCAACTTTCCCTATTTGATTCATGGCCTCACTGATCTTGCGTAAACGTTAGAGATCCATAATATATACCTTCAAATTCACTACAATTTTGTAACAAGGAAGTCGGATCTATATTATTGTGTGACAGAATCAAAACTGGCATTTATCATACCACATAATTGTGGTTCAAATTATGAAAAAAATTAAGGAGTCTAAATTTATTTATTTATTTATATTTGCAACCCATTAGACATTGCTCTAGCTAAAATATTTCCATCAGAACTTCCATATATGCATAACAAAGCTATCACAACATAATCAACACCTCAAGTGTAAAGAAGCAGTTGTAATCATAATTTTCTTATATATATTAATTTTTTCTTAGTCTAGATATCGAATTACTAGCAACTGAAAACAATCGCATATGAGAAAACAGACCTTGTGGACAACACTAATGGCCACAAATTTATTAAAAAACATTGTTTGAATCTCACAAAAGGGTTGAAACTAGTGAGGTCCTATTATACTTATAACAATTTCCTATAATCATAAAGAGAGGGAAGGAAGTGAAAAAGAGGCCTCATGGGCAGAAGGTAATAGCATAATTGGTACCAGCAGGGCAAGTGAACAAACTGGTTGAATCAGGATTGCTATAAGCATCTGGGCATCTATCCTTGAAGAACTTGGAGAACCTTGTAGGCCCACAGGTCCCAGGGCCATCAGTGCAACAATATTCATTGGTCTTGAAAACGGTACATGGGTTGTTGCACCCACCCGGGGTCTGCAACTCGGTTGGGCACTCGCCAACTATGTTAGCGGCGCACCTGGCCGACTTGCAGACCGCAGTAGTGGGGCTGAAGTCCAACGGAATATTGAATCCATCAACGAGGGATATGTCGAAAAAGTCCAAGTTATTGGGCTGGTTCAATGCGAATTCAGCTAGGGTGTTTGGGGCCTGGCCGTAGCCTTGGCACTCTAGGAGCCCATTGCAGTCACCGGTCTGACATTGGCCATTACCACTGGCATTGAAGTTGCAGTTGGTCCGGCCCCAAATTCGAGCTCCGGTTGTACCTGGGTTCACATTGACGGTCCAAGACTGGCCCGGGTCGAGACGCATACCCCCACCGGGCTTGGCGGCGGCCCAAACTGTGTAGGTACATTTGTTTAGGACAGCAAAGGTAGCTGCATTGGTGAATGGGATCAATAGGGTGAAGAGGAGAGGGAACAAAATGGTGAGGCTTTGGGGGATGCTCATGTTGGTGACTTAAGAGTTACGTGGTGAAGCAAGTACTAGGACTTTTTATGAGATTGTATTGATGTGGTTTTGAGAGCACACATTTGAGGGGTTTATATATAGTTTCAAGGCGGCTATAGTTTTTGGTTTATGTGTGATCACCTCCACGAGTTGTGCCAAGAAAATTCAAAGATGTTGATAGACTTGAAATTGCTATCCTATCTCACTAAATTTCCATTGAAGTAAAGTCATCATTAGATTAGTTTTTGAGGAGTTGAACATTCCACTACTACCTTGCAAACACATAAATGTTGTTTCCATTCTGCTAGACCACAAGACCACGACTTCACTTTGAATGAATTTGTTTCTGTAATTTGATTGTAGCTTTTAAGTTTATAATTAAGTCTATAATTTTTTGTAATTTGATAAAATTTTTTTAGGTGAATAAATCATAAAATAAAACAAAAGATTTACAAAATTACAAGGGGCATACCCCAGGACCTACATCAACTATACACAACCAAAACAAAACAAACACACAAACGGAATAGCCAAAAACAAAAGGAAAGGAAACCATAAAAAAAAACTGTTTAGAAGCCATATACCAAGCAAGGAATAAGGGAGCTGAATAGAATCAAAACCAAAATGAACCACCCAATGAAGTCTCCGGACGGAGGAAAGCCCAACTAGCAGGGACCTGGCCAAAAGAATAAGGACCACCTACACAACCCGTGGGGGAAGGGAAACAAACTCAACTATTACAAGTTAACGTAGAGATCAATTGTTACAAAAAAGTAAAAGAAAGACAAGTATTTCCTATGTGAAGAAGTTCCAATAAGACTGGCGCAATAGTGCAGCCTAGTCTTGGTGAACAGTTTTCGAGCTAATGCTTCAATAGGGACAGCACCGTGCTCACTCCACGACTGACTATCGCAACCTGGGAAAACCAGCAGCCCAAATATCAAACAGCAATACAACAATGCCTATAACACTGTGTATCACAAAGCTCACAAAATATAGGGTCTAAGTCACTCAACACACAATGATCACACATCTCAACAAAAAATAACAGTGAAAGGTAATTGGGAACAATCAAAATAAGATAATAAAAAATTGTGAAAGACTACTGCCAAAAAAAAAAAAAAAAAAAATATTTATAGCTCACTACACTCAACCCTCAACAATAACATCCCCTATTAAGAACCAGCCAATAAACAAAGACCTGCAAGAAGATAAAATTAGTAACCAATATTGGCACTCCATATATAGCTCACATCACTCAACCCACTTATGGTGAACTCACAACACTCAGTAAATAGCTTCCCCAAGCTATTTCTAATTTGGATAATGATCTTCATACTGTGCCCGCAAATAGAAAAACACATTAGGAAATTTAAATTAAACAGAAAAAAAAACCTCACTATAGTAACTTGTGATAACTTTGTTTCGTATTATGTTAATTAGTCTTAATTGTGGTTGTGATTATGTGTTTGATATGATTTGGTGTGTTATTTGTACAAATATATGTGGTTTTGAATTTCTATCTGTTCACTGTAGGGACATCTGTTTGACTTTCTGCTTTGGAAATTAAATTGAAGGCCTTATCGGCCACAGAACTCGAAATTAATTACGCCATTGTGATTGGCATAATTTTTAAAACATACGGTGAAATTTAATTGAAAATTGATTCGGACCAAATTAAATGGATTAAATCAATAAAATAGTGTCCAACTATTTAATATTAAATAATTGTATTGAGAGGGAGCTTTTAAAGGCCATTACACTCTCATTTTTGTTTCTTTTGGAGCTCAACATTTGAAATTATGCTCTAGAGAGAGAGAGGGGCCGAATTTAGTGAGAGAAGAGGCTCAAGGTAGAGATTTGCTAAGGAACTTGGTAATCTTGAAGCTACACTCAAGAATTAAGCATAAGTTTGGAGGATTAAAGCTCCTAGGTGAGTAATCAGCCCTTAATTCATGAGTTTGAACTGTGATTTTGTGAATTGAAGATTAAATGGTGGGTTAGATCATGAATTGAGTTGGTTTTGTTAAATTGCAAGTCATGGAACACATGCATGTAGGAAATTGCTAGGGATTTCCATGTTTGAGCATAAAGTGTGTAATCCATGTTGAATTGTGAATGAAGTCCATGTAATTGATCATCTCTTCACCAACTAAATTGAGAATATTGAGTATATCTCACATGGATTTACAATTTATGAGAATATGAGTTTGAATGTATGAGTTTGTTATGTTGGAGATGAGTTTGATGTAAATTGGGACATGAATGTGATTAATTTGTGAAATTGAGTTTCATAATGTTGTAATTTGGTGTTTGTAGCATGTTGATACATGTATATGTGGAGTTTGAGCCAAAATCATGTGTTGAGAGCCTTTGAATATCGAGTTGAAGCTCAAGAACAAATTCTGGAAAATCCAAAAATTTTGATGTCCGCTCGAGCGGGGAAATCACTGCTCGAGCGTAAAATTCGGGCTCCTAGTATTTTCTGCAGACATGATGTCCGCTCGAGCGAGGAAGTTCACGCTCGAGCGGGGAGCTATGTAGACTGAACTTCAGCTTGAGCGCCCGACTTCATGCTCGAGCATAAATTTGATGTAACCAGTACTTTTGCAGACCTCATGGGTCCGCTCGAGCGGGGAAGTCCACGCTCGAGCGGGGACCCTTGTTTATGAAATTTTGAAAATGTGTTATGTGCTTCGTTTTCCGTTCTCTTTCACTTCTAAGCACTCTTAGGCATGCATTGAGCATTATAAATGAGTTAAAAGGATAAGAATAAAGCCTAAAGAGGAATATGTGAATTAAGAACGGAATGAATTGTTTGTGACCTATTGTGTTCATGGAATGTGTAGGGTCAAGCTCCAGGGCAAATCACCCAGCCGATCACCGTGAGTAGTATCTTATTAAAGATATCTGAAGTATGTTATTTGTCCAATTGCTTACTTCCATGTAAAGTCTTATAAGTCTGTTTATTTGAACGGGGGACAAATGTTTGCTATGCCAAATGAATGGGCCAGAGGCCAGTTTGACATAAATGAATGAATGGGCCAGAGGCCAGTATGATCTGGATGATAAATCAAATGGGCCAAAGGCCAGTTTGACATGAAAGTATGCATGGGCCAAAGACCAGTTTGACATGAATGAATGAATGGGCCAGGGGCCAGTATGATCTGGATGATAAAACGAATGGGCCAAAGGCCAGTCTGATATGAAAGTTTGAATGGGCCAAAGGCCAGTTTGACATGAAAGTATGAATGGGCCAGAGGCTAGTTTGACCTGAAAAGTATGAATGGGTCGAAGGCCAGTTTGACATGAATGAAATATAAGTGGGCCAATGGCCAATTTGATATGAATAGATTGGGCCCGAGGCCGTCCGATTTGTTTGGAACCGCAGTTATTTGACCTACGTATGAATATATGTATGTATTAGATAAAAATATGAATTGGGCCTAAGGCTGTTTGATGTATATTGTTCCAATGTATCTTCTTTATTTGATATTATTCACTGGACTTTCGCTCACGCTCATTCATGTGTCTGTAGGTGAGCCAAGGGAGGTCCAAACCCAGCCTCAGTGAAGTTTGTGTGGAACAATCAAGGTTTTGAAGAGTCAGCCCTTACGTCTCACGCACGAGACTCGTCTTCACCCTTTTGCTATCTTATTTTATTTTGTCATGTTGGCGAGGACTTTGGTTCATGTTGTATATATATAGTTTTGATTGGCTAACTTAGACTTAATAGATCCTGTATGTACAGAGCCTTGTATGAGTACATATTTTGATGTGAGTTATTAATACGTGTATGTATGGTTTGTTGTGATGTGCCATGTAAGCACAGCTCTATGGACAAAGTTTCAAATTTTGCTTCCGTTTGGCCCATTTACTCTGATGAGTTATGTTTGGTTTGATTTAAGGCCGTAGGTAATCTCAGGATTACTGGCCGGTTATGTCCTTAACCCATGGGGGCGAGTTCTGGTCGTGACATAACTCACCCCACTCAACCCTCAATATGTAGCTCCCAGTCACTCAACCCTCAATTGGTAACACTCCCCTCAGATTTGAGGATGGTAGGAGGCAACCTCCACCCTTGCAAATACCAATAATCAGTTGGGGACTGCTTGATAGAGTTGAGAGAGAGAGAGCTCTTTGTCTGACCATGCAAATAATGGCCTTCAAAATGATCTCCTCAAGTTTCCTCTCATTGCTAAAAATTCTATTATTCCTCTCAAGCCAAACCTGGTACACAGTGCAACAAAAGGCTATTCTTTTGATAATTGTGGCCAGTGATTTACCCTTATAATCTCTGGCCACAACCTCAACAAGACCCAGCCAAGTGGTGCTTTGCCAATTAGCATTACACTTGGTAAGAACAGTAGACCACACTTTGGAGGAGTAGGAGCAATTGAAGAACAGGTGGTCATGATCGTCCCCAAGTAACCCACACAGAGGACAGCTATGGTTAGGATTGATGCCAAAAAAAGCAAGCCTGTCACCTGTATTTAGCCTGCATAAGATGGCCAACCAAACAATAAAACCAACTCTAGGAATAGAATAGGGACTCCATACAAGGTTGGCCCAATGGACAATGGGCCACTTAGTTCTCCAAGACTGCCAAGCAGACCCAATACTCAAATTACCACCCATGTGAGGGAGCCAAACAATCCTGTCATTACTCTAATTTGGTAATTACTCAGTAGTTTAAAAAAAAAAGT
Organism: Camellia granthamiana; assembly: GCA_036172215.1. Lineage (NCBI taxonomy): Eukaryota > Viridiplantae > Streptophyta > Magnoliopsida > Ericales > Theaceae > Camellia > Camellia granthamiana. Next base: position 52,992,074 of record CM069916.1, on the reverse strand, counting down.
ATTTTCTTATACTTCCTGATAATGATTCTTTGTCTTCCCTTACCTTGCAAGTCTAGTTTTTTTCTAGCATCGTATGAATTTGCAAAAGAAAATAACATTAAAAATATATGTCACCATAGTGGTCAAGATAAAGACTACGCATAATATTGTGGAGTCTCATGATGTTATTTTATTTTTTATGAAAATTTGTTTGGATGATAAACATTTATGAATTTTTTTTTTGGGGGGGGGGGGGGGTTGTAATTGGTAATAAATTTACTTGAAATTTGTTTATCCCAAATAAGAAAATAAGTACGGATAGTGTCCTAGGAAACCAAAACCAACCAGTGAATTACAAGCCCAATGTGCTCCGAAGAGGAAATGGATAAATTTTCGAAAATTCTATAATACAAATTTTACTGGGAGTTTTATTTTCAGCTTTCTTATCAGAAGTTTTTAGTAGCTTAAGGATTTTTTTTTTTAAAAAATAAAATAAAATAAAATTAATAATAATAATAATAATAATAATAATAATTTAGTTCAGGTCATCTAAGACTTCTTACGTCATTTTCGGACAAAAGTACCCTGGCACTAATAGATTGTTATGGTATTTTTGGAATGATTTAAAAACTTTAAAATTCAATAACTTTTTATTTACATATCTTCTTTTTGTAAAATTTATATTTTTAGAATTCGTTCATCAAGATTTATCAAATAAGATTCAAAATAAATATAAAATCAAAAAAATAAAAGAAAAAATAAAATTTCACTAACCGAAGTCAGAGAAATTTCACTAAAATCAATTAAATTCACTGTAATTAACTTTAAGTTTCACTCAAAAAATTGCTAAAAGAAATTGTAGAATTGCTTATTTTCTCTTAGAGAAATTTCAGAAGTGCTTAAAGAAATTTCTGAATTGTTTCGAGAAATTTCTGAAATACTTATTTTCTCTCGGAGAAATTTCAGAAATTAGACAATTGAGAAGTCAATAAAATTACTTTGGAAAATTTACTCATAAATCCCATATAGGGGAATGTTGACCCATTTAGTCCTAAGAGTTTTCTTATGAATTAATTGGTTTTTTTTTTTTTTTTTGAAAAGTTGTATTTGTTTGAGTTCGTATCATTTGAGTTTAAGTGAATGCCTCTTTACGATTCATTTTTTCAATTTTCTGATTCGTTTTTGGGATGAGAATGAAAAGGTGAGGTGTTGAAGATTTTTTTTTAGGGATTGGTAGCTGAAGTATTGTTTGTCTAGCGTAGAAATTTATATTTCTGTTGGTGTGGTTTTCTAGTGTTATATTGGAATGTTATATTAGAATGCTACGTTTGGAAAAAATACACTAAGGATTTTTGTATGTTACATTGATTGGAGTGTTACGTTTGGAAAAAAAAATACACTAAAGAGTTTTTTCAGAATGTTACGTTATTACGTTTGGAAAAAGTACACTAAGAAGTTTTTTTAGTAAATTACATTAGAGTATTATGTTTGAAAAAAGTATATTAAGAAATCTTTTAGTGTTACATTGATTGGAGTGTTACATTTGAGAAAAGTACACTAAGAAGTTTTTTAGTGTGTTACATTAGAGTGCTACATATGGAAAAAGTACACTAAAGAATTTTTTTGAAGTGTTACATTTAGTAATTTCAACATTATGAAAAAAACTCACATTTGTCTCTCAACACGTAATACACGCGTATTTATACTTGGCCCTTTATGTAATTAACACTAGAATGAGACTTTTTGGGTCCAAAACCAAAAATTTCATAAGATTACTATTTGACATTTATTGGTACTTCACCCAACTCCTTTGATTTTTAGTCAGAAAATTTAGTGAATTTTCTTTTCTTTTCAAAATTTCATATTCATCATGATCTTATTTGATAGATCTCGATGAAACGATTCTGAAAATATAAATTTTACAAAGTATGGAGTTTCAAATAAAAAATTATTAAATTTTAAGATTTTGAAACATATTCTAAATCATTTAGTCAATTTTTTAAAGTTTTTTTTCTTTTACAAATATTATACTTTTTAAATGTGTTTATATTAAGTGTGTTTGAAAATTTAAAAAAAAAATTGCTTAAAATATTAAAAAAATTCAATGAAAACAAAAAAAAAATACGGAAAAAAAAAGTAAAATTTTCTGAAAAGTAAAATTTGAAAACTAAAACCAAACAGAGTGATTGGAATTTTATGGTACCAATTGTTAAAGGGCAGATATTTATGTTGAAATTTGTCCTTATCTTCATGGAATTTCAAATCTTAGGGACTTTAACTACCAAACAAATTATGCCCTTGTTTGGTAGAGTTGTGGGAAAGTGCTTATAGCTTATGCCTTAACAGCTTATAGCTTATGCCTTAACAGCTTATAACTTATAACTATGAACATAAACTGATTTCTAACTTATAAATTAAGCTTCTCCTACCCCACTCAAAGAATAAGTTGATTTCTGACTTACAAAAAGTTATAAGTTGCATTGTTAAGCTAAACCAAACATATCAAAATAGCTTAAATTAAGCTGAAAGCTGAAATAAGCTGAAAAAAAAACTGTACCAAACAGGGCCTATAGTTGTTCTTAAACTCTTACACAAATATGTAAAGGGATCCTCCTAGTTTTCTCAATTTTCTTTGGAATGTATACCATATATTTTAGTTATCACGTTTGTAATTTTTAATTATAATTTTATATGGTGTTAATTATGATGGATTCGGAGACCTTGTTGTGAGCTTAGTTACAGCAGGGTGCTATGGTGCCCTAGTGGGGTTTTTTTTCGAGTCTTTTTCTAATAATTTGAACTGTTGATATTATAAGATTCATTGAGTATATTTTTCATACAAAAATTCAAATTAGTCATAAATTTGTAAGCCCATGATCAAATTTTCAATTATTTTTAAAAAATTATTAAAATCATATTAACCGTTTTATTTTTCTAAAAACAAATGTGCTCTTGTCATGGAGCTATAGATGTCCAATCAATTTAATTTTTGGCATAGATGATCTACAAAACGAATCTGATAATATGAAAAGTTTGGATTATTAAAAAAAGGCTTGAAAAAGCCTCTACTAGGGCACCACAATACTTCTTGGTCATATTGTAATTATTATTTTTGTAATGATTATTGTGATATTAATTATGACCTATTGTAATTATTATTTTTGTAATGATTAAAAACGTCTTTGATTATGAATAATACTTCGTAGCTCGAAAAAAAATTGGTCCGAAATGGCTCGAATACCCAAAACGATGTCGTTTTAGGTATTCTTTTTTTTTTTTTTTTTCCTCTTTGAAACAGATAGAAGAAGGAGAAAATATGGAGAGAAGTAGGAGGAAGAGAAAAAGGAGAATGAGAAAAAAAAGATGGAGAGAAGGGGGAGAAAGAGAAGAAGGAGAAGGAGAAAAGGTGGAGAGAAGAAGGAGGAAGAGAAGAAGAAAAATAAAAAGGGGGAATAGATCTGTATACACATAGATCTGTGTGTGTATACACAGGCCTGTGTATACACACAGAAAAGATGGTGATAGCGGCGGCAGTTGGTGATGGTGGCGCCGGTGGGTGACTCTCTCTCTCTCTCTCTTTCTCTCTGCCGATGAGTGGCTCTCTCTCTCTCTCTCTCCCTCTCTCTCTCTCTCTCATATATATATATATATAGATATGGGCGCTGGTGGGTGGCTCTCTCTTTCAGTTTCCCCTCCCTCTTCTCATTTTCTTCTATATTCCTCTCTCTTTCTTCTCTCCCCTCTGTGTTTCAAAGAAAAAAGAGAGAGAAAAAAAATATATATCCAAAACGATGTTGTTTTGGAATTCGAGCCTATCGGGCCAACTCCCTTTCGAGCTACCTAGCAGCGCTGTTTGATTATATAGTTTTTATTTTTTATTTTTTATTATGGCACATTATTTTTTTAAGCTATGAATTGAAAATGATTTAATTATAATATTTATAGTTTTCAATACCACAAATATCATAACTTATATAGGGTTTGTTTAATTGGGTGAATTATGTTGGAAAAAATGATTTTTTGATGACTTTAATTTAATATTAAAGTGTGGTGACTTTAATTAAATATTAAAGTGGGTTCCAACCTTTTATTGTGTTTGGTCCAAGTGAGCCAAAAACCATTGAGTTTTGAATAAGAAATTGCCAAGAAATTGCTTTATGATGTTAGATTCATGTATAGGATTTTAAAGAGTATTTAAATCCTTTTTCTTGGCTAAATGGTGTGAATCCTTTGGGCATTCAACCTTTCATATTTTGGAAAGGGGCTATGAATGCTTGGTGTTTTAATGACCAGCCTTAAAGGCTGGAGGCTCTTCCTCTCTCCCCTATACATGTATAAATTGAGACCCTCCTGTCAAGTTTCATATAGAAATTTTTGCTTCCATTTTACAAGTCAGTTTCCTAGAAAGTTCCTATTGTGAGAGAGTGCTGCCACTGTTTTTGTTCGCTAAGCTAGACAGAAAGTGCTTCTGCCGTAGCTGGTTTTGACCGTCGTATTCTGGGAGACAGACGCCGAGTTTCCTCAAGCACTCGACCCGTGAGGCGACGAAATCTGTTTTAAGGAAACTGCTACCGTGCAGGCTTCGATTTCGTTTCTTTACCATTTATTGTTTTGTGTATTTCTGTTGAAATTTAGTTGTAATTATCTGCATATGTTCTTGGTATATAATTTTGATTTCTTCATAAATCTATTTATTTAATTTCACAATTTGAACAACAAGCTTAAAACAGATTTTATATATCTTTTCTATGAAATTGATCGAATAGATTTATATAGACTATTAGGTTAGCTTTGTATAATGTTACTAGGAATTGTTGCGGAATTGCTCACTATTTCAATAATTGTAAATTATGCAATGGTACTCTCTAATTGCTTTGTTTAATTAGAATGCTCTATTATAATTTGCATACTTAATTGTATTAGTATGATCTTGTTTTATGCGTATGGTTCATCATTTCCCTACCGTGATTTGCATGAATTTTAAGGTTATAAAATATAATTTATGGATGTTGCAATTTTGACATGCTAATTCTATTCTAGTCTTAATTTGTTACATGCTTATTATTTTCTAGGCTAGATTACATAATTTAATGTATTTGGAGTTATAGAGTTTTTATGAATTGTGTACATGATTAATCTAAATTATCTAATTGGGTGCATTAATCTGAGTTATTTAATTAGGTGCATTAATCTAAATTATTTAATTGGGTGCATTAATTTGAATTATTTAATTAGGTGCATTAATCTGAATTATTTAATTAGGTGCATTTATCTGAATTATTTAATTGGGTGCATTAACTTTGAATTTGACTTATCTATTTGGAGTTATTAGTTTAAATGTTTATTATGAATTAATTTCATTCATGACTCATGAGTATTGAGCTTTATTTTAAAGTTGTAATTTAATTTTGAAGTTACAAATTGTATTTTATTTTGGTACCTTATATTAGTTGGTTACTTATATAATTAATAGTTGGCTAGATGGTTTCAATTATTTATTATAATTAAATTTTTAGATTATTTATTTGTATTTTGTTGTGGTTTGCTACTAACTTTCTTTGTAGGGATACCAATGCGAAAAACAAATATAAAACCAAATGAATAGTATTTGGGATGTAAAAACAAAAATGTTTGGACTACTAACGTTTGTGTTGAATAGGAATACCTAAGCGTGGAAAAGCTTTTGGACTAAATAGAATCCTTATGGATTGGCTATTTTATCAAAATGTTTGAAGCATGTTTGCTTGAGATGTAATTGATTTGTTTACCAATTTGTAGTAGCAAGTTTTATTTGCTTATATTGTTGTAGCAATGGTTTTACATTGCTTGTAAAAGTTTTGGACCCTGGTCTGCTTTAACCTAGTTCATCCCTAAGAAAATTTAATTCTTAATTTGTTTATCACGGACTAGGAGTCAACATGCTCTTAAAAGTTTTGTCAAAAGGTTAACTGGGTTTTAAGTGGGACCGATGTGACCCCTCCAGTCTTCCTGGGAACTTTCTTGACCATGTTCGATTCTAGGTTTTGTGGTGAGACTAATTTTTGAATTAATTTTTCTTCTAAGGGATTTTCTAAGGGTTAAGTTTAATTTCTGGAAACACAGAAGTGATATTCTGGTGTAATTTTCAGAAATGGAAACTATCCTGATGCTGCTGCTACTGCTGGGGTTTTGAACCCCGGGGCAACTGGATTGCCAACCCCTACTGCTGTGACCTCTGTGGTCAACCCTGGTGTTACTTCGGCTGTTCCGGAAGGACCGCTTAGTCACCATGAGCGCCCAGAAAAATTTGCTGGGGAAAACTTTAAGAGATGGCAACAAAAGATACTGTTTTACTTGACCACGCTAAACCTTGCCAAGGTTCTGAGTGAGGATCCTCCAGTCGTGGCAGAGAATGAGCCTGACAGGCAGAAAGTCATGGCGCTTGACACATGGAAGCAGACAGACTATCTTTGCCGGAACTATGTGTTCAACAGCTTGGCAGACTCACTCTATAGTGTGTTTTGTTCCAAGAGCTCAGCAAAAGAATTATGGGAATCTCTGGACAAAAAGTACAGGACTGAGGATGTCGGGGCAAAGAAATTTGTGGTTGGCCATTTCCTTGATTTTAAAATGGTAGATTCAAAAACTGTGATAAGCCAAGTCCAGGAGTTCTAAGTGATCTTGCATGAAATTCATGCTGAGGGGATGCCTTTGAACGAGTCATTCCAAGTTGCTGTGATCATTGAGAAACTTCTCAATGGTTGGAAGAATTTCAAGAATTACTTGAAGCACAAGCGCAAGGAAATGTCTGTTGAAGAGCTGGTTGTCCGACTCCGGATTGAAGAGGATAATAGAAAGAAAGGAGGGAGTACCTCCTCAGTAAAGGCCAATGTCGTTGAGCATGGCAAATCTTCTGGGATAAGGAAGAAGTCCCCTGTGAACAAGAGCTCTAAGCTGGGGCCAAGGGGTGGTGTTGCAAAGAAGTCGGCTTACAAGCCGCAGGAACCTGGTTATCGGTTCTTTGGGAAGTGTTATAATTGTGGTAACGAGGGGCATTGGGCTAGTGACTGCCGCAAGCAGAAGAAGCCATACAAGACCAAACCTCGTGCTCATATGGTAGACTTACAAGAGCACTCCCATGAGGAGGATGATATGCACTTGTCTGCCGTTGTCTCTGAGGTGAATCTGGTGGGTTCAAACCCAAGAGAATGGTGGATTGATACTGAGGCTACACACCACATCTGCTCTGAGCAGAAACTGTTTACAACTTTTGAAATGGTTACAAACGGTGAGAAGTTGTTTATGGGAAACTCTGCTACCTCGATTGTTGAGGGGAAAGGAAAGGTGGTCCTGAAGTTGACGTCAGGAAAGGAGCTGACCTTGAACGAAGTCCTGTATGTTCCGGACATTCGTAAAAATCTTGTCTCAGGGTCTCTTCTTAGTAAACATGGTTTTCGCATGGTTTTTGAGTCCGACAAGGTCGTTCTGATGAAACACAAGTGTGAAACTTGTGTTGAAGCGAAGTTGACAAGATCTTCGTTTCATTCTATTGAAAGAAGTTCAGAACCGTTGGATTTAGTGCATAGTGATGTGTGTGACTTAAAATTTATACAATCACGTAGTGGCAATAAGTACTTCATCACTTTTGTTGATGATTGCATTAAGTATTGTTATGTCTATTTGCTCAAAAGCAAAGATGAGGCGATTGACAAGTTTGTTATTTATAAGAATGAAGTTGAGAATCAAGTAGGCCGCAAGATTAAGGCTCTAAGAAGTGATCGTGGTGGTGAGTATGAATCTCCATTTATTAAGACTTGTGCTCAATCTGGGATTATCCACCAAACCACGGCGCCTTATTCTCCTCAGTCTAATGGGATTGCTGAGCGGAAGAATAGGACGCTAAAGGAAATGATGAATGCAATGTTGATAAGTTCTGGATTGCCACAGAACTTGTGGGGGGAAGCAATTCTCTCTGCAAATTACATTCTGAATAAAGTACCCTAGAAGAAGGTGGACAAGACGCCGTATGAGTTATGGAAAGGCGTTAAGCCTTCGTATAAATTCTTACGAATGTGGGGGTGTCTTGCAAAAGTGGAGATTCCTACACCCAAACGGGTTAGGATAGGCCCGAAATCTGTGGATTGTATATTCATTGGTTATGCACATAATAGTAGTGCATATCGGTTTCTTGTTCATAAGTCTAAAATTCCAGACATACACAGGAATACCATCATGGAGTCAAGGAATGCATGTTTCTTTGAAGACATTTTTCCTTGCCGAACCCATGCAGGGGTTCCAAGGTCTTTGGAGCAATTTGATGAGCTTGCTAGTGAGGATGATCATGTTGATGATCCAGGTGATGATCAAATTGAGGTTTTAGATGAGCCCAGAAGGAGTAAAAGGGCTAGGACTTCCAAATCTTTTGGTCCAGACTTCTTGACTTATATGGTTGAGAACGAACCTCACACTTTCCACGAAGCTGTGACTTCTCTTGAGAGTCCTTTATGGAAAGAAGCGATCAAAAGTGAGATTGACTCCATCTTACAGAACCACACCTGGGAGTTGGTAGATTTACCTCCAGGTTGTAAGCCTTTAGGCTGCAAATGGATTTTTAAACGAAAGATAAAGGCCGATGGGTCTATTGACAAGTATAAGGCAATGCTCATTATCAAAGGGTACAAGCAATGAGAAGGCCTGGATTACTTTGATACGTACTCACCTGTAACTAGGATAACATCCATTCGCATAGTGATTGCGATAGCAGCTTTGCGCAATCTTGAGATACACCAGATGGATGTAAAGACAGCTTTCTTAAATGGGGATTTGAATGAAGAAATCTACATGGAGCAACCTGAAGGGTTTTCAGCTCCAGGACAAAGCAAGAAAGTCTGTAAACTTGTCAAATCTTTGTATGGTTTGAAGCAAGCGCCTAAACAATGGCATGAGAAGTTTGACAATGTAACGTTGTCAAATGGGTTTCGAATCAACGAATGTGACAAGTGTATTTATGTCAAAGACACTGACAGAGGTTATGTCATTTTGTGTCTATATGTTGATGATATGCTCATTATAGGTAGTGACGATGAAATGATCAAAACTACCAAGAAGTTGTTAAACTCTAAATTTGACATGAAGGATATGGGCATTGCAGATGTTATTCTAGGAATTAAGATTACTAGAATCTCTGGCGGAATTGTACTATCTCAGTCTCATTATGTTGATAAGATACTTGAGAAGTTTAGTGGATCAGATACGAGTGTGTCATCGACACCTGTAGACTTAAGTCTACACTTTACCAAGAATAATAAAGAGAGTGTCTCTCAGTTATAATATTCTCGGGTAATTGGAAGTTTAATGTATCTGATGAGTTGTACTAGGCCAGATATAGCTTACTCGGTTAGCAGGCTTAGTAGATACACAAGTAATCCTGATGCTTCTCATTGGAAGGGCATTGTGCGGGTGTTAAGGTATTTACGCTACACTCGGGATTATGGGCTGCATTATACTCGATATCCAGCGGTGCTTGAAGGATATAGTGACGCGAATTGGATATCAGATATAAAGGACTCAAAGTCCACTAGTAGATATGTGTTCACTCTTGGTAGGGCAGCCGTGTCTTGGAAATCTTCCAAGCAAACGTGTATATCTAGATCAACGATGGAATCAGAGTTTATTGCTTTGGATAAAGCAACGGAAGAAGCAGAATGGCTTTGCCATTTCATTGAAGATATTCCACGTTGGTCTAAACCTGTGCCAGCTATTTGTATTCATTGTGATTGTCAATCTGCAATTGGTAGGGCACAGAGTAATATGTATAATGGAAAGTCTAGACATATCCGTCGTAGACATAATTCCATACGACAACTACTCTCGAATGGAGTTGTCTCTTTAGATTATGTAAAGTCTAAGGACAACATTGCGGATCCACTAACCAAAGGGTTAAGTCGAGTGTTAGTCAAAATGTCGTCAAAAGGAATGGGGTTAAGGCCTTTGGAAGTTACCGGAATGGAAACCCAACCTAGTTGACTGGAGATCCCAAGATCTAGGTTCAATGGGACAACCTAATTGCGTGTAACGGTGGTATGTCACTGAGGAGATTAAACGTCTAGCCATTCCTTCTATCAGTGATACCTGCAAGCGTAGAGGATAAGCTGAGCTTTTAATGACTCTTATGTGTTAAGCTGTTGAGCTAAGTATTGCAGGATACTTTAGTAGAGTCACCTATGTGAGTTTGAAGTGGGGCCGCTTCTAGAAGAATTGGGCAGGCCAAGATTCTTTGAAATCACTCGCTGAACCAGGCTAGTGTCCAGGGCCACACAGGGCACACCAGTGAGAACATAATGGTGGTAGGAGTAATTCTCATGTGAGATCTATTGTTTCAGTTTACATAAACGGCAGAGCAGTTCAAGATGTCTTATTCACTGATCAGCCAGTAAACTCGATAGGTTTTCACTGGGAGAGGTTTAAAGCCAAAAGCTACCTTCTCTGATGTCGGGGTTAGTCCGTTGTACTCTCTCTCAGAGTCTTTATTGTTGAACGATGTCCGTTTGTTGAGTCATTTGGTCAATTTTTATTCATGTGGGGGATTGTTGGAAAAAATGATTTTTTTGTGACTTTAATTTAATATTAAAGTGTGGTAACTTTAATTAAATATTAAAGTGGGTTCCAACCTTTTATTGTGTTGGGTCCAAGTGAGCCAAAAACCATTGAGTTTTGAATAAGAAATTGCCAAGAAATTGCTTCATGATGTTAGATTCATGAATAGGATTTTAAAGAGTATTTAAATCCTTTTTCTTGGCTAAAGGGTGTGAATCCTTTGGGCATCCAACCTTTCATATTTTGGAAAGGGGCTATGGATGCTTGGTGTTTTAATGACCAGCCTTAAAGGCTGGAGGCTCTTCCTCTCTCCCCTATACATGTATAAATTGAGACCCTCCTGTCAAGTTTCATATAGAAATTTTTGCTTCCATTTTACAAGTCAGTTTGCCAGAAAGTTCCTATTGTGAGAGAGTGCTGCCATTGTTTTTGTTCGCTAAGCTAGACAGAAAGTGCTTCTACCGTAACTGGTTTTGACCGTCGTATCTTGGGAGACAGACGCCGAGTTTCCTCAAGCACTCGACCCGTGAGGCGGCGAAATCTGTTTTAAGGAAACTGCTACCGTGCAGGCTTCGGTTTCGTTTCTTTCGTTTCTTTACCATTTATTGTTTTGTGTATTTCTGTTAAAATTTAGTTGTAATTATCTGCATATGTTTTTGGTATATAATTTTGATTTCTTCATAAATCTATTTATTTAATTTCACAATTTGAACAACAAATTATAGCATGAAATTGAGATCATTAATTTATGGAATTTACATTCCATTATTTTGTTGCAAATTTTATTATTCGTATTAGATTCCAATGGTCATTTTATCTAATAAAATTGACGAATTTTTTAATCTTGTAACCAATAACGCAAAACATACATATAATTTAAATTATATATATTCATATCTATTGCAAAATAGATGTGAATAAGAAAGAATTATGTATCTCACTGTTCAAACTAAATAACTAACTCTACACTAATTTCATATGAATTCCTCACTATTAATCATACTAAGCAAACAAACTCATATGATATACAATTTTTTTTACGTGTTTATTCTAGAATAAGGATAAGTTTAACTCGTAAGTCTATTTCTTTAAATAGGCTTTATATATATATATTATTTATAGTTTTTTTATCTTTTTGGTACATCGGAAATTAGTTTTTGATAGACTCAAAACAGGACTTGCATGAATCAATCAGGACCGTCAAAGAGTGTGGAAAAATATAATATGTGAGAAGGATTTTGAATGGTCAAAGTAACATGAAGTTACGTGTCATAAATTTAAAGCACATGAGATGAATGAAGGCTGATTATTCAATTATTTGAAATTATATTCACGTAGTGTTTTATAATAATATAATTAGTAAAAAAAGAATAAAATATTATAATTTTATATTAAATAATTGAAGAATATAAAATAACATAATAAGTAATAATTAATGAGAAAATATGATCATGTGATATTTTGAGAATACTTAATAATTGTGTTTTATAATAATATAATTGATAGAAAAAAAAGTAAAATATTATGATTTTATATTAAATAATTAAAAAATATAAAATAACATAATAAATAATAATTAGTAAGTAAATATAATTATGTGATATTTTGAGAATACCTCATAATTTTTTCGTAGGAGGAAAAATGCCAATGACAATAACATCTGAGTTGTGGCTTCTGTCCGCTTTTTCTCATGGAAATCTAAAAGCAAAGACTCGATGAAATATTTATTATTTTAAGAAATATCATATATATCTAATATTTTTGTGGAAAATTTAGGATAAAAATGATATGATAATATTATTTTTATAATTATGAATTAAAGTGACAAATATTTTGACTCTGAATGAATAACTATACTAATATGTCTCTCCCCTTGGAGTTGCTCTAAGTAAGACACACACACGTATATATATAATTAAATAATTATATATATATAAGTAATGTTTATCTTCAAAAATTTTCTCTCTCTTATGTGGCATATCTCTTTACCTTTAATTATTTCTAGAATCTAATAGGTAAAAGATTTCTACTTAATCTAAACTATTCATAAATAAAATTTAAAATATTTTACAAATTAATTTTCTTCTACTTTTTTCACTTTTACTTAAGTATTCAATTTTTATGTTAAAATTAAATATATTTCTTATTATTTTTATCTATCTTATTTATATTTTGTTATTAATTTATATTGAGTATCTTATTTAACATGAAGTGGTTTATTAGGAAAACATTATATTTAATTTAAACTTTATACACACACCTATATATAATTATATAATATGTATAAATAGTTTTAAAATAGATAGTAATTACACGTTTGTTTAGCGGATTAAGTTGGATGGAATCATTAATGATGAGATAGTTAGTGAAAAGATTGTTAATGTGAAGATCATTTCTTCTACAAAATTGTTGAGAATGATGTCTAGTTCATCCAGGAATTTTTGTAACAATTATTCTAGTATATTGTAGTAACAATTTTCTTATACGAAATTTTAATTAGATCTGAAACTATAGACAGATTTTACGATATATTGGAAAAATCATTAAAAATACTATATTAAACTAAATCTGGTATTTTCTAAATAAAAAATAAAATTACAAGTTCACATTCAACGTCGCAACATTTTTAAATACTAATACAAGAGATAATAAAATTTTATTTTGATGAAGTCTTGACTTTAAGTTAGCCAAGGTTCAATATTAGAAGCAATTTCAAATTTAGCCTCAGTCACTTCTTCGACATAATCTAGCATGAAATGCTAGGGCAACAAAATATATGCCATGAGTTTTGCAACACAGTAAGAAAACATTAATTAAACCAACCTATCATTCTTTTAAGGAGAAAAATAATGAAATTATAAACATGAGATAACAGTATAATTGTAAACACAAATTACAACCATTAAAATAATTTCAATAATTCTAATAAATTAGGTGACTCTCGAAATCTCACCAAAGAGATTTAACTTACCAACCACTAAGCATGGCAACAGTTAATTTGAAACCCCCCTTGGTCAAATATTAAAGTGTTACCAACCGTAACTACTAGGGATGCCCACGTCCGGAGTTATATACCTAAGTAGTGGCATCCTTGGTCTGCCCCAAGGAAACGGTCTGCCAGGGGTACGTAACCTCTCTATGTGCCACCTGCACATCCACCCTTATTCCAAAACCGAATACTGAAAATCGTTCAAATAAGTCCCGTGCCATGTTAGGGTTTCGCGACACAATTTACCTGATAATTCTCAAAACCAGGGTTCACCCTGAACAACTAGTATTAACCGTCAACCCTTAATTTCATACACTCTTTAAAACCAAGACTCACCCGGAACAACTAGTATTAACCGTCAATTGTTAACTTTGTATATGCCATTAATCATTTCAGTTAGCTTTGATATTAATCACAAATAATTCTAATTTTTAATTACAAATAATGTTATACTAACTCATTAAAATTCCCAACATGAAATATTACACATGTCGCACAATAATAAATAATTGTACAAAATTTAAATAAACAATTTATTTAAACCATGGTATGAAATAATAATTTAGATATAAAGAAAATAAACCATAATCACATACATGCATGAATTTTTAATTTATAAGATTAGACTACCACAATATTAAATAAATCACAATACACCCATACATGGATTACTAATTTACAATATTTAATGAATTAGACCAACACAATAATTAATTTTTTTATCCAAATAATTAATTGAAGTAATGATCTTAAACCTGTTCAGAAAATTTCAGATTATACCTTAGGTATTAAAAATTATAAGTAAATTATTTATACAATTCTAAAATTTGTGCAAATTTATAGAATATTCAATAAAGATGTTTAGGTCATTTTTCAAAAAGCATTTTCCAAAAATAAGTTATAAATAATTCTGTAAAATTTCCAAAAATTTTGTGACACAGATTTATCACATTTTCTTAAATTAATTCCATACTTAAAGTCATAGATTAACTCCATAATCTAAAAATTTATTATGAAACTAGACTTCTCAAATTTCATCTTTTAATTAGAAATTGCCAGATTTGGCTTAATATAGAATTTTTAATAAATTTTCAAACCTATGGTACAATCTGTCTTACAGTTTCAGATTTAATTAAAAAAATTTATAAATTTGTACAAAGCTCAATAATTGTTGCCAAAATTCCTGGTATCAGAGCCTAAGTTTGAAACTTTGAGCCATGGATGGCAATTTTTTTTATTTTTACGTTTAAGAAAACCTTACATTAACTTGTATTTTTCAGCGACTTAACTAAGTTAGAACTTTTTTAATTGTAGGATGTAGGGTCTTCAGATATTAACTCTAATGAGGAAAGTTTGGTGGGATACTATGACATAGAATTTGACCCAAGCGAAGAAGTGGAGTTGCCTGTAGAAGACTATGAATCTGAGCCTGAGCCTGAGCCTGAGCCTGAGCCTGAGCCTGAACATGATCCTAAGCTTGAGCCTAAACCTGAGTCTGAGCCTAAACCTGAACCTGAAGAGGTTGTACCAATGCACAACCCACTGGAGGTAATTGTGATTGAGTCAGACACTGAAAAGGAGTCTATAAAAGGCAATACTGATGAGAGCACTGGAGATGTAGGAGCCGTGCTTGAGAATTGAGATGTGTGAAATGGGTTGCAGATTGGCTCTTTTGTATATGTTAGAATTTATCTCCTAAGAGGTTGTGCTTAGAAAGCTAAGAGTTGGGTAGGTGCCTATATCGGACCTGTTCAAATTCTAAGACAAGAGACTCCCTGGTTATATCAGCTAGGCCCTTTCCCGGATGGTTTCACTGATAAGATGGGCAACCTTTTGACATTTGGAGCCTTCAGTATATCATGCCCGACCCAAGTAGAATTGTGAAGAGAGATGGGTCAGTTGTCATGACCCGAACCCGCCCTCGTGGGTTAAGGACATAACCGGCCAATAATTGTGAGATTACCTACGGCCTCAAACCAACCCAAACGTATTTCAACAGAGTTAATGGGGGCCAAACGGAAGTAATTTTAAAGAAACTTTGTCCTTAGAGCTGTGCTTACATGGCACGTCAAACAAGTCATACATATAAACATTAATAACTCACAACAAAATTAAAGTATCAAAAGTTCTGTTCATACAGGATCATCCAAAAGTAAGTCAACCCATGGGACTATATACAGACATATACAAAACTTCGCCAACAAGACAAAATATAAATACATAACAAAAGGGCGAAGATGGGTCTCGTGCGTGAGACACGAGGGCTGATTTTCCAAAACCTATGTTGATCCACTTAGGCTTTACTGGGGCTGGGTCTTGACCTCTTTTGGCTCACCTACAAACACATGAATGAGCGTAAGCGAAAGCTCAGTGAATAATATCAATTAAGGGAAATGCATTGAAACATTATACAACAGGCGGCCTTTGGTCCAATTCATTCATATCAAACTGGCCTTTGGCCCTTTTCGAATGTTTATATCAGACTGGCCTTCTTGGCCTTATCAAACTTTCGTATCAGACTGGCATTTAAGTCTTTCAAACTTGTCATATCAAACTGGCATTTAAGCCTTTCAAACTTGTCATATCAAACTGGCATTTAAGCCTTTCAAACTTGTCATAATAAGCTTTACAAAACTTACATAGAAGTAAGCAATTGGACAACAATATGTATTTCAGATATTACTCACAGTGATCGGCTTGTGGAGTTGCCCTGGAGCTTGACCCTACATATCACATAACACATATGGGTCACAAATAATTCAATCTGTTCTTTAATTCACATATTCCTCTTTAGGCTTCATTCTTACCTCTTTAATTCAATTACAATGCTCAACACATGCCTAAGAGTGCTTGCAAGTGAAAGAGAGCGGAAAACGAAACACAGAATGCGAATTTTTTTTTTCAGAGAACAGGGTCCCCGCTCCCCACTCGAGTGGACCTGTAAGGCCTGCAAAAGTACTGGTTGCATGAAAAATAAGCTCGAGCGTGAAATTGGGCGCTCGAGCAGAAAGCCTGACTACAAAGTTCCTTGCTCGAGCATGAAATTTCCCGCTCAAGCGGACACAAAGTCTACAAAAAGTACTGGGAGCACGAAATTTACGCTCAAGCGGAGGTTCGCCTGCTTGAGCGGACCTCAAAATTTTGGAAAATCCAGATTGTGTTCTTGAGCTCCATTTCGACTTTCAACTAATAATTCATAGATTTTATAGCTCCAATTCCACACATACTTGTACTAACATGGTATAAACACCAAAACACATCATCATGGAGCCCAATTTCAAAGATTTAACACATGCATGGCTCAAATTGACACCAAACTCAATTCTAACATACGCAATCATGCATTCAAAGTTCTTATCTTTATAGATTGTACATGCATGTGATGTCTAGCTCTCATTCTCAACTTAGATGACACCAATTGTGATTATACATGACCTTCAACTACAAATTTACATGGATCATGCAATTCAAGCTCAATTATACAAATTCCAAACAATTACATACATGCATGTATATATAGACTTCCAATTCAACAAAACCAATTCAAAACATGCTCTTGACCATTAATTAACTTTGAACACACAAGATTGCACCTTAAACTCATGAATTCAAGAATCAATTGCTTACCTAGAAGCCCAATCTATGGTTAATCCTTGAACTAGACTTCAAATATCCAAGCTTGAGTCAAAAATTACACAATTCTCTCTCTCTCTCTCTCTCTCTCTCTCTCTCTCTCTCTCTCTCTAACAGTCGGCCCCTCTCTCTTTCTTAGAGTTTGATCAGCCCAAGTGAAGATACAAGAGGGAATGGGAGGTGTAGTGCTCTTACACAACAAATCCCACTAACCAAAATTACAAATATTAACAATTTGAGCAGAAGGCCATTAAATAAATCAATTTAATCTGACCCCAATCAATTTTCAATTAAATTTCACCGTAGGCTCTAAAAATTACGCTAATCATAATGGCACAATCAATTTTGGTTTCGGTGGCCGATAAGGCCTTCAATTTAATTCCCAAAGCAGATAATCAAACAGATATTCATACGGTGAATAGATAGAAATTCAAAACCACATATTTCCACATAATGGCACACAAAATCATATTAAGCACATAAGCATACTCGTATTAAGGACCAATTAGCACACTACATAACAAGGGTATTACAGTCTTCCCCCCTTTAGGAAGTTTGGTCCTCCAAACTTAATTTACCTTCGCCGGGAAACAAATGTGGATAGCGTAGCCGCATTTCCTCCTCTTTTTCCCATGTAGCATCAGTCCCGTAGTGTTCCTTCCATTCCACTTTCACCATTGGGATGGACTTGCTTCTCAATTGTTTCTCTTGTCGGTCAACAATTCGTTCTGGCCATTCGGCGTATTCCATATTCTCATCAATAGCTACCCGGTGATAATCAATCATATGAAACAGGTCTCGGAGGTATCCCCTCAACATCGACACATGAAACACATTATGGATTTGTTCGAATCCCGGCGGCAAAGCAACTCTATAAGCAACTGGACCAAGCCTTTCCAAAATCTGAAACGGTCCAATATAGCGAGGCGACAACTTGCCTTCTTTCCGAACCTGACTTGGCCTTTCATCGGAGAAACACGGATGAACACATGGTCACCAACCTCATACTGAAGAGGTCTTCTTCGAACGTCTGCATAGTTCTTTTGTCGGTCTTGAGCTGTTTTGAGCCTTTGCCGAATAACTTTGATTTTCTCAGAAGTATCTTGCACAATTTCAGGCCCAAGCAAAGCTCTATCTCCGACCTCTGTCCAACAAATAGGTGATCTACACCTCCTACCATACAAAGCCTCGTATGGTGCCATACCGATGCTGGAGTGGAAGCTGTTATTATAAGCAAATTCTGCAAGTGGCAAATAATCTTCCCAACTCCCCTAAAAATCCAAAGCACACATCCGAAGCATATCTTCCAAAGTCTGTATTGTTCGTTCTGATTGCCCATCTGTCTGTGGGTGGAATGCAGTACTGAATCTCAATTCTGTTCCCATAGCTTCCTGCAAACTTTTCCATAATCTAGATACAAATTTCGGATCTCTATCCGACACAATGGATACCGGGACTCCATGCAAACGAATAATCTCATCAACATAAATAGTAGCCAATCTATAAGCATTAAATGTAGTTTTGACAGGCAGAAAATGTGCAGATTTAGTCAGTCTATCAACTACAACCCAAATAGAATCCATACCTCGAGAAGTCCGAGGTAGGCCAACAACGAAATCCATAGTCACATGTTCCCACTTCCATTCGGGAATAGGAAGAGGTTGAAGTAGACCGCATGGTTTCTGATGTTTAGCCTTGACTTGCTGACATTGGAGACACTTGGACACATATTCTGTAATTTCCTTCTTCATTTTAGGCCACCAATAGGTTTGTTTCAAATCCCGATACATTTTATTGTTACCTGGATGCATAGCAAATACGGATCTGTGGGCTTCATCCAAAACCCTCTTCTTTAGTTCCAGAATGTTTGGGACACACATTCAGTTTCAAAATTTCAACACCTCACTTTCAATACTAAACTCTGCCTTCGGACTTGTCTCAAATTCATCAATCACTTTCTTGAGGAATTCATCATCTTTCTGTTTCTGCTTGATTTCATAAATGATTGTTGGTTTAGCTGAGATAGCGGCTATCAATCCGCCATTTTCACACAATACCACTTCAATTTCAGACTTCTCTAAATCTTGCAGAATCTCCTTCTGTTCAGTAAGCAAACAGGCCATACTCCCCGTTGATTTTCTGCTCAAGGCATCAGCAACTGTGTTAGCTTTCCCGGGGTGATACTGAATCTCTAAATCATAATCCTTTATCAATTCTAGCCATCTCCTCTGACGCATATTCAGCTCCTTTTGTGTGAAGGAGTATTTTAAACTTTTGTGATCCGTGTAGACTTCACACTTTGCCCCGTACAAATAATGCCACCAGATTTTCAAAGCAAAAACGACCGCGGCCAATTCTAGGTCATGCGTTGGATAATTCTTCTCGTGTGGCCTCAACTGTCGGGAGGCGTAAGCAATAACCTTTCTGTTCTGCATTAACATATAACCCAAACCTTTATAAGATGCATCACTGAAAATCGTAAAATTTTATGTACCTGACAGTAGTGTCAACACTGGTGCAGTGGTCAATCTCATTTTCAATTCATGAAAGGCTGATTCTCTTTCACCGTTCCACTCAAATGGTTGCCCCTTGTGGGTCAGTTGGGTAAGTGGTACTGCTATCTTTGAAAAGTCTTTCACAAACCTCCTGTAATACCCAGCTAAGCCCATGAAATTACGAACTTCTGTCACATTAGTTGGTGTAGGCCAATTTACAATCGCCTCAATTTTCTGTGAGTCCACCGAAATTCCTCCCTTGTTGATCACATGCCCTAAGAAAACAACTTCATCCAACCAAAACTCACATTTCTTTAGTTTAGAAAATAATTTCCTTTCCCGAAGTATTTGTAGGACAGTTCTCAAATGATGTTCATGTTCAAGTCTATCTTTGAAATATATCAAATGCCATCGATAAAAACCACAACAAATTCGTCAAGGTAGGTTTTAAAAATTTGGTTCATTAAGTCCATAAATGCTGCCGGAGCATTAGTCACTCCAAATGGCATGACAAGAAACTCAAAATGTCCATACCTCGTTCTGAATGCGGTTTCCTTAACATCTTCTGCCTTAACTTTCAACTGATGATACCCGGATCTCAAATCAATTTTAGAAAACACCTGTGATCCCTGCAACTGGTCAAATAAGTCATCAATACGGGGTAGGGAATATTTGTTCTTTATTGTTACCTTGTTCAATTCCCGATAATCGATGCACAAACGCAAAGTTCCATCCTTCTTTTTCACAAACAACACTAGTGCACCCCAAGGCGAAGTGCTAGGCCGAATAAACCCCTTGTCAAGTAGGTCTTGCAACTGTTCTTTCAATTCTTTCATTTCGGCAGTAGCCATTCTGTAGGGAGCTTTAGAAATACGTTAGGTGCCTGGCATAGTCTCAATTGTAAACTCTATCTCCCTGTCTACTAGTTCCCCTGGCAATTCATTTGGAAACACATCCGGAAATTCTCTAACAATAGGGATATCATTCAATTCAACATTCACAGTTTGTTCAGTCAACACATAGCACAAATAACCCTGGCACCCTTTCCTGATTAGTTTACATGCTTTCATAGCAGATATCAAATAAGGTGGAGGCACTACCCCATTACCCACAAACACAATCTCTTTCTGTTCTGGTGGTTTAAATACAACTCGTTTTGTCACACAATCAATGGTGGCACAATATTTGGTCAACCAATCCATGCCCAGAATTACATCGAAATGCCTAAAGTTCAAGGGCAACAAATCTACATATAGGGTAGCATCCTCAACACGCATATCACAAAACCAGTATATAGATTCACACAATAGAGATTCCCCAGATGGAGCAGACACACATAGCAAATATGGCAGTAATTCTAAGGGTCTATTCAGTCTAGATGCAAATGCATATGTCACAAAGGAGTGTGTGGATTCGGAATCAATTAATACAAAAGCGTCCTGATTACATATAGAAATAGTACTTGAGACAACTGCATTGGCATTCCGTGTATCACCCGGAACAAGTGCAAAAACTCTTCCCTGTCTCACGGTATCCCCAGTAGTAACAGATCTCAAAGTGTTTCCTGGCTTTGGGATCAATGCAGTGGAACTAGCAGCTTTCTTTTCTCCATTTTGATTACAATCTCGGGCCATGTGCCCTTGTTTACCACACTTGAAACAGGCCCCTGACACACGGTAACAAACCCCACAGTGCCTTTAGCTGCAAATGTTGCACATAGGAGATGTGTCTTGGGAAGAATTCGAGGTATTTGAGGAGCCCGTGTTTTGCTTTTTTAGAAACTTCTTCTTTGAGAAGAAGCCTTGTCTTTTGTTACCTTTCCATTCTATGGTTGGCTTGGCTTGTCTAGCTATGTTGGCCTCTGATATGATGGCCTTGTCTAACACTCCAATGTAGGTTTCTAGCTTTAAGACATTCACTCTTTCAAGGATGTCACTTCGAAGCCCACCTTCAAAGTGTCTCGCCTTCTTATAGTCAGTATCAATTATATGTGGTGCAAACCTGGCCAATTCAGTGAGTTTGGCCTCACACTCGGCTATAGTCATACTGTCTTGTTTCAGTTCCATGAATTCTGTCACTTTCCTATCCCGGACACATTGCGGGAAGTACTTGTCATAAAAGATTTCCAGAAATTTTGCCCAATCAGCATCTTTATAATTCTCACGCATTAACATCCACCACCTTCTTGCTTCGTCTTCTAGTATAAAGGTGACTAGAAGCACTTTCTGTGTATCCGAACACGGAAATACTTCAAACAGTTTTTCGATGCCGAGGACCCAAGCTTCAGCTTTCAAAGGATCCAATCCGCCATGGAACTGTGGTGGTTTCATCTTCTTGAACTCCTTGGTGAGAGCTATTATCCTGTCATCATTCTGATTATCTGGCACGGGTGGTGCCGGAGGTAGAGGTGGCGGGTGTGGTTGCTGCCACTGTTGTTGCCACTCTTGTTGCTGTCTCAAAGCTTCTGCCATTTCCTGTATCAGTCTTTCCATTCTGTCTATTCTGGCAGTAGAGGATTCCTCTATCTCATCACCTCTTGTTCTCACCATCTGATTAAACTTACATTATACTTCATACAAAAGATTTACACGTATGCATATATTAAAGAGCATGCATATCTAAATAAATTTCCATGCAAACAAATCATCACTTATAACACATAGTTGTTCATATTGAAACATTTAGATGCATTCTCGATACTATCAAAGTCATACTTATCACATGAATGCATCCTAGGTCTTATCTAGACGCTTACTGCTCTTTTGGACAAGTGTGTGAGTTATTAACTCGTGCTCTGATACCACTCTGTCATGACCCGAACCCGCCCCAGTGGGTTAAGGACATAACCGGCCAGTAATCGTGAGATTACCTATGGCCTCAAACCAAACCAAACGTATTTCAACAAAGTTAATGGGGGCCAAACGGAAGCAATTTTAAAGAAACTTTGTCCTTAGAGCTGTGCTTACATGGCACGTCAAACAAGTCATACATATAAACATTAATAACTCACAACAAAATTAAAGTATCAAAAGTTCTGTTCAGACAGGATCATCCAAAAGTAAGTCAACCCATGGGACTATATACAGACATATACAAAACTTCGCCAACATGACAAAATATAAATACATAACAAAAGGGCGAAGATGGGTCTCGTGCGTGAGACACGAGGGATGACTTTCCAAAACCTATGTTGATCCACTTAGGCTTTACTGGGGCTGGGTCTGGACCTCCTTGGCTCACCTACAAACACATGAATGAGCGTGAGCGAAAGCCCAGTGAATAATATCAATTAAGGGAAATGCATTGAAACATTATACAACAGGCGGCCTTTGGCCCAATTCATTCATGTCAAACTGGCCTTTGGCCCTTTTCGAATGTTTATATCAGACTGGCCTTCTTGGCCTTATCAAACTTTCGTATCAGACTGGCATTTAAGCCTTTCAAACTTGTCATTTCAAACTGGTATTTAAGCCTTTCGAACTTGTCATATCAAACTGGCATTTAAGCTTTTCAAACTTGTCATATCAAACTGGCATTTAAACCTTTCGAACTTGTCATATCAAACTGGCATTTAAGTCTTTCAAACTTGTCATATCAAACTGGCATTTAAGCCTTTCGAACTTGTCATATCAAATTGGCATTTAAGCCTTTCAAACTTGTCATAACAAACTTTACAAAACTTACATAGGAGTAAGCAATTGGACAACAATATGTATTTCAGATAATACTCACAGTGATTGGCTTGTGGAGTTGCCCTGGAGTTTGACCCTACATATTACATAACACATATGGGTCACAAATAATTCAATCCGTTCTTTAATTCACATATTCCTCTTTAGGCTTCATTCTTACCTCTTTAATTCAATTACAATGCTCAACACATGCCTAAGAGTGCTTGCAAGTGAAAGAGAACGGAAAACGAAACATAGAATGCGAAAACAAAATTTCAGAAAACAGGGTCCCCGTTCCCCGCTCGAGTGGACCCTTAAGGCCTGCAAAAGTACTGGTTGCATGAAAAATAAGCTCGAGCGTGAAATTGGGCGCTCGAGCGGAAAGCCTGACTACAAAGTTCCTCGCTCGAGCGTGAAATTTCCCGCTCGAGCGGACACAAAGTCTGCAAAAAGTACTGGGAGCACGAAATTTACGCTCAAGCGGAGGTTCTCCCGCTCGAGCGAACCTCAAAATTCTGGAAAATCCAGATTGTGTTCTTGAGCTCCATTTCGACTTTCAACTAACAATTCATACATTTTATAGCTCCAATTCCACACATACTTGTACTAACATGGTATAAACACCAAAACATCATGGAGCCCAATTTCAAAGATTTAACACATGCATGGCTCAAATTGACACCAAACTCAATTCTAACATACACAATCATGTATTCAAAGTTCTTATCTTTATAGATTGTACATGCATGTGATGTCTAGCTCTCATTCTCAACTTAGATGACACCAATGGTGATTATACATGAGCTTCAACTACAAATTTACATGGATCATGCAATTCAAGCTCAATTATACAAATTCCAAACAATTACATACATGCATGTATATATAGACTTCCAATTCAACAAAACCAATTCAAAACATGCTCTTGACCATTAATTAACTTTGAACACACAAGATTTCACCTTAAACTCATGAATTCAAGAATCAATTGCTTACCTAGAAGCCCAATCTATGGTTAATCCTTGAACTAGACTTCAAATATCCAAGCTTGAGTAAAAAATTACACAATTCTCTCCCTCTCTCTCTCTAACAGCCGGCCCCTCTCTCTTTCTTAGAGTTTGATCAGCCCAAGTGAAGATACAAGAGGGAATGGGAGGTGTAGTGCTCTTACACAACAAATCCCACTAATCAAAATTACAAATATTAATAATTTGAGCACAAGGCCATTAAATAAATCAATTTAATCTGACTCGAATCAATTTTCAATTAAATTTCACCGTAGGCTCTAAAAATTACGCTAATCATAATGGCACAATCAATTTTGATTTCGGTGGCCGATAAGGCCTTCAATTTAATTCCCAAAGTAGATAATCAAACAGATATTCCTATGCTGAACAGGTAGAAATTCAAAACCACATATTTCCACGTAATGGTACACAAAATCATATTAAGCACATAAGCATACTCGTATTAAGGACCAATTAGCACACTACAGAAGAAGGGTATTACATCAGTGGACTTCAAGGACTAGAGGATCTATCAGGAGGAGTCGGTGCAGCTGCTAGGGCATTGTGTGTAGGGAACTGCTGTCTTCGTGAGGGTGCTGTGGCGATTCATGGGGCTTTTCCAAGCCACATGGGAGCCGGAAGCCCTTGTGAGGAGAGACTTTCCTTGGCTGTTTTGGATGCCTTAAGGGAATTACAAACTAGGCTAATCGATTGTTTTGTGTGTTTACTTGTAAAATTGCCTAGTTTAGAATTGTTGATGTATGAATTAACCTGAGATTGTAGGGCCTATCTTTTGCCAGTAGTATTTTTAATTTTTAAAATTTTTGATTTATCTTTATTTTGATGATTGTAGCTTATCTAATCTAATTAATGAAGTTTCTTTTTTATTTATTTATTATATATTATTTACTATCCTTGCACATAAATATAACAATATATAATAATAATAATAAATGAATGAATGAATAAATCACAAATTACTAAAAAAAAAAAATCCCATCATGCAGAATGGTTGGACGAACAAGAAATAGTAACAACGGTAATGGTGATGGAGTGTCTGATGGCGATGTCGCTCGAATTATACGCACAATTGCTAATAGGGTAAGCAATATACCACCTCGAAACCAAGATGAAAACAAATCTGAAATGATAACAAAATTTGAAAAGTTACATCCTCACAAATTCTTTGGTGGATCAAACTCCTATGAAGCTGAAGCTTGGTTAAGACAAATTAAGAAGTTGCTAGATACTTCTGACATCCGAAATGAGCAAGATAGAGTGACCATGGCAACATTTCAAGTGGAAGGGGAAGCAGATCATTGGTGGGAAATGATCAAAAGTACTCGACAAGTAGAGACATTAACTTGGAGACAATTCGAAGACTTATTTATGGAAAATTATTTTCCTAACTCGCTAAGACAAGAAATGATTCAAGAGTTCCTCCAACTGAAACAAGGAAAAATGTCATTCACTCAATATGTGAACCGTTTTGAAGCTCTCCATGGTACGCTTCAGCCATAGTAGCAAATGAAGAGGATAAGGTAAGACGATTTGAATGGGGTTTGGACACAGACATTAGAGGAAGATTGATCGCAGTGGAACTTTCCACCTATGCTCAAATTGTGGATTGAGCTTTAATTATGGAATGAGAATTAGCTGATTTCGAACACATTCGAAATCAACGATCAAGGAACAACAACCAACCACGCAGAGGAGGTCCAGTCCACAACACCAGAAACCATCCTGCACCAGCACCTTATGACAGAGGGTTGCAACAGCAACAAAGGCAGAATTGAGGAAACCAGCAAGGAGGAAACTTTGTAAATGAATAGAAAGGAAAATGTTTCAAATGTGGTCAACAGGGGCATCGTCGAAGTGAGTGTCCTCAAGATGGGGAGTATTTTATGGATTAGTGAGGGGCATAACAATACAACAAATGCCAACCAAGGCAAGGTTCTAAGCCTATTCAAAATACTCAGACCAACAAGGGGCAACCACAAGCCTCTAGGAATGCAGGCCGACCAAGAACATAACCACAAAGGAGCTGGAAATGGAAAGAAACCAGAAGGGACTAACCAACAGGCAGTAGGGAGAATGTATGCTCTCCAAGAAGAAGAAGATGTTGGTAACCCATCAATAATTCAATGTATGTTAATCCTTATGAATTCTTAGGTTAAAGTATTGTTTGATTTTGGAGCTTTGCATTCTTTTATATCCACTGCATGTGTGTCAAGTTTGGGTTTAGAGCCAGAGATGCTAGAGATAGCTATGAGTGTCGCTTCACCCATAGGAGGTCAAACCCGAGTAAATCTAGTATGTAAATCTTGTTTACTAGAATTCTCCAGTTCATATTTGATCTGTGATCTAAGAGTTATAGAGATGTCTGATTTTGACGTCATCCTAGGAATGGACTGGTTGTCAGTTCACCGAGCCATTATTGATTGTTACAGTCAGATAGTGACAATATCCTCCGTTAATGGCACGAAAGTTCAACTTAAAGGAGATAGACAAGATTCTTTAATTCTAACATGTCGTAAGTCGCAGTGGCATGATCAACTAACTGGATGGTTAGCAAGCTTAATTTTGGAAAACGAAAATCGAAAGCATCCAGGGTTACCCCATGTGGTGTGCGAGTATGCTGACGTTTTTCCTAACGAATTACCGGGATTACCCCCAAAACGAGACGTAGATTTCACGATTGAGCTTCAACCTGGGACTTCACCAATTTCAATAGCACCACATCGTATGGCGCCAGCTGAACTTCGAGAATTGAAGGAGCAGTTGCAAGAATTGTTGAATAAAAAGTTCATCAAACCAAGTACGCCTCCCTGGGGAGCGCCAGCACTATCCGTGAAGAAGAATGATGGAACCTTGAGATTGTGCATCGATTATCGACAACTAAATCGAGTCACCATTAAAAATCGATATCCTTTACCAAGAATTGATGACTTGTTTGATCAATTAAGAGGTTCAAAATGTTTTTCCAAAATTGACCTTTGGTTGGGATATTACCAACTTCGTGTTAAAGAAGAAGATATACCCAAAACTGCGTTTTGAACCCGTTATGGCCACTATGAGTTTGTGGTAATGCCATTTGGTTTGACGAATGCACCTGGGGTATTCATGAGTTTAATGAACAAAATTTTTACACCTTATTTGGATCAATTTGTGGTAGTATTCATTGACGATATTTTGATATACTCATGATCAGAGGAAGATCACGAGCAATATCTGAGAACCGTTTTGCAAATTCTAAGGGAGAACCAATTGTATGCTAAAGCTAGCAAATGTGAATTTTGGTTGAAGGAAGTAAAATTTTTAGGTCGTGTTGTGTCTGAATCAGGAATATCAGTGGATCCTGCTAAAGTAGAAGTAGTAATGAGATGGAAACAACCTAAGAATACATTTGAGATTCATAGTTTCTTGGGATTAGCAGGTTATTATAGGAGATTCATTCAAGATTTCTCCAAATTAGCCAAGCCGATGACACGCCTAACACAAAAAGGAGTAAAGTTTGAATGGAACGAAACTTGAGAGCAGTCGTTTCAAGAACTCAAGAAGAGACTGACAAGCGCTCCTATATTAATCATACTCGAACGTGACGTTGGGTACACAGTTTATTGTGATGCCTCTAAAGAAAGGTTAGGTAGTGTATTAATGTAAAACGGAAAGGTAGTAGCTTACGGATCAAGACAATTAAAGAATCATGAGAAAAATTATCCTACTCACGATCTGGAGTTGGCGGCTGTGGTCTATGCATTTAAGACTTGGCGACATTACCTTTATGGCGAAAAGTTTGAGATATTTACCGATCACAAGAGCTTGAAGTACTTGTTCACACAAAGAGATTTGAACATGAGGCAAAGACGCTGGATGGAGTACCTTGAAGATTACTAATTCACTTTGTCTTATCATCTCGGGAAGGCTAATGTTGTAGCAGATGCACTAAGTCGAAAGACAAGAGAGATTGTAGCTAGCATATCAATTAAAGAATGGGAAATGGTAAGCACCATGAATGAGTTTAAGTTACAACCAGAGAATCAGAGTGGGAAGGGTAGGTTGTTTGCAATAGTTATAACACCTCAACTTCTTACCAAAGTGTTGGAAGCCCAAAAATTTGATCAAGAGATCGACTTCATCAAGGCATGATTAGCACCCGGGGAATCTTCACCGGATTGGACGCTCCATCAAGATGGTAGTTTAAGGTATTTAGGTAGAATTTTTGTGTCGAATATCGAACAATTAAGAGAAGAAGTACTTAAAGAATTTCACCATTCGGTTTTTGCGGTTCATCCAAGAGCAAACAAGATGTACCAGGATCTTAAGCGACAGTATTGGTGGAGTGGAATGAAAAAGGACGTTGCTCAATTCGTATCTAAGTGCTTGACGTGTCAGCAAGTGAAGGCAGAACATCAGAAGTCGGCAGGGAAACTCCAACCTTTACCAATACCTAAGTGGAAGTGGGAACACATAACAATGGATTTTGTAACGGGATTACCCCGGTCGCCGCAAGGCCATGATGCCATTTGGGTAGTGCTTGATTGGTTAACTAAGACGGCACATTTCCTACCAATAGGACCAGCAGACACACTCGAATCATTAAGTCGATTGTTTATTCTAGAAATCATTAGGTTGCATGGAGTACCAGTCTCAATAGTGTCAGATCGTGATTCTCGTTTTACGTCACAATTATGGCAAAGTCTGCAGAAAGCTTTGGGTACAGAGTTGTGTTTTAGGACAGCTTTTCACCCTCAAACTGACGGTCAATCAAAAAGAACAATTCAGACTTTGGAAGACATGCTTCGAGCTTGTGTGATGGACTTTAAGGGTAGTTGGAAAAGACACTTACCACTAGTCGAATTCTCTTGCAATAATAGTTTTCAAGCAAGTATTGGTATGGCACCGTATGAGGCTCTGTATGGACGGCCTTGTCGATCACCAATATGTTGAACGGAAGTCGGAGAAGCACATCCTTTAGGGCCAGAGTTAGTTCAAGAAACTACCGAGAAGGTGAAATTAATTAGACAAAGACTTGAGATTGCTCAAAGTAGGCAGAAAAGCTATGCAGATCAAAGGAGAAGACCTTTAGCATTTGAAGTCGGAGATCATGTGTTTCAGAAAATACAACCACGTTAAGGAGTTGTTCGTTTCGGAAAGAAGGGAAAGTTGTCACCTTGCTTCATTGGGCCTTTCGAAATTTTGGACAAAATATGAGAAGTGGCGTACCGTTTGGCTCTACCACCTCAACTGGCTGGAGTAAATAATGTTTTCCATGTCTCTATGATACGGAAATACGAGCCACACCCTTCTCACATCATCAATTGGGAGGAAATTAACCTTGATGAAGATGTGACATTTGAAGAAAAGCCTGTCAAAATTTTAGATCGTTACGAGAATAAATTACAAGATAAAACTATACCGTTAGTTCGAGTTCTCTGGAGACATCGTGGGACGGAAGAGTCAACGTGGGAACGAGAAGATATGATACATGCCAATTACCCTCAACTTTTCGAGTCTAAAGGTACGAATTAATTTCGAAGACAAATTTTTTTTTTAGGGGGGTAGATTGTGAAAACCTGCATTTAATTATTCAAAAAACTAATAATAATAATAACAAAAAATAAAAATAAAAATAAAAAAATAAAAAAATAAATTAATTAATAAATTTTGTTTGGAGTTTATCTGAAATATATTAGTGTATAAGTTAGTTTTAATTTAATCTAATTAAATCACTAACAAAGACATTATTGATCAATATTTATTATTTATAAATTATTTTAATTAGGATTTAACATGATAATTATTCTTACTAAATACCTTAGTTAAAAATCTTAGTGTATCAATTTTGAGAAACCCATACAAGTACACACACATACACACACAAAAATCTGAATCAAATTCTCGGTGGCAGAATAATGCCACTTGTTTATTTGCATGTAAATATCAGAACCCTCACCTTATCATAATTCTTGGGTTTAGAAGATACGATGTGACCAGAGAATGATGAAAGAGAGAGAGAGAGAGAGAGAGAGAGAGAGAGAGAGAGAGAGAGAGAGAAGCCTCAGCCTCAACATGTTTATATATATGAGCATGCTACTCTTGGAGTAAAGAATGTAAAGGAAACCTGAGAAAAGAAAATCTGTGAAGGAGTGAGTTAATAAGAGGAGGAGGTTAAGAAAGTTGCATATTTTCCTACCATTTGACTATCCCATTTCAATCCTACAACTAAGTAAGAAAACCCTCTCAACCCTCTCATTTTTTTTAATTGTTGAAATTTTCTGATTATATTTATATGATTAAATGACTAACTTATAGATAGAAATTTTTATATATATGTATATAAATTTTGTGATGTGTATATCAAATATTCGAAGATATTGGTAGTCTTAAAGTCATGGTATTATTGTGGAAATAGGTTTGCATGTGTAGTTTATACCATTAAAAAAGAGGATTGAAGATTTTATTTGGTCCTCGAATCTGCCAGAAAATTTGTACGAATTTTTAGACAATTTTATACTCAAAATTTGAAGATCATTTATTCTACAAAGTTGTTTAGAATGATGTCTAGTTCATCCACGAATTTTTGAAACAATTATTGAGCTTTGTACGAATTTATAAATTTTTTTAATTAAATCTGAAACTGTAAGACAGATTTTACCATAGGTTTGAAAATTTATTAAAAATTCAATATTAAGCCAAATCTGGAAATTTCTAATTAAAAGATGAAATTTGAGAAGTCTAGTTTCATAATAAATTTTTAGATTATGGAGTTGATCTATGACTTTAAGTATGGAATTAATTTAAGAAAATGTGATAAATCTGTGTCATAAAATTTCTGGGAATTTTACAGAATTATTTATAATTATTTTTTCGAAATTATTTCTGAAAAATGACCTAAACATCTTTATTGAATATTCTGTAAATTTTCACGAATTTTAGAATTGTATAAATAATTTACTTATAATTTTTAATACCTAAGGTATAATCTGAAATTTTCTGAACAGGTTTAAGATCATTACTTCAATTAATTATTTGGATAAAAAAATTAATTATTGTGTTGGTCTAATTCATTAAATATTGTAAATTAGTAATCCATGTATGGGTGTATTGTGGTTTATTTAATATTGTGGTAGTCTAATCTTGTAAATTAAAAATCCTGTATGTGTGTGATTATGGTTTATTTTCATTATATCTAAATTATTATTTCATACTATGGTTTAAATAAATTGTTTATTTAAATTTTGTACAATTATTTATTATTGTGTGACATGTGTAATGTTTTATGTTGGGAATTTTAATGAGTTAGTATAACATTATTTGTAATTAAAAATTGGAATTATTTGTGATTAATATCAAAGCTAACTGAAATGATTAATGGCATATACAAAGTTAACAATTGATGGTTAATACTAGTTATTCAGGGTGAGTCTTGACTTTAAAAAGTGTGTGAAATTAAGGGTTGACGGTTAATACTGGTTGTTCGGGGTAAGCCCTGGCTTTGAGAATTATCACGTAAATTGTGTCGCGAAATCCTAAGATGGCACGAGACTTATTTGAACACTTTTCGGTATTCGGTTTTGGAATAAGGGTGGATGTGCAGGTGGCACACAGGGAGGTTACGTACCCCTGGCAGACCGTTTCCTTGGGGCAGGCCACGGATGCCACTACTTGGGTATATAGCTCCGGACATGGGCATCCCTGATAGTTACGGTTGGTAACACTTGAATATTTGACCATGGGGGGTTTCAAATTAACCGTTGCCATGCTTAGTGGTTGGTAAGTTAAATCTCTTTGGTGAGATTTCGAGAGTCAGCTAATTTATTAGAATTATTGAAATTATTTTAATGGTTGTAATTTATGTTTACAATTATACTGTTATCTCATGTTTATAATTTCATTATTTTTCTTTTAAAAAGAATGATAGGTTGGTTATATTTTCTTACTGTGTTGCAAAACTCATGGCATATATTTTGTTACCCTTGCGTTTCATGCCAGATTATGTCAAAGAAGGGACTGAGGCAGAATTTGGAGTTGCTGCTAATATTGAAGCTTGGCTAACTTAAAGTCAAGACTTTATTAAAATAAAATTTTATTATCTCTTGTATTAGTATTTAAAAATGTTGCGACATTGAATGTGAACTTGTAATTTTATTTTTTATTTAGAAAATACCAGATTTAGTTTAATATAGGATTTTTAATGGTTTTTCCAATATACCATAAAATCTGTCTACAGTTTCAGATCTAATTAAAATTTCGTATAAGAAAATTGTTACTACAATATACTAGAATAATTGTTACAAAAATTCCTGGATGAACTAGACATCATTCTCAACAACTTTGTAGAAGAAATCATCTTCAAATTTTGAGTATAAAATTGTCTAAAAATTCATACAAATTTTCTGGCAGATTCAAGGATCAAATAAAATCTTCAATTCTTTCTTTAATGGTATAAACTACACATGCAAGCCTATTTTCACAATAATACCATGACTTTAAGACTATCAATATCTTCGAATATTTTATATACACATCACAAAATTTATATACATATTGTGGGTGTTGATTTCTAACCACACAACCAAAGGGGGAACTCAGTTAGAGAGCACCGGCAGAATAGATTAAGCCCGAACAATCTGTCACAGAAAGATGAGAATTCAGTGGTGGTTCATCCACCCGGGGGCACCCCGACGCTCAAATTAGTAATCAAATATCTCTCAAAGATAACCAATAGTGCTTAACTCACTAGACAGAACATAAAAAGCATACCTTAGACCCATGTGGGTGCCTCCCTTTTACAGCCAACACAAACCTAGTCTCAATAGAAGCGTAGCTTCAATGGACTCTGGATTACTGCTAATCTTGGACTCCCAGTAGGATTGGGATAAGCTCTCTAAGAGTCTTATCTTTATCCAAACTGAAGTCTTCTTTCATTCTAGGACTCTTGTCCCTTATCCGCTTATCCCGGATTCCGGTATCTTTGCAGATAACCTAGGCCTATCCGAGATTACCTCAGCGTCATGATCAGGATACGTGGCACCTCGGCTGACACTTCGGTGCCACCTCGGCCACGTGTTGCTATTCAAAAATCATGTCCCCACAACTGCTCCCTAGGTTTTATTACCTCGGCATACTGAGGTGATGGAACCTATACCATTTGAACTCATAGCACGCCGGCTAAATTTACTCTATCTTTCATTACCGAGGTTGCCAAACATCGGCTTCCATATGATAAACACTTAAGTGTGTTTGTGTCAACGCTTCAAAACCAATAACCAAATCTGTTCAAGTTCATTGAGTCAATATCGCCTCCTTAGTCGAGGTCTTTGCTTCATTAAACCAAGAACTCCAAGAGTTTCATCACGCGTGAGAGCTGTCATGCACAATATTTCAACCGTTTCTGCCACGGGTCTTTCCCCCACTGAGCTGTACCTGACACGCACCATCAAGTCGTATCGTTTTTGCGTGCGCCATCTGACAAGCACGTCACCCTAGGCACATTGATTACAATTTTGCCGCCATTTTGTGTTTTTGATCAAAACCACTTCTTTCTCTCCGTCTTTTCACTTTTGCATCCTCAATTTCGTGCAAACTCTCTCTCTCTCTCTCTCTCTACTCTCCCAAATCTGCCATTGTTTTCAAGCTCGCAAGCTCTGCAACCACTTCCACTCTTCCCTTCCGGCGAAGCCTTTGCTGATCTTTTCCGGTCACTGTCATCATCTGACTCCGGCGTACTCAACACCGGCTTCATTTTCTTCGGTGAGTTACTGTTCCTCTTTGTTTCAATTTCTTGTTCTACTTCAAAGAACTTTACTGCTTTACTTGCTGCCTTTGTGAACTTGCTCATGTCCTTAATCGTTTAATTTGTATCTCAATTTCCACCATGTATTGAGCATGTTTGTTTCATAATTCTATTTTTGCCCAATCCATTCTTGAGGATACTGGTTACATATTTGTTGATTTTTGCCATTGTTCTTGGCCTTACACACCTGCACAAACTTTATCACTTTGGCCAAATCAGGGATCAACTTCCGATCTAGCTGAGCAACCATCAACCTCGGCTTCGCATCTGATCCCTCCGCCTTAACGCAAACGACGACGCCGAACTGCAATCGATGCCGAGATGGGTTGCAAGAAAGCAGTTGCAGACGATCTTCTGGCCGACATCGCTGACACTGTCAACGCACAAGCAACACTATCCCAGCCTCAGCCAAAGCCGAAACCAAAAAGGTTGAAGAAAGCCCAACCCAAGGCAACGGTGACTTAGATCTATACTGAGGACACCTTGCCGATCTCCAAAATAGCTGAGGTGGAAAAAAGTGCCTCCGTCGCCGAAAAGATGCCCGCCGAGGCCGCACCCTCCGAATCAACCAGGTCAAAGATACCGAGGTCTGAATCAGCAACAACCTCGGGCTCTATGAAATCTAATGCCCCTGGGCTCCCCCCATTACAATCGAGGACAAGCTGGTTAGAGCTAGCGACAGCGCCGATGATATTGAAGTCGGTATTGCCCTCTCTACCGCACTGCTCCTTCCCCAAGATCTCAATCGCAATGCCAAGATGAGCGAGTATGAGAACTTCGCTCTAATGTTGCAGCACTCCGTGCAAGTAAGCTCCTAAAACTTGGTGCTTTTCATTCTCTATGTTTTTGTACTTAGAAATTTTTTCTAACTTTTTGTCTTGTCCATTTCTTCTAGGCGATCCAGCATGGCCACTCCTTTGCAATGCAAGTATAACTTTCTTCTTTCAATGTGATTGTATGTTTGTCTTCCTTTTACTGTCTTGTATGATTCTATACTTAAAATAATTTACATGTCTTCAACGTACATCTTAACTATGTAATCTTCTCAGTGTGTAGTATTTTGGCTATACCCACTAACAGTTTATCTCGATTTTGTCCTAACACTTGAAAATATTCAGAATATTTTCACAAGTGTTACTTACAACTTGCCACCTCACTCAAGACCTCTGTCTTCTATTATTGCAACATAATCTTGGGTTAACTTCAACTTATAAACTTTTCTTAAAATTTCAACAAGTATTAAACCAACTTCCTTTGACATAACCTCAGCTTAACTTCAACTTGTAAATTTTTCTTAAAATTTCAACAAGTGTTAAACCAACTTTAGCTTGTAAATTCCAATTCCCAAGCATCATTCTCCAGCTCTCTGCCCTCTAATGTGAACCTAAGTTCCACTTGGGTTCTCATTAAGCATGGGGTTTTGACCTTGTCGCCGAGGTCAGATTCAAACAAAGAGTGACTGAGGTTTCCAACCCTGGTCTCTTTGTTAATCTGATTGACATGTACTTAGTTCCAATTTGTGTTTGACTCTGCTGACATGGCAAGTTCAAGTTGATTCACCTTAGTTCAACTCTATTATATGTAAGTTGGAACTCTGCCATATAATAACTCTAAGTTATTTGTCATGTTTTAATCAGAAACATCGCCAACTTAGTTCAACTCTATTATATGCAAATGGAAACTTTACCATATAATAAGTCTAAGTTATTCATCATGTTTCAATCAGAAGCATCGCCAACTTAGTTCAACTCTATTATATGTAAGTAGAAACTCTGCCATATAATAAGTCTAAGTTATTCATCATGTTTCAATCAGAAACATCGCAAACTTAGTTTAACTCTATTCTATGCAAGTATAATTCAACTCTGCCATATAATCAGTCTAAGTTATTCGTCGTATTTCAATCAGAAACATCGCCAACTTAGTTCAACTCTATTATATGCAAGTATAATTCAACTCTGCCATATAATAAGTCTAACTTATTCGTCATGTTCACCATAGGAACATCGTCATAAGACTATTCAGTCTTATCGCACAATCATGGATTCCAACAACATTTTCACACTTCTTTACATAGACTTCGACATCATTTTGCATGTAGGGCCACCAGAATCCCTGTGATATAGCTCTATGGGCAAGGGATCTGCCTCCTGCATGGCTTCCACATAATCCTTCGTAGATCTCGCATAAAAAGTCTTCAACCTGGGAAGGATGTACACATCAAAATACAGGCCTAGTAAAAGTCCTTCTATATAGATGGCCTTCTGTCGACAAGTAGAACTTGGCCGACTTCAATCTGATCTTGTGTGCTTCCTCTTTGTCTTCTGGGATCTGGGATCTGCTCACTTAGATTGAGCTCTTCTCTTCTCGGACCTAATCATCTAGGTCAAGATCTTGTCTTCTGGAATCTTGGATCTGCTCATTCTAGCTGAGCTCTTGTCTTCTCGGACCTACTTATCTAGACCGAGATCTCGTCTCCTAGGATCTGGGATCTGGGATCTGGGATCTGGAATCCGGGATCTGCTCACTTAGGCTGAGCTCTTGTCTTTTCGGACCTACTCATCTAGGCCGAGATCTTGTCTTCTGGGATCTTAGATCCAAGATCTGGAATCCGGGATTTGCTCGCTTGGACTGAGCTCTTGTCTTCTCGGACCTAATCATCTAGGCCGAGATCTTGTCTTCTAGGATCTGGGATCCGAGATCTGGAATCCGGGATCTACTCACTTAGACTGAGTTCTTGTCTTCTCGGACCTACTTATTTAGGCCGAGATCTTGTCTTCTAGGATCTGGGATTCGGGATCTGGAATCCGGGATATCGTCCCCAATCTTTTCTCCCTGCTCGTTGTTGGCCATCTATTCTCCTTAAGTTCCCACAGATGGCGCCAAATTGTGGGTATTGATTTCCGACCACACAACCAAAGGGGGTTAAGCCCGAACAACCTGTCACAGAAATATAAGAATTCGGCGGTGGTTCATCCACCCGGGGGCACTCCGACGCTCAAGTCAGTAATCAAATATCTCTCAAAGATAACCAATAGTGCTTAACTCACTAGACAGAACATAAAAAGCATACCTTAGACCCATGAGGGTGCCTCCCTTTTATAGCTAACACAAACCTAGTCTCAATAGAAGCCTAGCTTTAATGGACTATGGATTATTGCTAATCTTGGACTCCCAGTAGGATTGGGATAAACTCTCTAAAAGTCTTATCTTTATCCAAACTGAAGTCTTCTCTCATTCTAGGACTCTTGTCCTTTATCCGCTTATCCCGGATTCTGGCATCTTTGCAGATAACCTCGGCCTATCCGAGATTACCTCGGCGTCATGATTAGGATACATGGTACCTCGGCTGACACTTTGGTGCCACCTCGGCCACGTGTTTCTATTCAAAAATCATGTCCCCACACATATATATAAAAATTTCTATTTATAAGTTAGTCATTTAATCATATGAATATAATTGGAAAATTTCAACAATTAAAAAAAATGAGAGGGTTGAGAGGGTTTTCTTACTTAGTTGTAGGATTGAAATGGGATAGTGAAATCGTAGAAAAATATGCAACTTTCTTAGCCTCCTCTTCTTGTTAACTCACTCCTTCGCAGATTTTCTTTTCTCAGGTTTCCTTTACATTCTTTACTCCAAGAGTAGCATGCTCATATATATAAACATGCTGAGGCTGAGGCTTCTCACACACTCTCTCTCTCTCTCTCTCTCTCTCTCTCTCTCTGTCTTCTCATCATTCTCTGGTCACGTCGTATCTTCTAAACCCAAGAATTATGATGAGGTGAGGGTTCCTATATTTACATGCAAACAAACAAGTGGCATTATTTTGCCACTGAGAATTTGATTCAGATTTTTGTGTGTGTGTGTTTGTGTGTGTGTATTTGTATGCGTTTCTCAAAATTGATACACTAAGATTTTTAACTAAGGCATTTAATAAGAATAATTATCATGTTAAATCCTAATTAAAATAATTTATAAACAATAAATATTGAATACCTACAAAATTATTATTTTTAATAATGTCTTTGTTAGCGATTTAATTAGATTAATTTAAAACTAACTTATACACTAATATATTTCAGATAAACTCCAGATAAAATTAATTAATTAATTTTTATTTTTATTTTTGTTTTTATATTATTTTTATTTTTATTTTTGAATAATTAAATGCAGGTTTTCAGAAATTACTTTTTCTCCAATTACCGAACTTACACCAAATTCACTTATATTCCCAAATAACGACATCCCAAATGAACACAAAGATAATATATATAAAATGTTCCTTTCATAACCACATAAGACAATTGACATCCTCCATAAAATAATCATCACTATGCATGATACACATAAATAGAACCGGGATGATAACGAGAAACCCAACAACGCTTTACTTGCCTCAAGCACGGTAAGCCAATGATACACCTTTCCAATACTCATGCCAATTTACCACACACCCATTGGAAGGTAATGGTACCTCTGTCAAGTTCACCAGACGCTAGCTAGAAGGTACTGGCATCCTACATTTTCAGCACAACCAACTCTCCAAGCGCTAGTTGGAAAGTAATTGTACTCCTTATTCTTTGCGCATGCACATATCCAACCTATACAATATACAACAAGCATAAATAGTCCGAGTGTAATACATACACATAATCTATTTAATATCACAATGCCATCCTCCACCGATGACCAATGACAAAACCTCTAAACATAGATATTTAAACACACGTTATATGATAATCCAATGCTTATTTCACCTGAAGTCCAACAACAATGATAATAATAATAACAATATTCAAAGGTTCCAAAATCCAACCTCTAGTTTATTTCTACATTTACAACACGCCATGGTTTCCTTCTCTTTTCAAAATTAACTCTTTTATTTTCCAAGTTAACATGCCCAAATATTTTTCTTTCCAAAAACAAATTTCCACATCTCAATAAAACCACATCCATGGATATCATGCACAACCCAACTCAACTTAACAAGATTAATCTAAATAAATTCCAATAACAAAATTAATTCTCCCTTTATGCTATCAACACAATTACACAATTCAATTTAACGAAACACGCACATTATTCAACTTTACCTCTTCTTAATTCATTAGGTCAAATTATTAAAATTAGGACTTTCTCTTCCTCTCAACATAAACAAGTTAAACTACTCCCCAATTAACCCAAACAACCATAACTTTTATTATTTTAACCCAAACATTCAAACTCTAGATCCTCTTTACATGCTTTTTATGCAATAAAATCTACCATATGTCTATCTATCGGTGAGGTATTGAAGAGGAACAAAGAAATCTCTACCTTTAGAAGCGATGACGAAAAAGCTGAAAAATTCACGATGACGAAAATGCAATCTGATCAGATTAAAATGAAGCCTTCACGACCCTCTACGTTTTGGTCTAAAGGACTATAGGTCAAAGATGGGTAGAAGTAGATGAAAACCAAGTATAAAGAGCTGGAGTGCTCAACAATGAAGGAATGAGAGAGAAGTGAGAGAGAAAAGTGATCCAAAAGTGACCAGAAGTGACTTTTATAGAAGCTGAATTTGGACAGACCGCTCGAGCGACCAACCCTATGCTCGAGCGAAGAATATGAACTCTCAAAAGTTCAGACCATATAAGACAGATTGCTCGAATGACCAAACCTGCGCTTGAGCAAGAAGATCAACAACTCTTAGAATCACCGGCCTACAAAAGTACTGGGAGACTTGCTTGACTGCTCGTGCGACCAATTCATCGCTCGAGCGATGAAGAAAAACTCAGAGTGCTACAGGGTTTAACCCTAAAACCAACAAAATAGCGCATTTTATACTAAACAAAACCGCGAAGACCATTCGAGCACACACTTTACCACTCGAACGATGTGAGTAAAGGTGATGCAAACATATAGGACAACCACTCGAGCGGTAAAACTTGTCTCCCAAAAGTTTAGACGCAAACAGAGATACTGGATAAACCACTTTACAACTTGAGAGCACAAATGACCCCTGCCCCCTGGACCGCTATGAACTGACCAGGCAACTTGATCTCCGTACATAGTTAGCGTAGTGGCTAATAAAGAATGCTCAAGATAAAGAGTGTCAGCACAAACTCCTCTGCACAGGTACAATTCGGGTTAGATTTGCGTCTAAACACTTACAGTCTCACTGAAACAAAAGAGCTTTTAAAATTACAACTAAAGAAAGTTTTATTAAACGGGATTGCCAAATGTAAAAATCAAATAATTTCTAACTGAAAGCCTTATTGAATAAAAATTAAGAGATTAATTCCAATTGTCATTTGAATCATGAGGAAAAAGCTGTCTAGAATAGTCAACCAAGGACCTTACTAACAAATATTTTTAAATATTGTTAATAAATGTAATTTCAAGTACAATTAATTTTGTGCAAAAAGATTTAATTTTTTTGGATGAAAATTTTGATCTAAAAAAAGAGAGTAATTTAGATGAAATCTTGATAAGAGCTGATGCCAATATTATAAGGGGATTTACTTCTTTTTTTTTTACAAAAATAAAGGGATTTATTTAACTTTAGGAGAGAATCACTATTTTGTTTAATTGGATTCATGAGATCCATAGTGGGTTCACTTCATTAATTTAAATAGTTTATATATATATATTAATTTAAATAGTTTATTTTGTGGTTTGTGGGAACTTGTTCATCTATAAAAAAAAAATAATAATAATAAATTAATTTGATAATCGTAATCATAAATTTCTTGAAACTGTTATTTAAAAATATAAACGTAAATTTTGACTTTAAAATGAAATCTTTTTATTATTTAAAAACAAATTTGATAAAATTATATAGTTAGGGGTTGTTTAGGGTGTCCTAAATAAGTGCACTTTTTATCTTTTTGGACTAACAAATTAAGGAAGAAAATATGAATGTTTGGATTAACTTTTTGACTTTTTATGGAAAAATGTGTAATAAAAAATTATAAAAATTGATTTGTAGAGAAAAATTAGTATTGGAAGTTGTGCAGCCGTAATTGTTGACTTTTGATGAATAATGTTAACTTTTTAACTTTTTGAGTAACTTTTTGACTTTTTAACTTTTTTAATATATGCCAAATTTTGCCTTAGAATGATTGAATCAATTCGATTTTATGCTTTACATCAAATCAAATTATTGAACTGATATCTGTGATAACTCTTATAGGCCTGTGGATTGGGGAAGTGTTTCACAGCACCCAACTGTGACGGCTTTGTTGAGGTTTGTATTGATTTTATTTTGATAATACAAATTATTGATATTATAGGATTCGTTGAGTATATGATTTATATTAAAAATGAAATTAATTAGACATGTGTAACTTCATGATAGGACCATAATTGTTTTTAAAAAAATTATTAAAATTATACTAACTGTTTATTTTTTTTAAACCATTAATGTAGTCTTTTTTTTATTTTATTTTATTTTGTAGATTTGATTCATATAAGATATTACAATAAAACTCGATGAATTACCATCATCATAATGAAGATCAAATACAAACTTTACAAATAAACTCTTAAATAGGAGAAAAAATCTCAATTAATATACAGGGAATAAGACCTGCACGCAAGTGAAGAGATTTACACTATTAATCCTTTAATGAAGTGCATGAGATCTTGTCAATCAGGCTAACTCTTATAGGTTACAAATATTTAATTGATTTGATTTTTTTCATAGATAATTTATTTAGTAAACCTTACAATATGAATGATTTGGATTGATAGAATAAATTTGAACAAAACTTCTACAAACTCACAATACAGTGTTGTACCTCAGGTTCTCATAGGACAATGCTTTCCACCAATCGGAAAGAAATTGATCCTTATTAACAGTTGAGTTATAATGAGATCGAGTTCATTAAAAAAAAAAATTAATTAGATCACGGTTTGGAAAAAGAAATCTTCTTCTTCTCTTTTTTTTTTTTTTTTTTTTTTTTCCTTAAAAAGAGAAAGTAAGAAACAAAGAAATAAAATAATGCTGTACCCAAAAAATAAAAAAGAAATAAAATAATAATAAAAATAATAAATGCATCCTATAATCATGTTCTCTAGAAGAGTCCAACTATTCTCAAATTCGATGGCGATAAATTTTAGCCACTTGATCTTTTTTGAGTTTTTGGAGTTGTTTGAGATTTGTTTATTTAATAAATTTCTTTCTAACTTTTTATAAAAAGATATGTGAAAAAGTAAAGAGGTAATATATTTTAAATAACTATATTTATTAAATAAGTACACTTATTTAAATCGTTCCAAAATATGTGCTTGGTTTTATGTTATGTGAACACATACTCTTTATTAAGGCTCATTTTGAAAAGTGAGTTAAAAGTCACTTTCTAACTTTTAACCCACTTTCTCTCTTCCAAAAAAAAAAAAGAAAAGAAAAGAAAAGAAAAATGCTACGGATACTAATAATTTTATTAACACACTCACAAGTTGATGTGGGTCTCATACCAAGCGATGGTTGATCTTATCAAAACTTGTGAGTGTGTTAGTAAGATTGTTAGTAAATGTGTAAGTATCCCTAGTATTGTTACAAAAAAAAAAAAAAAAAAAAAGCCAAAAAGTCAATTTGTAACTGTCTTTCCAAAATACCCCTTAGTTATTATGGTACTACTAAACTAAATTACAAATTTAATATTTGCAAATAATGGCTTCAAATATTAAATTTATAGAAGTACAAAATACTTGCATCAAAGTTTTTCTCTGAATTGAAATTATCCACCTTGATGCAAAGAGTTTACAAGTCTGTCAACTTGTGTAAGTATAACCTCTCATAATGAATATTAGTTTATTTATAGGATACTCAAGTTAGGGCAATGGTTGGTGGCCCTAATTTCCTTGGCTAGAATGGCTCAAATTTCCTTATCAGGTTAAAAAAAAAAAAAAAAAAAACAACAAAGTTACCAAAACTGGCAAATTTGAGCCATTCTAGCCAAGAAAATTAGGGCCACCAACCATTTTTCCTCAAGTTATTGGGCCCAACCTCTAATTTTTTTTGGACAAAAAGGACACAATTTGTTCAAAAAAATAACTATTTATTGAAATTAGGAATGGTAATGGGGGTTAATGGGGTGGATATTAATTCTCCATCCCCATTCCCCTATAATAAATTTTCCCCATTCCCCATTCCCCATGGGTACCACCCCATTTCCTAATGGGTTTGGATTTTACCCAACCCACTTTAATCCCCATTTTTATTTCATTTTTATTTTTATTTTTATTTTTTATATTTAATGTTAACAATCACTTTTTTTTTTTTTTTTTTTTTTAAAGATTCACAACAAAAGCTAAATATACCTTCAGTCTTTTTTCTTTCTTTTTTAATATATTTAATGTTAACAACTCTTTTTTTTTTTTTTTTTTTTTTTAAGGTTCACAACAAAAGCTAAATATACCTTCAATCTTTTTTCTTTCTTTTTTAATATATTTAATGTTAACAACCTTTTTTTTTTTTTTAAGGTTTTAGCTAAATATAGCTTCAATCTTTTTTCTTTCTTTTTTAATATATTTAATGTTAACAACTTATTTTTTTATTTTTTTTTAACGTTCACAACAAAAGCTAAATATACATTCAATCTTATTTTATTTTATTTGGTTCAACAACAAAATCAAATACACATTAATTAATTAATTAAAAAGTTTGTTTTATAATAATCAAATATATAATTTTGAGACAATCAAATAAGTTTTAGTAATTAAAAAAAAATGTGGAAGAACGTGAAAGATTAAAAAAAAAATTAAAACCATCTCTTTCTCTCTCACTCT
This sequence comes from Camellia granthamiana, assembly GCA_036172215.1. NCBI lineage: Eukaryota > Viridiplantae > Streptophyta > Magnoliopsida > Ericales > Theaceae > Camellia > Camellia granthamiana. Next base: position 52,948,148 of record CM069916.1, on the reverse strand, counting down.
CACTCTCACTCTCTCCCCTACATGTTATAAGAACCTGTTTACAATGTTATAAGAGCTTGTTTGAAGAAATAAAATGTGAAAGAACCTATTTGAAAAAGTGTTATAAGACCCATATTAAATTGCATTAGGGCATAAACAAGAAATTGTTTATTGATCTCTTAGCCACGGACATTTTAGACATTAAACCATCTTTCTCTTAGCAAATTTGAACCATTCATTTTAATTTATCCAAAATCTAATTATATCTTTTAACAAATCGGAACCACTCATTTTAAGATATCTATACCACACCCAATCCATCCTCCATCTTCTTCCTTTAGTCCCCCACGAATTTTGTTGTTTTGTTACTTTTAAAAAACAAAAAATGTTTTTTCAATTAAATTTTTACTAATTTCACAACACCATCACCACTATTCTCACCTTCACTATCACACTACCATCACCATAACCACTACCATCATCACTGCCGCCATCACCCCACTACTGTGTCACAATCTCTACTTTCACCTTCGTTCCACCACCACCACCACCAAATATAAAAAAATGTATTTTTAATTTTTTTTATAAAAAATATTTTTCATTAAAAAATATTTTCTATCTAAATAAATGAAGCATAACATTAGGAAACAAGCTGATTTCAGTTAAATCTGTTCATAATTAAGAAAAAATTTTTTATTTTAAAAAAAATTATTTAGTAAGACTTTGTATCCCATTTTTGTTTTTCCAGCAAATAAATCTTTGTACCCATCCTTTCTAACCAATCACGACTCATGTTTGTTTCGATTCTCTATAATTTCCTTATTTTCAAATACATTCATATATATATATATATATATGTTGTATAAATTTTGTGATAACATAAAACAAATAGATTCATACTCGTTAATTGAAATTTCAGAACAAGTAAACCATTCTGAAAATTACAATACATAACAAAATAAAAAAACATAGAAAAGCAAACCGAAACCTGCACTAGACAGTGTCCTTAATTTTTTTAAATAAATTTAAAAAATTCTTGATATGCATAAAATTTGATAAGAATAATGTAACAATGTTAATTAATGTGTATTTGATTTTATTATTGAGCCAAATAAAATAAAATAAGATTGAATGTATATTTAGCTTTGGCTGTGAATCTTAAAAAAAAAAAAAATGGTAGTGAACCTTAAAAAATAAAAAAAAATAAAAGAAAAAAGATTGAATGTATATTTAGCTTTGGTTGTGAATCTTAAAAATTTTTAAAAAAAATGGTTGTGAACCTTAAAAATAAAAAAAATAATAAAAAAAAGATTGGAGGTATATTTAGTTTTGGTTGTGGATCTTAAAATAAAAAAAATAAAAAATAAAAGAGTTGGTTGTGAACCTAAATAAATAAATAAATAAATAAAAGAAAAAAGATTGAATGTATATTTAGTTTTGGTTGTGAATCTTAAAAAATATATATATATATATGGGGAAATTAGTGGGTACCCATCCCCAACCCATCTCCTGTGAATATTTAAAGAATATCACTTACCCTATCCAATGGATAAGAAAAAAAATGGGAAAACCCATGTATTTGGGTTGGGCCTCCATGGATACCCACAGGGTAGGTTATCCATTGCCATCCCTAATTGAAATCAAATCAACCTATCTCTTGAAATCACCCGATTGTATTTGACTATCTTATAAAATTTACCAAACTAGCTATCTGTTAAAATGTGACACATGTTACTCATTCAACACCTTATCTATTGAATATCACACAATTCTCTGCCTTACCACCACCATTTGCTGTCAGTGGCCATTGCTACCAACGGTGACTTTTCCGGCTAAATTTTCCTGCGATTTTTTCTTATGTCAATAACTTTTTTCAGTGAATTTTCCAGCATGTCTTTATTGGAAAATAAGATTTTTTTTTTCCTTAAATCTAATGTCTTATATATACACTTTTTAGAATGGACTTTTCACAAATTTTCTCTTATTTATATTACTACTTTTAGACCTCTATAAAATTAAAAGATAGTAAATAAAATGTACAGAAATTTAAAAAAAAAAAAAAAATTATTGAATACTTCAAAGTTACAAGAAAGATGGAAAGAAGTACTTTTACTAACTTCCAAGACTCGCCTATTGACTATGGTTTTACCAGACAAAATTTCGTACAGTTTTACAGGTAAAACGTGGACTTCTAAATCAAAATTTAAATATGCACAAATAAAAATAAAATAAAGTTCTTACAACAAGACAATAAATCTTTTACAAATTTAAAGCGTTAAAATTTAAAGTCCTAAACAGAAGAAGAAATATTGGCACTCCAATTATTTATTCTTTAAGCATATGGAGCATTTCCTTTGTCCCATCAGGTCCCAATTTGAAGATTTCCGCAAAGACATTTCCATCACAATAGAGTGTTGGTTTAATGTTGAAAAATTGTATTCAATGTCTTGTGGAAAAATATGAGATTATCAATTTTGTCAATGATGGGATATCTTTTTCATTGTCTATTTTTTTTCTTTTTAAAAGGGGATTTGGACAGGATGCAAGATGGAGAAAATAAATTTGAAAAAATTAATAAATTTGAGTTTCAGTTTTTCAATTAAAGTAGACACGTATAATTTGTGTCATAGTAGTTTGTGGGCTTGCTCTTATAACTATAACAGCATATTTAACTATTGTCAGTTTTGGGGATCATCAATCCCTCTAGATTGTATAACTAATCTCATGTTTAGATTGTCTTAAGATTATGAGAAATTAATAAAATTTTATTAATTTTATAATTTAACTAATAAGTCTAGTCATCTATTTTGTATTTCACCTCCCTATTGGGATTCAATAGTCTCCTACATAGGAGATACCATGTCTGAATGAATTATTAGTTCGAATCTTAATTTTTTTAATCAAACATTAGATTATATATTTTGTTAAATTATTAATTCAATTTCAAATCCATATCTACCTATGCAAACATGCCCGTCTGTTATGAAATTATTCAAATTAGATTCAGTTTCATATTTGTTTTGCATTATTTCAACTTTTCCTATTTGATTCGTGGCCTCAATGATCTTGCATTTTTTTTTTTTTTGCCAAAAAATGTTAGGGATCCACAATTTATTTATACCTTCAAATTCACCACAATTACATAACAAGAGAGTTGGATTTATATTAAATATGTGACGAATCAGAGTTGAAATCTATCACACCACATAATAGTGGTTCAATTATGAACAAAGTTTAGGTGTCTAAAATATTCTCTTTTTCCATTGATCAACCCATTAGACATTAATCATGCTCTAGCTAAAATATATCAATCAGAACTTCCATATATAATCAACACCTCAAGTGCAAAGAAGAAGTTGTAATCATAATTTGCTTATATATATTCAGTCTTTCTTACCTAGATATCGAATTACAAGCGACTAAAAACAATTGCATATGACAAAACAGACTTTGTGGACAACACTAAATGTGCACAAATTTATTAAACAACAGTCTCTGAATCTCACAAAAGATTGAAACTAGTGAGGTCTTATTGTACTTATGACACTGTCCTATAATTATAAAGAGAGGGAAGGGAGTGAAAAAGAGGCCTCAAGGGCAGAAGGTAATAGCATAATTGGTACCAGCAGGGCAAGTGAACAAACTGGTTGGATCATCTTGAGGATAGCTATAAGCATCTGGGCACCTATCCTTGAAGAACTTGGACAAAGGTGTAGGCCCACAGGTCCCAGGCCCATCAGTGCAACAATATTGATTGGTCTTGTAAACGGTACATGGGTTGTTGCACCCACCCGGGGTCTGCAACTCGGCTGGGCACTCGCCAACTATGTTAGCAGCGCACCGGAGTGACTTGCAGACGGCAGTGGTGGGGCTAAAGTCCATCGGAATATTGAATCCATCAACGTTGGATATGTCGACAAAGTCCAAGTTATTGGGCTGGTTCAATGCGAATTCAGCTAGGGTATTTGGGGCCTTACCGTAGCCTTGGCACTGGAGGAGCCCATTGCAGTCACCGGTCTGACATTGGCCATTGCCATTGGCATCGAAGTTGCAGTTGGTCCGGCCCCAAATGCGAGCTTGGGTTGTACCTGGGTTCACATTGACGGTCCAAGACTGGCCCGGGTCAAGACGCATACCCCCACCGGGTGAGGCAGCTGCCCAAACAGTGTAGGTACATTTGTTTAAGACAGCAAAGGTAGCTGCATTGGTGAAGGGGATCAATAGGGTGAAGAGGAGAGGGAATAAAATGGTGAGGCTTTTGGGGAAGCTCATGTTGCTGACTTAGAGTTATATGCTCAAGCAAGTATTAGGAGTTTTTATGGGATTGTATTGATGTGGTTTTGTGGACATACATTTGAGGGGTTTATATATAGTTTCAAGGCGGCTATATAGTTTTTGGTTTATGCGCGATCACCTCCATGAGTTGTGCAAAGAAAATTCAGAGATGTTGATAGACTTGAAATTGTTATCCTATCTCCCTAAATTTCCATGGACGTCAAGTCACCATTACATGCCAATCTGTTCATACTTCCACCTAAATAGTGGCGAATCCATGATTGTCTATAGACTAAGGGGTGGTGGCTACACTCATTTTGAATTTTTTTTTTTTTAATCAAAAAAAGTTAGGTATTAATTTTTAAATTAGATTTTGAAATATTATGTGATATTATTTACGTGATAATCTCAATTGATGATGTAACAAATTTTTTTTGAAAAATAATACATATATTTAAATTCTTACTAACAATCTTACTAAAAACTTATATGTCAAAATATTATGCTTAAATATGATTATTTTTTTTACAACCAATCGCATTTGGCTTTTTATATTTTTAATAAGATTTTTAGTTTGTATAGAATTATTCTAAAATAATACTGTCTCAATTTTATTAAATAATTAAAAAGTGTTTTATTGCTTTTCATTTGGCACGAAAATTTTATATAGACAATACCAATACGATATTCTTATACTTCCGAATAATGATTTTTCTTTCCTGCACCATCTTCCCTTACCTTACAAGTCTAGTTCTTTTCTGGCATCCTAGGAATATGCAAAAGAAAAACAAAAAATGTATATTAAAAATATATATGCCACCATAGTGGTCAATATAACGACCAAGCATAATATTATTGAGTCTCACGACTCTTTTTTTATTTTATTTTATAATTATCATTTTTTAAGATCGGTCCGACTACATTCATTTGTATCTTTATATGTGTGTGTATATATTTTGACATTTAGCTGTGTTTACATAGAAAATTTGGTTGGATAAAAAAAATTTTTTAATTTTTTTTTCAAAAAAGTTCTTTGGTATTGGTAGTAAATTTACTTGAAATTTATTTATCCAAAATAAGAAAATAAGTCCTAGGAAACCAAAACCAACCTGTGAATTACAAGCCCAATGTGCTCCAAAGAGGAAACGGGAGGTTTAAATTTTGGAAAATTCTACAATTTACACTTTATTTTGAGGTGTGTATTACATGCTTTAGTTATAAACTTTTGTAGTGTTAGTTATGATTTGATTATGACTCATTGTAATATTAATTATGACATATTGTAATTATTATTTTAATTATAATAGAAAAGGTCTTTAGTTATACTATGACTGCAAATGAATTGAGCTGAACGTTAGTATGTTTTGGCTAGTTTATTAAGATTTTAGCAAGTTCAAGCTTAAGTTCAATAAAAATTTAATGAACCAAGTTCGAGCTAAATTGGTTTAGACTTAATTAGAGTTCAAGCATGTTCATGAGTTTTAACGAATTAAAAAAATTACAAATTCATACTTACATATGAAACTAAAGTTAAACAATTATATATAAACACATATACCAAACGAAAGGTTAATATTTTATCAAAATAATAATATCTACCACCACTTTATATAAATATATTATCTATAGTAAGTTTTATTGACATATAAAGAAATTTAGCTATTATTTACATTATTTAAATATATAAATAACATATTTATTTTATTTTTTATATATATTTTTACATTATTTAATACATAAATAATATATTTATATTATTATTTAAATAAATATTAAATGACCATATTTAAATTTATTTATTAAAATTTTAAAGAGGTCGAACTCAAAAAAAATTGTTTTTAAAACAAAATCAAACAAGGCCAAACTTTCTGTTTTTAGTTTTGATTTTTTGGTAGATTGGAAAGTAGTTAGGAGATAGACTCAAACAAGTCCTAAAACAAGACTTACAGAAGGCTTTTGAATGGTCAAAGTAATTGAAGTTACGTGTCATAAATTTAAAGCACATGGATGGAAGAAAAATGCCGACAAAAAGAACTATCAGAGTTGCGTCGTCTGTCCGTAGCTTCTCATGAAAAACTCAAAGCCAGAGATGTTTATTATTTTAAGTAAAATTATATTTATGTATAATCTTGTACAAAATTTACGATAAAATGTTGTGATAATATTATTTTTATAATTATGAATTAAAGAGATAAATATTTTGACTTTTAATAAATGGCTATAAATAAGACATATCATTCTGTATAATTTTTTTTATACGAATTATATTTGTATTGTGCTACATTTTCTAAATCATATTTAATATTGACACAAATATAATCTAATTGAATGGTTATTAAGATCAGAGCAATATAATTTTTTTGTGAGAATAATATAGTCTTACACATTGAACGATTTGGATCAGCACAAGAGACTTGGAGTAGGGCCCACACCAGTGGCAGAGTTAGAATTTTGCTTTAGGAGGCACCGTTGAATTAAAATCATGACAAGTTTTATTACATTGTAATAGATTTCAATTTTCAATTGAGTTTGATGTCAAAGTTGTATGTTTAAAGTTATGCAAAACTTAACTGATTTTTTTATTTGTTTTGTTATTTTTTAATTGTTTATTTATTATTAATTTGATTTTCTATTTTAATTTTGTGAACATAATAATCATCATAATTTAAAATGCGATCAAAACTATTAAAAATGAAAACGACAAAATAACATCAAGATACCAAAAAAAAAACAAAAAAAAAAACAAAAAAAAAAAAAAAAACAAAGAAATGAAAGAAAAGAGAAAAAAAATATAAAATTTATAAAAAAACATATTGTACAAAATTAAACATTTAGAGTGGCAAAATGAAGGGATTTGTAATTTTTTTAATTAATGAATCACGTTACACTGAAACTAATGAATTATAACTATAATGAAAATCAATGCAACATGTAACTAATATAAAGAAATACTTAAAATAAGAAATAAAAACATAAATAAATACATATAGAGTACAATCAATAAATATATTGTATTAAGATATCTGAATTTTTGACCTCATAGTGAAATGTAAAGATTTTGACTAATAGATTATTTTTTTATTTTTTATTTTTTGATGAAGATTTTGACTAATATATTAATCTCATTAGTTTTGCAAAGATTTTGTTGGGAAAATAAAAATAAGAAAAGGTATTTTTGAAAATGATTGAAAATATTTTTCAAAAAGAGATAGAAATGTAATTTTATAAAATTGAAGGGGATACCTGACCCGTTTCGTCCCAACGTGCCTCTGTCCCTACCATTACAACCACACGCAGACAACACCCTCCAATTCGATCTCCACTAAAACACTATAATATATAAAAATTCTAGAAACCAATTTCTTTTTATGTCAAAAGTAAAATTTTTGTAACAAAAAATATTAAGAGATTAATTTCAATCGTCATTTGAGTCATTAAGAAAAATTGAAAACGTCAATGAATGACCTTACCAACAAAAATTTTAAAGTGTTGCTAGTAAATATATTCTAAGAGAACAATTAATTTTGTGCTAGAAGGTTTAATTTTTTTAGACGAAAATTTTGATCCCAAAATGAGAAAATAATTTGTTATTAAATGTTTAATTTTATTGCTAAAATTTAACAATGGTAGTTTTGACAACCAAGATATTCTCAAGGTCCCAAAATTTGCCGAGATATGTACAAAATGACTGGGACACAAAGTTGTAAAATAAAAAATAAAAAAAAAATACAGGTCATTGCATGCTTCAAATAAATGGAACCACTCGTGAAAGAGTTCGAGCTCGGCTCAATAAGAGTTTGTTTGAATTCAGTTCGTTAAATTTTTTTTGTATTCGAGTTCAAACTCGTTAAAATTTTAATAAATAAGCTCAGACATATTAAAGTTCGGCTTGGAAGTTCGGCTCATTAGCTGACTTGCTTAATATTTATTATTTATATATTAAATAATATAAAAGTAAGTATAAAAAAATAAGATAAATATGTTATTTATATATTTAAAAAATATAAATGTAAATAATAGCTAGCTAGAGATAATATATTTATATAATAGTGGAAGTAAATATTATTATTTTGGTAAAATATTTTGTTTTAGTATGTTTATATATATTGTATATATAATTATATAATGAATGTTTCAATTGTCACTTTAGTTTCATACACAAGTATAAATTTATAATATTTTTAGCTTGTTAATGTTCGTGAACATGCTCAAGTTCGAATCAAGTCTAAGCCAATTTGACTCGAGTTCAATTCGTTTAATTTTTATTGAGCTCAAACTAGAGTTTGAACTTATTAAAATCTTAATAAAACCAAACATATTAAAACTCTACTCGACTCAACTCGTTTGCAATCCTATTTATTCAAATTACTTTCAAAAGGGCCCAATAGGGCGATCCAAATATTTTTCAAACTTAGGCCTAACATTAAATTGATGTTTATAGGTCGTTAAACTCTTTATGTATAAGAACAACTAAACATGCATGACTTTAGTGACAATGTACCTATTGGGTTAGGCTCATATTTAAACATTTATGACTTTAGTGACCATGTTACCTATTGGGTTATGATCATATTTATCAATTTGATCCAAGTGTTTTCTTTTGGAGGCATCTACATGGAATGCTATATTGTAATTTCCTAGAAAAAACCCAAGTCTTGACAAATTGGTACCCCCGCAAACTTTGCAATCTAGATATAAATGACTTTCGGTTGATGATAAACTAGCGGTATATTCTTGTTATGCATGGTTTAAATAAATAATTAAAATTTAATTTTAAAATTAATAATGATATAAAATTTGTTTGACATGTATAGAAAACATAATTTAGAACCAATTAAATTTTAATCATGTTTATTGAAGGTTTTATTTATTTATTTATGGCATTAATTGTATGTTGTAGATTTTAATAAGAAATAAATGTCATTGTTTAATTGATAGAAATGAAAAAAAAAAAAAGGGGAGTAAATTACAAAAATTACATTTATGATAAAATAAAAATACATTATGTTCTATAAGTTTTTTAATTTTAGTTTATCCTATGTCAAAGTTCACCCAATTATATATTAAATCATATTGCATAAAAGTATAGTTTCCCTCATAACTTTCATGTAAAAATGGACAATAGTTGGATTGAGTAATTAAAATTGAGCTAGACATGACATAGAATCTAGTTAAATCGATCTTTACACTAATTTCGCTCTAACTTATTCATTAAAATATTATTTTATGGGGTGTTTAATTACCTAATTTAGTACTTAGAACAAAATTTATTAAGTGATAATCAATTAAGGAGTGTTTTGGAAAGTTAGTAAAAAATTGACTTTTTGGCTTTTTTGGAAGAAGTTGGTAAAAAGCCAAAAAGCTGGCTTTTTACCAACTTCCCAAATTGTCCCTAAGTCCATTTGATAATCATAAATGATATCACTTAAAAATTTAAATACCTCTGAAAATGTACACTAAAAAAAAAAAAAAAAAAATTAAATCATATAAAACTTATTTAATTCGCATTGAATTTATAAATACTAAATATAAATATCGATATACACTATGTTCTATAATTCTAATTGAATTTATAAATACTAAAAATACATTATGTTCTATAACTCACTACCACCGTCACATTTACTGTCACCATGTCACCGCCACCATGTCACCGCCACCACCATTGCCACCATGCCTCCATCATCGTTATCGTTATCGTCACCGTCACCACTATAACCAACATCATTATCATGCCGCTGCTGTCGCCGACGCTACCACCACCACTACTATCATCACGTTCATCACCATTGTTATTGTTGTCACAAGCACCACTATCAATTTATTACTATTACCATCGTTTCTGCCATGACATCCACCACCATCACCACTGCTATCGACGCTACTGCTGCCACCACCATGCACTACAACAATTTACACTTTTGACGACCAAATTTGGCGACTAAAAGGGATTTAGTCGCCAAAAGTTTAATTTTGGGCGACTAAATATGATTTTGGTTGCCGTTGGTTTAGCTTTTTGCTACTAAATTATTTTAGTCGACATATATTATTTATTGGTGACTACAAAAAATATTATTCAATAAATATTCCACAATAGGCGACTAAAAAATATATTAGTTGCCGTTACTCTAGTTTTTAGGCTACTAAATTTTATTTTAGTTGTAGTATACAAAATTTTGCCTACTAAAATAAATTTACTCACCAAATAATAGTCATAATTGTACTGTTACTCTTTGGCGACTAAGAGTTCGGTGGGCAAACATGCATTTTTGGCAACTAAAAAATATTTAATTGCAGTATACTCAATTTTTTCCAACGAAAGAACAATTAGTTGCCAAATAGTCAACTTAAGCCGACTAAAAAATGTTTTCGTCGCTAAAAGCTTTATAAAATTTTAGTGGGAAAATTTTTATGATTGGTGTCTAGATTTACATTGTTTTGCTCTGTCACTCTCCCATACAGAGAACCTCACCTCTTCTCGCTTCATTAAAGTCACTCACCACCGTTGCTCACGTCCGCCGCACGTCGCCACCGCTGCAAATCACTACCGCCACCGTCGCAATACGAACAGCTTCTTTCTCTTTCTCCCCTCTCTCTCTTGCTCTCTTGCTATCTGTCTCTCTCTCTCTCTCTCTCTCTCTCTCTCTCTCTCTCTCCCTCTATTTTCCTATTTCTCACTCTTGCTCTAGGGTTTTATATGATTTATTGAGTTTAATTTCGAATTGATTTTTTAAATGGGTTTGGTTTAACTGGTTTGATTTCTATAGTTTTATGGATTTGATTAGGAGTGTAAATTTGGTTTGGCCTGGGCCTGGGCATAGGCTCAGGCCGGCCCATGTTGAGTTTCGCGGGCTCTCGCCAAAATTCGGGCCGGGTCAGCCCGGCCCACGGGCCAGAAAATTAGGCTCAGTCCTATAGGACATTTAGGCTGGTGGGCTTGGGCTTGGGCTTGGGCTTGGACAGGGCTTGAATATATATATATTTTTTTTCTATTCTTTTCACCAAAATTTTATTTTTTTCAATCAAAAATGACACTAGCCCCGGGGCGGGCAGGGATTTGAGTGGGCCATGAGCGGGCCCATGAGTTTCTAAATGATGGCCCAAGCCCAGGCCCAAGGTCTCGGGCAGGGCTCGAGCCCGAGCCTAATCGAGTCGGGCCGAGCCCACCCCGAGCCACAAGTCATTTTTACACTCCTAGGTTTGATGTCGTAAATGGGTTTGCTTATTCTTTGGTTTGATTTCTACAGTTTTGTGGATTTGATATTGTAATCGTAGCATGATGAACTAATACTATTATAATGCATGCATATGCATTATTGATAATTTTTCTTATCTACTGCATGATCAAATTTCCATTTCTATTAACTGAAAAAAAAAAAGAAAAAAAAAAAAGGGACAGATCACAGTGATCAACAAAAGGCTATCATTAATGCATTACTATTAGTTTTAAAACACATGAATAGATAGATACATTTAACCATGCATTTCGGATACTAATGGTTGCATTTTTATTTTTTTTTTGGTAGATGACTTTTGATGTGGAGTTGTGGATAATCTATTTCTGTATATGGAGGACAAGTTAGACTTTTGTATAATCCTGTTAATTTTGTCATCTTCTACTCTTGTGGATTAGTATTACTCATACAAATAACTTTTGGCATAGACAAGATAATTACTAGTGTGGTATATAGATTACCTTTTTGTTGTGGTATAGATTACGATGGTAATTTGTACCACGCCAAATGGCCATTTGGCACGCTAGTGCATATATTTTTTTGTATACAGAGTGCCTAATTTTTGTATGACTCTATATTTTGTATGGAATTATTATTTTAGTTTAGACTATAGTTGGTTTGTATGGAATTTGACATTTAATGTTATTCCTTTTTGGATGGTTGAAAGTAAAATGGATACAGATTGTGGGATGATTGATAATATATATATATATATATTATTTTATTCATATATATAGTACAGGTTGTGCGGAATACATATAGGTTGTGGACAAATTAGAATTTTGAGAAAAAAACATAAAATCATGTTTTTGGCGACCAAACAATCCATAGGCAAAAAGGGAATATATATTTAAGTGACTAAATAGTTAGTAGCTAAAAAAAGAAAATAAAAAAAAAAAATTGGCGACTAAAAGTTTAGTAGCCAATATACAATCAGATTTTAAGCGACTAAAATGTTTAGTAGCTAAAAAAGGCAAAAAAGCAACAAAAATATTTTTGCGACTAAGGCAAAAACAAGTAAGACTTTAGGTGACTAAAAGTTTAGTAGCAAAAAAAAAAAAAATCAAACTTTAGATGACTAAAATATTTAGTAGCTAAAAAAAAAAAGATGAACAACAAAATATTTTTGGCGACTAAAGGTTTAGTAGGTAGCAACAAATCAGACTTCAGGCGACTAAAAGTTTAGTAGCCAAAAAACAATCAAATTTTAGGCGACTAAAATATTTAGTAGCTAAAAAAAATAAGATGACGAACAAAATATTTTTAGCAACTAAAATTTTATTTGTTATAAATAATTGAAGTTTTTCGTGACAACAAGTTATAGTCGCTGAAAATGTTATATTTAATTTTACTTTAATACTTTTGGCGACTAAAAAAATAGTCAGCAATTTAATACTTTTGGCAACCAAATTTGTTTTAGTCGCCAATTACTTTTTCCGACAATTCTCCAACGACAAACCTACCGACTAAAACTTTTCGTTGCTAAAAATCTTCGGCGACTAAAACTTGATTTTGGCGACTAAAAATTTAGTAGCCAAAAGTGCCATTTGTTGTAGCAATGCCACCACCACCACTACCACTACTACCACCACCACCATAATTACCAACACCGTAACAATATAAAAATTAAAATATACAATTTTAAAAGAATAAATTTTAGATTTGATTTTATACATATTGCATAATCTATTTTTAGTTTAACACTTAAATTGAGGAATTTTTTAATCTTATGGCCATTAACTGTAACAACCCTCGCCACTATTTACCGATTAACCACTGATTACTGCTAAACTGAGACTGCTTACGATAAGTAATTGAATCGACTGAAATACAGAACTGACTGATTGAATGTACTAGTTTAAATGCATTTCTATCTGTTTGACTGTTAAATTATCTGTCCATGTTTTATGCTTTAAACTGCAAATTGAAGGCCTTATCGGCGGCCGAATTTGAAAGTGATTGGTGTTTTGTATTGATCATAATTTATGTGATTTTATGGCATATTTATCTGAAATGTGATTTGGTATGATTAAATTAGATTAAATGGTGATAAATTGCAATAGTTGGCTTAATTACCAACATGCCACCCTAGTGGGCCACTACACCAAACATGTTGAGACTTGATTACACTTAGACACACATTTACTCAACCATTTGTTTCCCTTGCTATAGCCGACTAGAGAGAGTGATAGGAGAGAGAGCTTGATTTCATCTCATATTTGCTTTGAGACTTAGAGAAATTGTAAGAAGATTGCAAGAATAGAACTTCCATACCTTAAATTGAAGATTTAGGTAAGGAATTCAACCTCTTAATTTTGTCTTTAAGTTGGTTCTTGCATGGTTCATGTCATATTGAAGAGCTAAGTCATGAATTGGTTCTAGCATGTTGAATTGTAGCATAAGTCATGCATGCATGTTTGTATCCTAGCATTTTGAGGTTGAATACATGGAATTTGGTACATGCATGTTCACCTTTTTGATTGGACCATGAATTCATCTTGGTTTTGAAAGAATTGGCTCATTTGAGCTAGTATTTGAAGCTTTAAAGTTGTTGAATTCATGCATGTTACATATTCATCATGATCATGAAATTGGGTTTGAAATTGTGTGTAATTGAACTACCCTTGGGCTTTGATTTCTCAAATTGAGCTTTGAAACGTGTTAAACTATGAGTTTACAAGTGTTTTCCCGAAAATTAGCCCAAGAGGATCGAATTTGATGCATTAAAACTTGGTTTTGAGCTTGAGGTTCAAATCTGGAATTTCCAGATTTTGGACCCATGCTCGAGTGAGGGACTCCACGCTCGAGCGTACACTCTGTGACCATGACTTCCGCTCGAGCGAAGAAATTGACGCTCGAGCGTGAAATGCATGTATCCAGTACTTTGCATGAGCTTGCAGTCCGCTTGAGCGAGAAAGTTCACGCTCGAGAGAGGACTTGTATCTCACGCTCGAGTGAGGGTCGAGCGCCCATCAAGCGTGAATTTTGAGCATCCAATATTTTCACTGTAGCTTACAGTCCGCTCGAGCGACAGAAGTCACGCTCGAGCGGAGATCCTTTGTCTGCATGTCTGCTCGAGCGTAGAAAGCCACGCTCGAGCGAGACCCCTATTTTCTGAAAATTCTGAAAAATGTTTTAAAGTGCATTTTTGCATCCTCATTCCATCCTAGGCATTCTTAGGCCTAGTTTAAGGCATCTTAATGAGGATATAGATGTAGAACCACACCGAGTCTAAGTAGGGACTTGTAGACGCGCCCGCGTGGGACCTCGCTACAGCTCGGACTCTCTTTGTGTCACGGTTCTAAATCTGAACCAAAGAGTCCAAATCCGGCAAATCGTTTGAGAAAACTGATTTTTTTGAAAAGTAGTGCCAAACATGGACTGCTTTGCCAGATTACAGAGTCGCCACCTAAATATTTAAAAATGGGAAATTTAGGAAACCCTGACTCGGTGCCGAAGGCCACATGTCCGTCATCACCAAAGTGGTCTTGGCTCGGGAGCTTGGGTACGATCGGGGAAGGTCAGCTATGAGCACCCCCTTTCGCCCGGTCCGAAGACCGGCCTCTACTAACCGTGATATCCCTTTTTGAAAACCTTATGTGTTCTTATTCCAATTATTAACCTAGAATTACTATGTTATGCGCACAGCAAACAAGTATAGACTAGATTACCTAATTTGGAAATAAACATTGCATATCCGTTTTATTTCGAAAAACGTGTTGGTTTTTGTACTACTCGCAAGTAGGCTAAAATACGGATTTCAACGAGTTTTTCCAACTCAAGCAATCCAACCTCCACCCACAGGCATTCAAACAGTTTATCATGTAAGCACTTAGCCGCATGGCAAGCATACTGTCATGGTAAACACTCACACGCATGCGATATGCTAAAGCCATAAAAACTTACATCGTACTCCGTGCCAAAACAGTAAACTAGTTAGCAAACATGCATGACCTAGTTCATGTTAAGTGGCTAATGCATCACATACAGAGATGTAATCTAGAGTAGGCTCGGCTAACCCTAAACATGACACATGAGATGCAACAACTATCACGTATTCAATTTGGAATTGAAAGTACGATGCAGTTTGTATGATGTGCCGAGCCCGATGCATGTCAACAAATGCATGGATGCACGCATGCATTGCATAAGGTATGCTAAAGTAAATATGCCCTAATCTACCATCATAAGCAGGTAAATAAAAGGGAGAAAGAAGTGGGGGTTGGAAGACATGCACACACCCACGCACACTTATTACAAACATGCCCTCACACGGAGGGACCAAAATAATAATACAGTCCGAAAATAAATGAATAAATATTACAAATTCTAATTACTGAATAAATAAATGTGAAATAAAAGGGGGCCACAGCCCCTCGCCTCGGGATGCGTGAATGATGCATGCTCGATGTCCGCCTTGCTCGGAAATCCGCACCATGCCACTGTTGCCTCTGTTCTTGCTGCCCTGTCTCTCCAAAAATTGCCAAAGTCCTGGAACAGGCTCCCTGCATCCTAAGGATCATCATCGGCTGGAGAGAGTGTCCACCGGCCGTGTATAAAGTCCACCGGCTGGAGATGAAGTCATCGGCACTGAATCAATGGCCGGCCGGCACTCTATACTGCCGGTCGGCAGAGAATTCCTGCAGAAGACAGTTTTTTGACAGCAACAAGGACAGACAGTGTATGGCATGGTATTTCAAGCAAATGTGTGCACGGACACACTCCCTATCATGCAATGGACTCAAGGGAGCATGGCCCTCGACCCCCGGGCCATCAATCGTGCATTTTGATGCATGATGGCCTAAGAGGCCAAGTTAGCAATTCAATGGGAATGCAAGCAACACACAAATGAAGATCAAGGCACTATCATGTCAATGTCAAGGGCCTTGGTGACCAAGAGTTAGGACAAGTTGCATCACTTATGGTATGAACTCATCCTAACCCTCAACTTGGCTTGACGCCCCAAACCAAGTAATGCAATGCATGTATGCAACATAGCTCAATGATGCAACCTAATAAGGCAACTATCATGTTAAGTATGCAATGCCAAGCATACAAGATGCAACATGCAATGTTAACATGAACAAGTCAAACAATGGGGCCAACACTTCACAACACTATGAACTAAACATGCAACAAGCATAAGCCAAGCATGCGATGGTGGACTAAAACCATAGAGGGCAGCCCTCAAACCAGCCCAAAACAGTGGCAAAACATGCCTCAAAATATGGGCCAAATGCTATACAAACATGCAAGTTCATGGGCCTAAACCTAAGGCACCCAAAGGAGCATCTTGCTACCACTTACACAACCACTCATGGCGTGAATCTAACAACCAAAAACAGATCTTTAGTATGCAAAATGACACCCAAATCCCCTCACATGGCACCCCAAAATGCATTAATCATGGAAGCATACACAAGGCCTATTCTTAGGCATAAAAGGACACACCTTTGAAACATGAAAGAGATGGCAAGCACAAACACGTGAGCATGATTTAGGGACTGAAATATGATCTAAAATGATGCCACGTCATGAGATCAAGGCAAGCTAAACATGCTAAAGACTCACACACCTCAAGGCTAGCAAGCCAAAATGCAAAGTGACTATATAAGGCATGTCATGGATGGCCTAAACAACCAAAAACAGATCTTATACATGGAAAAATAAGCACATTTTCAGTTTATGACCAGCCACAAAAACAGAAGCAAGATGGGCTAACAAAGCATGCAAAATTACGGTAAATAAAAGAGATTTCAAAGCAAGTAGCACATGGAGTATGAAAACAATGTTGAGCCCTTCAACAATGTTGAAGAAGGGCTCAAAATAAGCCTACTTGCAGCTTACATTATGCCTCAAAACAGATTATAAATCAGCCAAATATACTATGCAAGAATAGTGGCATATAAGGGGGTAAAGAGATAGGTGCTAGATGCAACCACCAAACGGCGAGGGGTCCTCAATCAAACATGAAGAGGACCCCAAAATAAGACTATTTGAAGTTTGGGTCAGAGCCCAAAAGTGTAAGCAACTAGGGCTAAGAAATGAAGCAAGAAAATGCTAGTTTAGGGGAAATAGACACTTACCCTTGTAGACCAACAAACCAGCACCTTTTGATCCAAGTTTAGGTGCTCCTAAGCTCTGCAAATGACCTCCAAGTGGCTGGAAATGGAAGTGGTGGTGTTGTGGTATGGGTTGGTGAAGGAATGGCCCAAGAACAAGGGTGTTTGGAGGTTGAATGAGAGGGATATATGGTTGTAGATATATATGTTAGATATATATATCTATTCTCTGGTTTTTTGCTTAAGAATGTCCAACCTTAGACAAAGGAAGAGAAGGCTCTCTTATATAGACCATGTAATGGCCAAGCTTAGAGGCTAAGCAATCCAAAAAGGGTCAAGGGGGGGTCAAGGCTTGTTTAAGAAGCTTGGACAGCTGGTAGGCTTCTTGGGGAAGCCAAGACAAAGGGTCAAGGCTTCCTCAAGAAGCCTTGAGCAAAGGGTGCACAAAATGGGTCCAAAGGTGTTTAAAGGGTGCAAAATGGGCACATGCATGCACGTGTATCTGATTCTGTGCATCCCAGCTGGCACAGCTGGCGTGCACTATGCTTGGGGGGTTCAAAGGGGTCAGGTCGGCCAGAAAATGAGGTCATCGGCCAAAATTAAGTGCCGGTCGGCACTATAAAGTGCCGGTCGGCTAAATATAGTGTCGATGGATGATTACTTGGTCAAAAAATGGCCGGTGGGTATGAAAATCGAAGCCCCGGAAGTTAGCTTTCCAATGGCGCAAACCTTGCATTAAAATTCCTCCTGTGCAAAAAGTTATGCCCTTTTCCGTGAAGCCGCGCAGACTCGATCCAACCGGGATGATACCCAGCTTCAACCAATCATATCTCCTCCACCCGGACTTGGCTCTAGGAGATTCTTGAGTGCAAAGTGAAGCCCCGGAAGTCTTCTTTCCGATGGTGGTGGCCTCATAGCTCAACTCCAAGTATGCAATTGAATAAGCCCGATTTAGCGAGGGCTGCTCGATTCTCTTCTACCCAGATTCATGCCGAACTTCTCCCAGACCAATTTTCTCCTCTCCTTTCCTCTTTTCTTCAACTCCAAACCCCTAAACAAAGTGTTTCGAAGGGTTTGCCTCTCTCCTTGCCGAAGGAATTGAATCTGTGCCCTACACATCTCTCAACACCGAGCAAACCATCAGTAATGCCCAAGTCTTGAGGGCGGTCAAAAATGGGGTGTCTACAGGACTAAGTCTTTGATTCCCGAATGTGAACTTAGTGTGTGTTCGTTCTGTCACTGTATAGGGTTGGCTTTCGGAGACGCGCTCTAGCTGCTTATAGCCCAGAACTCTGTGAGTAACAATTGTGTAAAGATATGTTCAAATGTGACTGTTTAAACTATACTATTTCTAAACTGATACTATTTACCGATTGAATGTTTGTCCTCTATTCTGAACCGTATTATGGTATCCTTAGCAACTACTGTTTACCGTTACTGCTACTGTTACAGAGATCTCTGTTAGTTCCTATCTTGGAACTTCTGTTTACTGTTATGATCGCCATTGTTGACTGTTCGGTCTTTTAAGGCCTACTGTTTACTGTACTGCTATGCTAATGGATGTACCACATATGACTGTTATGACTGAATGACTGATATACTGAATCAATTGACTGTTTTCAATACTGAAAGGACATTCATTCTTAACCTCTTTACGCATTATGTTATTCACTGGGCTTTAGCTCACTGTTTATATATTTATGTAGGTGTTCAGGCACCAAATCGGAGCTAGGAGCGTGGGTTAGACTCCCCTTTTTGTCAAGCCAACCACTGTGCCTCACTGCGAGGTTCCGAGCCTCCCAAGCTATGGCTTAGGAGTGTTTTAATTTCCCCCGTCTGCCTCTGCATCTGTTTTGTAATATTGTATAGACTGATAGCACTGTACTGTACTGTTGGAATAGGGGTCAGGTCCCTGTCTGAATGATTGTACATATATGTATAGACTGTTTCGTTATAAATGTGCATACGAATGAAAAGTCTATTGCATACAGACTGTCACAGCTTATTGGACATTGTTTAATTACTGTTTTGGTTTCCGCCATGCCCCTATACTCTGTAATATTGTCTTACTGTTAAGCAGGCCTGTGATAATCACGGATTACTGGCCGGTTACGGTGCTAAATCCATAGGGGCGGGTTTGGGTCGTGACAGAGTGGTATCAGAGTGATACTTAACCACGAGTTATACTTAACCACGAGTTATACCGCACACACGTGTCCAAATGAGCTATAGGGTGTCCTAGAAAAGCAGTTAGGGCATCACATGGGCATGAAAGTGTGTGTGGACATGACATGAATATGTGTTAATGTGTTTAAACATATAGCTGCTTATGTTTATAATTGCTATAACTGCTTATAGTGAAATGGACAACGCAAGAAATGTTGATGAATCTGAATCCTCTGAGGCAAGAATGGCAAGGCTGGAGAGAATGGTGGAACTATTAACTGAAAGATTAGGGCAACAACAGAACCAAGAGCCCCCACCTCCTCCAGTACAGCCAGAGCCACCTGTTAATGATGATATAATAGCTCTGACACAGAAGTTTAGTAAAATGAAACCGTCATCCTTTCAGGGAGGCCTTGAGCCGCTAAAGGCTGAAGCTTGGGTTCTTGAGACAGAAAAATTGTTCGAAGTGTTCCCGTGCTCCGAAGCACATAAAGTGTTGCTAGCTACCTTCACCTTACAAGAAGAGGCCAGAAGGTGGTGGATGCTGGTCCGTGACACCAACACAGTTGTGACTTGGGCTCAGTTTAAGGAGTCCTTCTTTGAGAAATATTTTCCACAGTGTGTCAGGGATCGAAAGGTGACTAAGTTTGAACAGCTAAGACAAGGTACCATGTCCGTCGCCAAATATGAAACAAAGTTCACCGAACTTGCTAGATATGCACCACACATGGTGGACACTGACTACAAGAAGGCCAGGAAGTTTGAAGGCGGCCTTAATGTTGCAATACTGGACAGAATAAATGTTTTAAAGCTACCGAACTATGTAAATGTTCTTGACCGAGCATTAATGGCTGAGTCAAACATCGAGGCACTGAAACAAACTAAAACACCAGCGTCTGAATGGCGTAGTAAAAGGCAGGGTTTTAAGTTCAAGAAAGGCAAGAATAACCCATCGAACAAGAAACAGAATACGGGGTCAACAACTAGCCCCAGCCAGGAGAGTGGTTCCATACCACCTTGTTCTGAGTGTGGCAAGAAGCACAAGGGGGTCTGTTACAAAATATCTGGAGCCTGCTACAGGTGTGGCAAGATGGGCCACATGGTTAAAGACTGCCCCTCTGCTCCGCAGGCCAATAGTAAAGCTGCACCTAGCGCAGCAGCATCAACTGCTACGCCAAAGCCTAACCCCAAAGCTACCGGGAAAGAGCCTATGAGGCAAGGCCGAGTGTTCGCACTAGTACCGAGAGATGTGCAGAATACCAAGACCGTTGTATCAGGTATTCTCTCTATTTGTACTCAAAATGCATATGTTCTGATTGATTCGGGGTCTACACATTCATATGTATCGCATGTTTTTTCGCAAAAATTGAATAGACCATTGGAACCCATGAATTACTTGTTAGCTATATCTTCACCTGTTGGGGGATCTGTGACTTGTGCTTACATGTACCCTACATGTGGAATTATTGTTGGGGATATGCATCTGTATATTGATTTACTGCCTCTGAACATTGACCATTTTGATGTAATATTGGGAATGGACTGGTTAACAAAATATCATGCCACTATAGACTGTGTGACAAAACAAGTTGTTTTCCGTCCACCTGGCCTACCCGAATTTGTGTTTAACAGAAGTGGAGTGGTACCTCCCCCATATTTGATTTCATCTGTGAAAGCATAAAAACTGATTAGAAAGGGGTGTAAAGGGTATTTCTGTTCTGTATTGACTGTATCTACTGATGTTAATGTGAACAGTATTCATATAGTCAAAGAATTCCCAGATGTTTTTCCAGATGATCTGCCAGGGGATTTGATTGATAGGGAGATTGAGTTCACCGTTGAGGTGATTCCGGGTACACAGCCAATATCTAAAGCTCCTTACCGAATGGCTCCGACCGAACTGAAAGAATTGAAAGTCCAACTGCAAGAACTGTTAGACAAAAAGTTCATCAGGCCTAGTACTTCACCGTGGGGCGCACCTGTCTTGTTTGTGAAAAAGAAAGACGGCTCACTGAGACTTTGTATTGACTACCGTGAACTGAACAAGGTAACTGTGAAAAATAAATATCTATTGCCAGCGTATTGATGACTTATTTGATCAGTTACAGGGTGCTCAAGTGTTCTCTAAGATTGATCTCAGATCCGGATATCATCAACTAAAAGTTAAACCAGAGGACATTGATAAAACAGCTTTTCGAACGAGGTATGGACATTACGAATTTTTGGTTATGCCTTTCGGAGTTACCAATGCACCTGCTGCATTTATGGACCTCATGAACAAAATCTTTAAACCATTCCTCGATGACTTTATTGTTGTATTCATAGATGACATTCTGATTTATTCCAAGAGTAGAGAAGAACATGAACATCATCTGAGACTTGCCCTACAGACCCTAAGAGAACAAAAACTTTACGCTAAACTATCTAAATGTGAATTTTGGCTTGATCATGTTATGTTTTTGGGACATGTAATTAGCAAGGATGGAATTTCAGTTGATCCGCAAAAAGTTGAAGCAGTAGTGAACTGGCCTAGACCAACAAATGTTACAGAAGTCCGAAGCTTTTTGGGATTAGCCGGGTATTACAGGAGATTCGTCAAAGATTTCTCTAAAATTGCCCTACCACTGACACAGTTGACTCAGAAGGGGATATCATTTGACTGGACTAACCAAAGGGAATCAGCTTTCCAAGAGTTGAAAACTCGACTTGTGACTGCTCCGGTTCTTACCCTACCTTCAGGTATGTATGGTTTTACCATTTTTAGTGATGCTTCTCATAAGGGTTTGGGATGTGTTTTAATGCAGAATGGGAGAGTTATTGCCTATGCTTCTCAACAGTTGAGACCGCATGAAAAGAACTACCCGACCCATGACTTGGAACTTGCTGCAGTAGTATTTGCATTGAAAATCTGGCGTCACTACCTTTATGGGGCGACGTGTGAAGTATATACCGACCACAAGAGTTTGAAATATTTCTTCACACAGAAAGAACTGAACATGAGACAGTGGAGATGGCTAGAACTGATTAAAGACTATGACCTACAGATTTTGTACCATCCGGGAAAAGCCAACACCGTCGCCGATGCACTGAGTTGGAAATCGATTGAAAACTTAGCATGTCTGCTCACCGGACAGAAAGAGTTGCTTGGTGACCTTGAAAAATCTGAAATTGAGATTGTTTTGCGAGAACAAGGTGGAATAATAGCTGCTATTTCTGCTCAACCGGCACCGATTGAAGAGATTAAAGAGAAACAGCAACAGGATGACTTCTTGAAAAAGATCATCAAAGAACGGGAATCTAAACCGAAACCGGACTTCAAATTTGAAAATAATTTATTGAAATTCCAGAGAAGACTGTGTATACCGAATGATTCTGAACTGAGAAGGAGAATTCTGCAAGAGGGCCACAATTCAAAACTATCTATTTATCCAGGGAATACAAAAATGTACCAAGATTTGAAACTGAATTTCTGGTGGCCAGGAATGAAGAAGGAAATTGCTGATTTTGTATCGAAATGTCTTCATTGCCAACAAGTCAAAGCCGAACATCAACGACTCGCAGGCTTACTGCAGCCCTTACTGATACCGAAGTGGAAATGGGAACATATCACTATGGATTTTATTGTTGGTTTACCTCGCTCCAGTAAAGGTATGGATTCAATTTTGGTTATTGTTGATAAACTGACTAAATCTGCTCACTTCTTACCTGTCAAAACAATTTATAATGCGGACAAATTGGCTGTAATCTATATTGATGAAATTGTTAGATTGCATGGAGTGCCTGTGTCTATTGTTTCTGATAGGGATTCGAAGTTTACATCGAGATTTTGGCAAAGCCTACAGACAGCATTGGGTACTGAACTGAGACTGAGTAGTGCATACCATCCTCAGACGGATGGCCAATCAGAAAGGACCATCTAGACTCTGGAAGACCTACTGAGAATGTGTGTCCTTGATTTTCAGGGAAATTGGGAAAGCCATTTGCCATTGGCTGAATTCGCCTACAACAACAGTTATCATTCAAGTATTGGTATGGCGCCTTTCGAGGCATTGTATGGCAGAAAATGTAGATCTCCGATTTGCTGGGCAGAAGTTAGAGATGGGCCTTTGCTTGGGCCCGAGATTGTGTATGAAACTACAGAAAAAGTGAAATTGATTCAGCAGAGACTGAAAACCGCACAAAGCCGACAGAAAAGTTATGCGTATGCCAGAAGACGAGATAGAGAATATGAAGTAAGTGATCACGTTTTTGTGAAAGTGGCACCGATGAAAGGGCAGACCCGTTTTGGGGTTAAAGGCAAGCTAACGCCGAGATATGTCGGACCGTATGAGATTATCGAGAAAATCAATCCGGTGGCGTATCAAGTAGCGCTTCCTCCTAAAATGGAGCATATGCATAACGTGTTCCACATTTCTATGTTGAGGGACTACCTCCGGGATCCTTTCCATGTGATAGAGCCTACTCGTGTAGTACTGAGTGATGACTACACTTATGAAGAACGGCCTATTCAGATTGTGAACAGACGGATCAAGAAGTTAAGAAACAAAGAGATTCCATTAGTGAAAGTTGACTGGCAAAACCATGGTGGCGTGTATGCCACTTGGGAAAGGGAAGATGATATGGCCAAGAGATATCCTGAACTATTCCCCCTGAATCCTGTTTTCTTCCAGAATAAAGGTAATTCGAGTTTAGAGGACTAAACTCTTTTTAAGGATGGGAGACTGTAACAACCCTCGCCACTGTTTACCGATTAACCACTGATTACTGCTAAACTGAGACTGCTTACGATAAGTAATTGAATCGACTGAAATACGGAACTAACTAATTGAATGTACTAGTTTAAATGCATTTCTATCTGTTTGACTGTAAATTATCTGTCCATGTTTTATGCTTTAAACTGCAAATTGAAGGCCTTATCGGCAGCCGAATCTGAAAGTGATTGGTGTTTTGTGTTGATCATAATTTATGTGATTTTATGGCATATTTATCTGAAATGTGATTTGGTATGATTAAATTAGATTAAATGGTGATAAATTGCAATAGTTGGCTTAATTACCAACATGCCACCCTAGTGGGCCACTACACCAAACATGTTGAGACTTGATTACACTTAGACACACATTTGCTCAGCCATTTGTTTCCCTTACTATAGCCGACTAGAGAGAGTGATAGGAGAGAGAGCTTGATTTCATCTCATATTTGCTTGGAGACTTGGAGAAATTGTAAGAAGATTGCAAGAATAGAACTTCCATACCTCAAATTGAAGATTTAGGTAAGGAATTCAACCTCTTAATTTTGTCTTTAAGTTGGTTCTTGCATGGTTCATGTCATATTGAAGAGCTAAGTCATGAATTGGTTCTAGCATGTTGAATTGTAGCATAAGTCATGCATGTATGTTTGTATCCTAGCATTTTGAGGTTGAATACATGGAATTTGGTACATGCATGTTCATCTTTTTGCATTGGACCATGAATTCATCTTGGTTTTGAAAGAATTGGCTAATTTGAGCTAGTATTTGAAACTTTAAAGTTGTTGAATTCATGCATGTTACACATTCATCATGATCATGAAATTGGGTTTGAAATTGTGTTTAATTGAACTACCCTTGGGCTTTGATTTCTCAAATTGAGCTTTGAAACGTGTTAAACTATGAGTTTACAAGTGTTTTCCTGAAAATTAGCCCAAGAGGATCGAATTTGATGCATTAAAACTTGGTTTTGAGCTTGAGGTTCAAATCTGGAATTTCCAGATTTTGGACCTACGCTCGAGCGAGGGACTCCACGCTCGAGTGTACACTCTGTGAACATGACTTCCGCTCAAGCGAAGAAAGTGACGCTCGAGCGTGAAATGCGTGTATCCAGTACTTTGCATGAGCTTGCAGTCCGCTCGAGCGAGAAAGTTCACGCTCGAGCGAGGACTTGTATCCCACGCTCGAGCGAGGGTAGAGCGCCCGTCGAATGTGAATTTTGAGCATCCAGTATTTTCACTGTAGCTTACAGTCCGCTCGAGAGATGGAAGTCATGCTCAAGCGGAGATCCTTTGTCTGCATGTCCGCTCGAGCGTAGAAAGCCACGCTCGAGCGAGACCCCTGTTTTCTAAAAATTCTAAAAAATGTTTTAAAGTGCATCTTTGCATCCTCATTCCATCCTAGGCATTCTTAGGCCTAGTTTAAGGCATCTTAATGAGGATATAGATGTAGAACCACATCGAGTCTAAGTAGGGACTAAGTCTTTGATTCCCGAATGTGAACTTAGTGTGTGTTCGTTCTGTCACTGTATAGGGTTGGCTTTTGGAGACGCGCTCTAGCTGCCAGAACTCTGTGAGTAACAATTGTGTAAAGATATGTTCAAATGTGACTGTTTAAACTATACTGTTTCTGAACTGATACTATTTACCGATTGAATGTTTGTCCTCTATTCTGAACCGTATTGTGGCATCCTTAGCAACTACTGTTTACCGTTACTGTTACTGTTACAGAGATCTCTGTCAGTTCCTATCTTGGAACTTCTATTTACTGTTATGATCGCCATCATTGACTGTTCGGTCTTTTAAGGCCTACTGTTTCTTGTACTGCTATGCTAATGGATGTACTACATATGACTGTTATGACTGATATACTGAATCAATTAACTGTTTTCAATACTGAAAGGACATTCATTCTTAACCTCTTTACGCATTATATTATTCACTGGGCTTTAGCTCATTGTTTATATATTTATGTAAGTGTTCAGGCACTAAACCGGAGCTAGGAGCGTGGGTTAGACTCCCCTTTTTGTCAAACCAACTACTGTGCCTCACTGCGAGGTTCCGAGCCTGCCAAGCTATGGCTTAGGGGTGTTTTAATTTCCTAGTCTGCCTCTGCATCTGTTTTGTAATATTGTATAGACTGATAGCACTGTACTGTTACTGTACTGTTGGAATAGGGGTCAGGTCCCTGTCTGAATGATTCTACATATATGTATAGACTGTTTCGTTATGAATGTGCATACGAATGAAAAGTCTTTTGCATACAGACTGTCACTACTCATTGGACATTGTTTAATTACTGTTTTGGCTTCCGCCATGCCCCTATACTCTGTAATATTGTCTTACTGTTAAGCAGGCCTGTGGTAATCACGGATTACTGGCCGTTACGGTGCTAAACCCATAGGGGCGGGTTTGGGGTCGTGACATTAACGCAAAACATACATATAATTTTTTGTTTGAGATGATCTGAATAAGTATACTTTTAACTTTTTACGAAAAGATGTATAGAAAAGTAAAGAGATAATATCCTAAATAAGTGCAGTACACCTTATTTAGTTTATATCAAATAGTTTGCAAAATAAATGTGAACAAAAGAAAATTATTATTTCACTAATCCAGTTGAATACCTAATCATACACTTATTTTATAAATTATTAATCCCTCACTATTAATCATGCTAATCAAATAGTCTGGTATGATATATATATTTTTGAGTGTTTAATTCTAGAATGACCATAAGTTTAACTCAAAAGTCTATTTCTTTAAATAGATTTTTTTGTTTATAGTTTTTTATTTTTTGGTATATTGGAAATTAGCTTTTGATAGACTTAAACAAGTCTTAGAGCATCAACATCAGGATCGTTAAAATTGTTTTTAGCTAAATTAACAATATAAATTTCAAAAAACCACCTCCATCAGTCTCGCTTGCAGCTCGTCAAAATTTGGCGTTTGCTATAGTATCTTGCCACAACAAGTGACGTACTGTTCATCGCTACTTGTGTATTGCCGAATATCCGCTTAGAAGTTCGGCCGAACGCTGGCCGGTCCAAAGACATTTTTTTTTTTTTGTATTTCTTTCCAGTTTTTACCTTTACAAAGGAGCATAAGAATTGTTTGGCTAGCCGCTCATCAATTTAATAAAAAAAAGAATAATAAATATTTTAATTGGATTAAATTAAAATAGAGTGTTTGATACAATAAAGTGATTAGCTAAAATAAAAAAATGACTTCTTTAATTATAATTTGATTAAAAATTAAAAAGGACGGGTGTGAATGCTCTTAACAGGACTTACACTGAATCAATTAGGACCCTCGAAGAGTGTGGAATGATATGATATGCGAGAAGGATTTTGAATGGTCAAAGTAATTGAAGCTACGTGTCATAAATTTAGAGCACATGGGATGAAGAAGGGTGATTATTAAATGTCTAAGAATACGATTAGCTGATATTTATTGATGGTATAATTGCTGAAAAAAAATAAAATATTATAATTTTATATTAAGTGATTGAAATATATAAAATGACATAATAAATAATAATTAGTGAAAGATTATAATCATGTGATATTCGAAAATTATCTAATAAATTTCCTGAGAGGAAAAATGTTAATGACGGTAACATCTGAGCTGCGGCTTCTGTCCTTCACTTCTCATGAAAATCTCAAAGCGAAGAGATGTTTATTATTTTAAGAAAATTATATATATAATTTTTATAAAAAATTTAGGGCATATTTTAATTATGAAAAATCATATACATATTTTTGTATTTATGAATTAAAGTGATAAATATTTTAATTCTGAATGAATGACTATAAATAAGACATATCATTTATGAAATTTTTATATAAAAATTATATTTATATAGTAGTATCCTTTTTAAAATCATACTTGTTATTGACACAAATGTAATCTGATTAAATGATTATCAATGTGTGAGTTTTTTTGTAAGGATGACATATTTTATAGACTTTACAAATTGAACAGTTTAAATTATCAAAATATACTTTGAGTAAGATTTACCACAACTGCACGCAGACAGCAACCTCCAATTTAATTTTGAACTAGAGAAAAACCTCTCCCAAAACTAAAACACTATAACAATTGGAAAAAAAAATTTGAAACCAAATTATTTTATTCCTAGAATTGAAATTTTTTTTGCAAAAAATATTAAGATATTAATTGCAATCGTCATTTGAGTCATCAAGAAAAACCGTCTAAAAAAGTCAACCAAGGACCTTACCGACAAATTTTTTAAAAGATTTAAAAAATAAATTTAAGGACCGTTAATTTTGTGCAAAAAGATTTAATTTTTTTAGATGAAAATTTTTGCGTGAAAAAGAGAGAGCAATTTAGATGAAATCTTGCGAAGAGCTGCCCGTAATATTATAAAGGGATTATTCTTTTCCTTTTTCCTTTTTTTTTTTCTTTTTTTGGCAAAAATTAAGGGATTTACTTAACTTTAGGAGAGAATCACTATTTTGTTTAATTAGATTCATGAGATCCATGGTAGGTTCCACTTCATTAATTTAAATAGTTTTTTTTTTTAAATATATATAGTAATTTAAATAGTTTACTTTGTAATTTTTTGGAACTTGTTCATCCGTAAAAAAATAAAATAAATTAATTTGATAATCGTAATCATAAATTGTTATTCAAAAATAAAAACTAAAATTTTGATTTTAAAACAAATTTTTTTGGGTAAATTACACTGACACCTATTGAGGTTTCTGTTTAATATAAATCTCTCCCTTCCATTTGAAAAATTACATTTCCCTTCCTAAATTTGTAATCTCATTATATCTAGATTTGATCAATTTTTGTAAACAAAATTTTTGTAATCTCATTTTATTTTCACCATTATATCTAGATATTTTTAAATTTTTTTTAAATTTTTTTTATTTTATAGATAGTGAATCTAGATCTATTTAAAAGGTATTAAATTTGTACAATTTTTTTTTTTAAAAAAAAGCCATTGAATACAACAAAATAAGATAATGTATTAAATTTTTATGTATTTGCTGAATTTAAAAAAAAATCACAAAAATTATACTTCTTAAGCATATCTAGATTAGGTGTATCCAAAAAATAAAAATAAAAATAAAAAATTATTTAAAATATTAAAAAAATCAGTAAAAATTAAAAAATACGAAAAGAAACAAAAAAAAAACTTAATTTTTTGTATGAGTTAAACCAAAGAAGATGATTGTTATTTCTCTTGAAATGACATGAACAAAATATATGTATTATTTTATACGTATAAAAGTTAAGACACAAATATGTCATTTTAATTTGATAGGAGAGTAAGTGTAATTTTTCAAATGTGAGAGGGGGATTTGTATTAAATAGAAATCTCAGGGGGTGTCAGTGTAATTTACCCAATTTTTTTATTTATTATTATTTGAAAATAAATTTGATAAACTTTTATAGTTAGTGAGAAAGAATAAAAATAAGAATTATGTGGGTCTCAACATTGTCACGTGGGTAATTATGGATTATCATGTGTATTACATTTATCAAATCCTCATAAAACATTATATTAGTATTTTAAGTTATGCAAAACTCATCAGGAAATGAAATCTTATTAACATAGGAGCCTTACATAATTGGAGATTGTTTGGATAGGACTTCTACAACATTTAAAATACTTTTTTTTTTTCTTTAAAAAAAATTATTAGATTAGCACTTATGGGAAAAAAAACCTTCCCACCCTAGGAAAAACACTTAAGGAAAGTTGAACTCATGACCTTTCTAAAGACTAAGCCTTAAAGAATGCATGGTGCTTAACTAGGCTAGGCTTAGTTGGTTGAACATTCAAACTACTTGCTAGGCAAGTCACTGGATATATTATAAATAGGTGACACCTCGTGGGTTGAGGTACGATATTTCTCTCTGTGAATTTATCCATTAAATATTGTTGATAATATTGGAGGACTAACTTGAGCATTGGAGGACTTTTGGCCGTTCAACGGCTGTGGGAGTTTTATTTTGTAGATGGTGATCTCTTAGTAGTTCTGACCATCTTCTTCATTGAATCTTTTAAAACGACATTTTTTTGTGCCTGTACAAATAAGATTATTAGATGAATCTATTTTTTCATTGATGCTTTACATCAAATCAAATTATTGAAGTGAGAGGAGATGACTCTTATAGGCCTAACTATGTAGGACATGTTGGATCAATCTTCTGTGTATAATAAATAACTTGAAACAAATCAAATAGACAAAATAAATTACTTAAAGAATTTATTTACCAAAATAACTTAAGAACAAGAATGATCAAGTCGAGTGTGTGACACTCTATCCTTAAGACAGATTCGTCCCACTCAGGTGCTTACGAAATAATAGCCTCTATCTCCCAAGATACAATGATCTTTCACAGATTGTATTAGCACTAAAAACAATCTGTTTCGGTGAACTAGAACCTATGTTCTATACTATCAAAAATTTGTCTAAAATTAATATGAAGAATATATTTATGCAAGAGAGCAAAACGAAAGGCAACAACAAAATTTTAGATTGATGAAATTACTAGAAGAATTTTAGTATTTATAGGCTAAGTGGTGACTTTTTGGAAGGGTCGAACAGGTATAGATTCAAACTGAACAAGTCTGATTTTGAATTGAACCGATGCAAACTGTTGAAACAGTTTGAATTTGTCTGGGAAAGAACTTGAATCTGTCTGGTGCAATCTATTAAAATGGTTTGAAAATCTGTTTGAATCTACTTAGACTGGTTTGGAGAGGACACACTGGTTAGGAGCAAAAAAATTTGAATTCAAACTGTTTGATACAAAATTCAAATTTTTTCTGCAGGAATTTTAGAAAAATCTAAATAAATTTTGTTCAAAAAATTAATGTTAGGACCCAACCCACAATCTGCCCGGACAGCGGCAGCGCGAGCGTAGTGGTTTATAATTCCTTCTTTCCACAAACTTGGGATGCCCCTTGGGGTCCAACCCAAGTATGTCTATCTAGACCTCATACACATACACAAGCTCTCTTAAAGTTTCAACGTGGGACAATCATTTTAAGGTAACCCACATTTGATTATTTAATTTTCCATTCCACGAACCCGAAGACGATGTCAACTTCCCATTCACTCATAAA
Source organism: Camellia granthamiana (assembly GCA_036172215.1). Classification (NCBI taxonomy): domain Eukaryota; kingdom Viridiplantae; phylum Streptophyta; class Magnoliopsida; order Ericales; family Theaceae; genus Camellia; species Camellia granthamiana. The sequence continues at coordinate 52,916,580 of CM069916.1, read as the reverse complement.
TGGTTTTGACGAACCGTCTGCATTATGTGCCTTGCCATGCGGCAAGGAACACGTCGTCTGTTTAGATTCGCCTCAAAAGACGTGTAGACTCCACTCAAATTTGGGTTCAGAATTGTCCCAAAATAAGTCGATAAAAATCATAATTTCTAATAGGACAATCCTTTCCACCAATAGGAAAGAAGTTTGTCTTTATTAACAGTTCAGTTACTATGACATCGGAGTTCGTTAAAAAGAAATTTAATTAGATCACAGTTTGGAAAAAAAAAAAAAATTTCTTTCTTTCATTTCCATTTAAAGAGAGAAAGAGAGAAAGAAAGAAATAAAATAATAATAATAATAATAATAAATGCATCCTATAATCATGTTCTCTAGAAGAGTTCAAGTATTCTCAAATTCAACCGAGATAAATATTAGCCGCTTGATCTTTTTTGAGTTTTGGTTTTATGTTACTAGCAAATGAACTCGTACAACGTACGAGCTAAATAAATAATTGAAAATTTTAAAATTAAATAATAATATAAAATTTATTTAAAAAGTATAAAAAAAAAATCTAAAATGAATTAAATTTGAACCATTTTATTAGAATATATGTTGTTGGTGTTGTTAGGTTATTAATTATATATTTTAAGTTCACAATAAAAAATAGATGTCATAATTTAATTGGTAAAGATAAAAAAAAATATAATAAATTAAAAAAATTATATTTTAGATAAAATAAAAATAAATTTCATTTTATAAATTTTTTAGTTTTAGTTTGTTCTATGTTAAAGTTTGGCTTCGTTTGGGATGTTAGTTGATTTTTTTTTTTTTTTTGACTCTTTGGCTATTTTAGTCTGGAGCTAAAATCTTGTTTCGGATAGACTTTTTGATTTTTTTTAAACTTTTATGAGAATAAAAATGAAATGATTATAGTTTGAATGTGACATTTTATCTTATTAATTTTTTAGCTTATTTTGTATTTTTATGGCTAAAATAGGCTTTTAACTCCAAAATTTGCTATGCCAAACGATTGCTTAGTCATAAAATTTAAACATACTTTTAGAAATATTGATAAAATTGTTAAAATCGGTCAAAAGGCCAATCAACTTACACAAAAATTAATTAATAAAAACTTTTAAATTTTATTTTATTTCAAAATTTAAACTATTTTCAACTGAAACATATAAAACACTACAATATTAAATGGGAGTATATATTTTTACTTTATATAATTGAAACAACTTACTTTTTCCTTCTTTTCCTGATGTGGAATTGTGTAAAATAAAAATTAACAATTGATCGGACGAGAAGTTTATTTCAAATCAAACAATATTAATCATTTAATCTTTAATTAAATCAATCTTTAGTTTATTTTGAATCAAACAAATCTAACCAATATATTTTGATAAAACCGCTAAAATCACAGTTAAACTAACAAATCAGTCAAATCGAACACAGTTCAACCTAATAGGCTAGGTCAAAAGACCAACCAACTTATACAAAAATTAATCAATTAAAACTTTTAAAAGTTATTTTAATTTTAAAATTTAAACTGTCTTGAACTGAAACACGCATAACACTACAATATTAAATATGCGCATAAGATTCATTTTATAGAAGTGAAACAACTCATTTTTTCTTTTTTTCTTTTTTTTTTTTAATGTAGGATTGTAAAATAAAAGTTAACAATTGTTTGGGTAGGAAGTTTATTTCTAATCAAGCAATCATTCGTTCAATTTTTAAACATGTCAATCTTTAGTTTATTTCAAATCAAACAAATCTAACTAATATATTTTGATAAAACCGCTAAAATCACGATTAAATCAGCGAATCAGTCAAATAAAAAATGATTCAGCCTAATCGGGTAGGTTAAAAGACTAACCAACTTATACAAAAATTAATTAATTAAAACTTTCAATTTTTTATTTATTTCTTTATTTTTAAATTTAAATTGTCTTGAATTGAAATATACACAACGCTACAATATTAAATGAGAGTATAACATTTACTTTATACAAGTGAAGCAACTCAGTTTTTCCTTCTTCTTTTGATGTGGGATTATAAAATAAACCATATCATATGCTAATTAGAGTTTTTATTTTAAAATTTAAATTGTCTTGAACTAAATTATGCACAATACTATAATATTAAATGAGAATAAATTTATATAAGTAAAATAACTCATTTTTTTCTCTTCTTCTCCTGATGTGAGATTATAAAATAAATCATAAATTAATTAGAGTTTTATTTTTATATAGTTAAATAGAAGTTAGCCTATGATTTTTTTTTAATTGTTTAAAATTAAGAAAATCAATATGAGAAATCGTAGTTAAACCGGCGAATTAGTGAAACCAAAACCGGTTCAGCCTAATCGGTTAGGTCAAATGACCAACCAATTTATATAAAAATTAATTAATAAAAAATTTTAAATGTTATTTTAATTTTAAAATATAAAGTGTCGTGAATTAAAACATGTGCAACACTACAAGTCTACAATATTAAGGTTCACTTTATATAAGTGAAACAACTCACTTTTATTACTTTTCTTTCTTTTTTCGATGTGAGATTATAAAATAAAAGTTAACAATTATTTGGGTGGGAATTTTATTTCTAATCAGGCAATCTCAGTCGTTCAATCTTTAATTAGATCAATCTTTAGTTTATTTCGAATTAAATAAATCTAATCAATATATTTTGATAAAATCGCTAAAATCGCGGTTAAGCCAACGAATTAGTCAAATTAAAAATAATGATTTAACTTAATCAGTTAGGTCAAAAGACCAACCAACTTACAAAAAAAATTAATTAATTAGAACTTTTAAATTTTATTTTAAAATTTAAACTATAGTGAACTGAAACATGCACAACACTACAATATTAAATGAGAGTATAAGATTCATTTTATATGAGTAAAACAACTCACTTTTTCCTTCTTCTCCCAATGTGGGATTATCAAATAAATCATAAACTAATTAGAATTTATTTTTATATGGTTAAATGGAAGCTAGCCAATGGAGATTTTCTTAATTGTTTAAAATTAAGAAAATCAAGAAAATTAGTATGAGATATTGAAACTCTTATAAGGCTCCTCACTAAATTTTCCATTTTGCTTATATAATATAGCATTTTTCTATAATATATAGATGCCAACCTATACTCTTTATTAATTATTATGGTACTAGTAAAATAAATACAAATTTAATATTGCAAATAATGACTTCAAATATTGAATGTATAGAGTAAAAATTACATACATTAAAGTTTTTCTTGAATTGAAATTATCAATCTTACTTCATTTGATATAAATATTTTATAAGTCTTTTAACTCGTGTAGATAATAAGCGTAATCTCTCCTGATGAATGTTAGTTTATTTATAAGATACTCAGGTTATAAGTCAATTTTTAAATCTTTTGGGCATTAAGCTCAAGCACTAATCTCTTTGAGTCAAAAGAATACAATTTGTCTAAAATGACAACTATTTGTTAAAATCAAATCAACCTATTTCTATCTCTTGAAATCACCCTATTGTCTATCTGATGAAATTCACCAACGCTATTTGTTAATCTATTAAAATTCACCAAATTAACTATTTGTTGAAATATGACACATGTCACTCATTCAATACCCTATCTATTGAATATCACACATTTCTCTACCTTACCACCACCATCTGTGGTCGCCAACAACTGTTGCTAGTGGCGACTTTTCCAGCAAAATTTTTTAGTGACTTTTCCGGTGTTACCGACCTTTTCCAACGACTTTTTTAGCTTTTCTTTACCACTAAGTAAGATTTTTTTTTCTTAAATCTAATACCTTATACACTTTTTAGGTTGGACTTGTCACTAATATTCTCTTATTTATACTTTTAGACCTCTATAAAATTAAAAGATAGTAAATAAAATAATTATAGAAATAAAAAAAAATTATTGAATACTTCAAAGTTACAAGAAAGATAGAAAGAAGTTGTTGGCTATATAAATTGTATAAGCAAATCACGATTCAACACGTGGTATGAGAAGGGCAACTTGGGAAGGTAATATAAATCGCCAACCATAGTTAGACACGTGTCAATCCATACTGGTAATAATGGGTCTGCGTAGCACTGGAATGATCGAGGAATATAAGGTGATGTGGCCTAACAATTACTCACAAGGTTCAAATTCAAAAAGCAGGAAGGAAGCCTAATTGCAAATATGGCGTAGTGGAGCTAACTGTGAGAGAGCATGATCAGTGATCATGGAGGGATGTTTCGACAGTTAGAAGCTCATTTCGACGGTTATCATTGAGAAGTTATAGCGATCCCGGTTTTTCCTTCCTTTGTATATTGTACTCTGGACTTGGTTCCGTGGTTGTGTTGTTGTCTCATTCTCATTTCCACCCCTTACTCTTTGTATTTGAGTGTTGGGTTGTGTTGGGCAGGTTTGGAACAGGTTGGTTGTGCTTTGAAACCTAGAGTTGATGCCCAGAAATTGGCCTTCACGCTCGAGCGGGGCTTTTGACGCTCGAGCGGGCCCTTTGATTTTTGCTTCTCCGCTCAAGCAGGAGTTTTGACGCTCGAGCGTGAATTTCCATCTCCAGTATTTTTTCTCTGTAGGTCTTCGTACGCTCTAGCAGGAGTTTTGACACTCGAGCGTGACCCTTTGATTTTGTTCCACTGCTCGAGCGGGGAGTTTGACTCTCGAGCGGAGGACCATCGCCTGCAAAACTTCTGTGAGTGTGCATCCGACGCTCGAGCGGGCGTTTTGGACGCTCGAGCTTGAGTTTGTGTCTGACGCTCGAGCGGGGGTTTCCATGCTCGAGCGGGGCGACTTTTATATCACTTCGAGATTTCACTTTTTGGATCACTTTTCAACATCTCTTCTCTCTCTTACTTTTCGAAAACCACCATTGTAGAGCACCTCACTCTAAAACTCTAACTTCTCTCTAGGGTTTGATCTAGCAGGAGTGACCTTCTACCCTTGGGCCTTCGTAAAAAGTGTGGAGTTTGTTGAGGGCTACATTTTGATCCGAAAATTTTCGTGTTTGGAGCACTTGGAGTTTTCATCATCTTCTTCCTTGAGTTCCAAAATCGAGGTAGGGGATAACTACTCATTTATATGATCTTTGACATAAATTTTTAGTCATTTTGATTTAATGTTGAAGTTGGGTGATTTTTGGGTGTTAGGGTTTCTAAATGTATAAAAAGGGGTTTTGTTATTTTGACTTATAAATATGTATTTTGGGTCTTAAAGGGATGGTATTGTTGTTGGTTGTTGATATTGGCACCTTTGGGTCAAAGTTGAGGAAGATGGAGGAAAGCTCTAATTTTTGTTATGAATTAATTGATATAATTAATTTGGAAATGTTGTGGAAATACGAAATTGAGGTGGAAATGATGAAATTTGCATAATATGAGATAGAATGGTGGAGTTGGATTTATTTATCGCTCACATTTGAAAATGTTGAATATATATATCTGTTGAGGCATTTATTATCTATTAGAAATAATTGCTTTGGGCTATCGGTGGAGGATAGTCTTGATTGTTGTAGACAATGCATGATAATTAGGCGACCTAAAACTAATCAATTGAATATGTCATCGAATATGACGGTTGGAATAATATACATCAAATTTATGTATTGATTGATTATGTATATGATATGTATTTATATACATTGTATTGTGTGGGAGGAGATAGGGGATGTACTCCACGGTTTAGGGAAGATAGGGGATGGACTCCTAAACCGGATATTGTTTTGGGAGGAGATAGGGGATGGACTCCACCAATACAGCAAATATGTGTATCTATTGAAGTATTGATACAGCAAATTTGTGTATCATATATGAAGTACGGAAGTGTTTTATTTGAGATTGATACAGCAATTATGTGTATCTCACTACAAGAAATTGCATTTTTCGCAACGTAACAAAATATGTTGCTAAAAGGGAAAATTCGTTGGCAAAGAGTTTTGCCGACACACAAAGCTACGTTGGCAACCCGTAGCAAAAGTGAGTTGGCAAAAGTTTTTGCCGACGAAATTATCATTGCGTTGGTAAAAGTAATACATTTAGCGACGAACATAGTCGTTGCTAAAAGCCTCCATCCATCGTTGGCAATTTACCTTGCGTTGGTAAAAGTCATTCAATATGATGATTGTGTGGCACTTTTCACGACACAAATTTGCATGGGCAAAAAATATACTTTTAGCAACAACATATGCGTCGGCAAAAGTAAACTTTTGGCGACACATATACGTCGGTAAATGTTGCCATTTGCCGACGATTTGTTTGTCGCTAAAGCTTTACTTTTGGCAACGACAAACTGGCATTGGCAAAACATACACTTCTACCAACACAATGAGTGGGGAAAAGTAACTTTTAGCGACACATTTACGTCGGTAAATGTTGCCATTTGCCAACGATTTGGTTGTCGATAAAACTTTAGTTTTGGCAACGACAAATTGGCATTGGCAAAAAATACACTTTTAGCAACACAATATGAGTGGGCAAAAATAAACTTTTAGCTACACATTTACCAACAAGTTATTTGTCGAGAAAGCTTTACTTTTTAACAACGACAAATTTGCAGCGGCAAAAATAATTGAAACTCATTTATAATTTTTTAAAAGATTTACAGTTTTACAAGAGGCATCCCTCAGGCACTACTATAACAAACTAATAACATTGATATGAAATCACACAAAATATCCCCTCCATACCCTTCCATCCAAAACACCAGCAGTTGCCCGAACTTACACCTAATGACAACCCCCATTAATGAAAACCTGATCTATTACAGATTGGACAAAAAGTCCTGCACCCTTCCAAACATCAACAACACCAGCAAACATCCAACAACAACACCGCAACACCTCATCGTAACAATCACCATCACATCAGCATCACCACAGCATCTCAGTAACAGCAGCAACATCACAGCAGCACTAGAAGAATAGCAGATTAGTATAGCAGATCAGCAAACTGATTCAACACAGATCATCACCAGTTCAGAAAACCATTTCAACTCAGCAACCCAAACAAAATCATATAACCAAATCAGAATTGACGCAGCAGTTTACCTCATTTACTAGAACATTCAGAAAACAAATCAAACAAAACCAGCAACAAAACTATACAAAATGCTCAGAAAACGTTTTCTTTTTAGGGTGCATTTTTAGTTCAAGATACGTCCTACTACTTGGAACCAAAGAATTAGTAGATCTATTCCGGTCAAATTGGGACTGAGCAAGGGTTTTGAACTTAAAATCTATGATCTGATCATTGAGTCAATTCCCAGATTATAATTTCATTGCAGCAAGTGATTGAGTTCAGTAGTTCCCCATATATATTTTATCGGCTCTAGAACATAGTAATATGTAGAAAAGAAATTGTTTCAAGAGCCAGCAGATATACTGAGAAGAAGGGAGGGAAAAACCTACCATAAAGCCACCTGTCTCTGTTTGCCACCAAGTGTCAGATATGGGGCATCTTGAATCTCCAACTATATTGAAAAACCACCTGTTAAGATGAAAAAGAAAACGTGCCATACTTCTTGTGTTCAAAAAATGTAATCCAGCAACAAAATTAGAGCTCGTAACCTCCATGCTCTAGGATTTATAGGCTCGCCTACACTACTGAGGACTCGTAAGGATTTTCGTGAATAGCGGGTGACATACTGCATGGTAAACAACATGTGGAATACAATGACAGAATGCATTAATAGAGCTCTTCTCCTCTCTTTTTTGCATGTTTAATCTTTGTTAACAATTACAAATTTATGCAAGAACATCTTCACACTTGGCCAAGACACAGAAAACTAGTGAAATAAATCAAATGAGTAGTCAACTCCAAATAGTACTATTGCAAAATATAATCTTAACTAGCTTGTCATTTGAATGTATTTAAATTACACATGCATGTAAGGTTAGAGATTTTTTTTATCTCATTTCCATCACGCATCAGAGAGCGCACCAGTGTAGGGGCAGTATAAAATATTGTCACCTTCTATTTGTCAACAATGTCCCAACATTGTCCAGCAAGTATCTCACCGTTGTCAAGCCTGTATATTAACTGCCAAGGAAGAATAAATCAACATAATTCAGATAAAAGTAAAATAATGAGAAGCATCTAAGTGCAAGAGTATAATTAAATTCTGAAGGTAGAAATTGAAATAGAAGAATAGTTACAAAATTTTATTTATAACGAGTGAAGGAAGAGTAATAAAAGAGCCAGGTATAAGCTTGATCACATGGTTTAGATCATCACAAGAACTTGTTAATAAGAACAGAAAAATGAATGTGACAATGAGAAAGAAGAAAACAAACACAAAGCAGTTATGCAGAAACATGAAAATTGTCGAGTCACTTTTCAAAATAAATTAATCAATAACATATGGAGAAGAGAATCTGTTAGTTTCCCCGGATTACAAGGCTGGCATTATAGAGAACAAGAAGGTTAAGAGAATCTTTTTATTTATTTTATTCTATTTGTGGGTTTGGTATGGGAATTGGAAATTTTGATATTCAGCTCTGTGAGTCCAACCATACTAATTTCTGGGTGAGTGAAATAAGCTGCTGGAATGCTCAAATGGTTGAGCACGTGATCTTTTCCACTGACTTGTTCAACAACTATATGAAGAGAGCAACGCTAAATATGCAATAGGTGTAAAATGTAAGCATATAGCCTGAAGTAGCAAATAGCAAGGTAACAACCACATACCAGAAATCCCTTGTGCATTGGCAGCATAAGTAGGCATCATTTTCCCATTTGCATCACCAATACAATACAAGTGAGGAACCTAATGGTAGAAGTATTATTTCAAGAACCAGTTGCAAAACCATACAAAAAATTGTGTTCATGACGGAATGTAAAGATAACAAACCAGATTGCCATTTGCATCAATAACTTGCATACGCTCATCTACTAGAACAAAACCCCGTTGTGTCACTACATTGATCTGCAGAAAAACCAATACAACACTTGAAACACATCTTAACAAGATTCTATTGCACCACAAAACACTTAAAAACTACATTATGGGTTTAAATTACAGTCTTCCCCTGTTTTAGATTGTTGACTCAATGCCTCTGCTCTGTATTTTGTTGAAAGGGTAATGGATTTTGGATTGAGATTTGGGATTTGGTCTGTCATTCTTATCACCAAAAAATAGAGTTACTAATAAATTGCAACTAAAGTAACCCTACATGTCCATAAAGACAACAAAATTTATAAAAAAAGAAAAAGAAAAAAAGAATACATAGTTATATTCGTGAAGATGAAGTCACAAGAAAGCTCATAGTTATAAGTACCCTAGTTAATGTCACTCAAAATATTGTCACTCAAAATATTGCAAAAAACACAACACATTGTAAAACAGCCGTAGTTTGGAGGATCATTGCCCAAAATTTCATAATATAGAGTTCATTATCGGTACCCTAGTTAATGTGTTTGCCACTTGAATTTTTGTTTCCTGTTTCAGAATGGCAAAGGAGACATTTCAAACAAAAAAATACCAACTAATAGTGGATTTTTTGTGGGGTAATTGAGAATACCAACTAATAGTGGATTTCTGGGCTGCAGCCTAATCTGGGTAAAAGGTCTATCTTTCTATGTGGAGTTGATGATAATACCTTCTCTCTCTCTCTTACGTATTCCCGTGGGGAGGTTTCCTGTCAAATACCTAGGTGTTCCCCTTATATCTTCTCAACTTAAAACTGAGGATTGTTGCCAGTTAATCGACAGGATGTTAGCTAGAATCAAGCATTGATCTACAAAGTTACTCTCATATGGAGGCAGGGTTGAACCATTCAATTAATTCAATTCCTTTTGTTCAGTATCCAAGTCTATTGGTCCTCAATTTTTATTCTTCCTATCATGAGGAATTTCTTATGGACTGGTTCGGAGCTAAAAGGCCATGCTAAGATTAGTTCGCAGCATATTTTTGCTCCGAAAAGGGGAGGTGGTTTGGGGTTTTAAATGTCTTATTGATTGGAACACAGCAGCTATCCTAAAAAATATTTGGGCTTTAAGTATGAAAGCTGATATCCTTTGCGTTAAATGGATTCATACATATGTGATTAAAAGCCATTGTTTTTGGTACATGAGTTGTCCAAGTGATGTGTCTTGGACTATGAGGAAAATTTTCAAGCTCAGGACTATTACTGTTTCTCTCATTAAAAAGAAGATTGGGAATGGTGATGAACATGTCTTTTGCCTAATCCCATTTTTTTATTTGTCATTTATGTTCATGAAATCAATTTTAAATTTAAAAATATCCTAGTTATGATATAATGGCATTTTTTTTATTCCATTGAAGTAGTCAAAAACTAACTAACAGTGTAAAAGATGTATATATATACTTCTCACACTAAGTCCTCTATGCTATTTGATTTTATCAAAAAAAATCAAATAATATACAAGTAAATACATAAAACAAAACAAAACAAAATGTTTAAATATTCACTTAACATTGGCTTCCACTTAAACCAGTGAGGCATAGGAATATCTGATTTGATTATAATCCTCCTAGGACCTTTCCTACTTTTGTCATATTAAAGAATCAAAGTAATACACTGATGAAGTAGAAGATTAAAGAGGCAAAGATCTTTCTTCAAGTGCATTCAAAAATTAAAGAACTCAATGACCAGAAAATCAAACTATGAATGGGTCAATGGAATTGGAATATTGAGCACTAGATGTTTCCAAAGTAACAGCATTTAACCCACCTGATTTAACGTTAAGGTCCCAGTTTTGTCACTGCAAATGGTAGTAGCAGAACCCATGGCTTCACAGGCAGAAAGCCTCCTGACCTGAAGTTCAATATTTGTGAAACATTTAAACATGTACTTTTATGTGTGTATGTATGAATATCAATATCATATGAAGCGACTCAAAGAAAAGATAAATCGCACATACCAAGGCCTTGTCTGACTTCATTTTCCTCATTGAGTAGGCAAGGCTGTAATACAGGTAGGGGAATGCACTTTAAGAAATTAAAGAAGCATAATCTTTGAACTAGATAGTAAAAAAGAGACTCGATACTACACAGCAACATATGGGGCATCTCAATTAAGCATAGTTCTAGTCTACAACCACATATAAGAGACCAAATCATGATCACTCACAATAATGGGAGTCAATACCAACGAAGCTACATATGAAGACATCTTTCTTGCACTCTTAACCATAATGTTTCAGTGTCAGTCACCAAATACAATAAAAAATATAATGGCGTCACATACTCAAACCATTGAACTAGTGGGCTTAAAAATGAGAAGATTGCATCACTTTGAAAATTTGAGCAGCAGAGTCTCAAATTCTTCCCCAAGGGCGTGAAAAGCACATAATCCAATTTATGGAGAACACTTAACAGATTTCAAGCTACAAATTTTGACAATAATCCCACTTAATGATTATGGTGTGCACAAATTCATCAACATATATAGTTGTAACGGAGATGCATAAGCACACAACCATGCAGGAACATCACTAATTGACACAAAGACGCACAATGAACCATAAATGTATATACTATATATTATATTATAAGTCGACAAATAAATATGAATAACAATTGTCATGTATTAAAACATGCCACTTTAACTTGCACATACATTCAAGGAACAGTACGATCACATAAACATTGGACCTATTGATGTGGTACTTAACATGTTCCACCCCAGCCCAATATAAATAAACGGTGACAATCAACCCTTCTTCACAAACAAATGACTTATTCAAAAGAAGGTTATCAAATCCTTCTATCTATTAGATGTTAAAATAATGTACATTCTCTCTAGTATGTGTCGGTTGTAAGTTAACAAAAGTATATAACCTTCAAGATTTTCACAGTATACATGTCACATACGTCAAATTGCCAAAATATATAAAGACATCATCTTCAACTGATTTTCATTGGTTTAACATGTCATACAATGATAAAAACATATCATCATTCACAAGCAAAGTTTAGTACCTTCACAAATTTGCAAAGCCAATTCTTCACACTGAGATTAACAATTATTCTTTATACCATCTCAACCAACAATTAATTTCTTTAGTTTTTCATCCCAATGTCCTAGTTTGGCAAACCTAACCTTTTTCTTACTCTTTGACCATTAATTTAGCAACTAATAATCTTGCAACCAATTTTCTTAACATCCAGTCCAGCAACCTGTCACCCACTAATCAAGCCAATTCAGACCTATTTATCTGCAAATGCCATAAATTTCTCACACCCTCTAGACCCTTCATCTATGGTCTTTCCACAAGAAAACCCCCACAGAAACCTATTTATGGGTGATATTGTTGCAAGTCTCATGGAGCTATTTATGGCACTAAGAAAATGTTTGACAACTAAATTAAGTGCTCGGGTTAGCAGTTTTTCAAATGAATGTTTTATTATGTGTGTTTTAATAACGCACAACAAGTTACCACTTGAATTTGAAATTCACCATCAAAGATGCTTGACTTATCATTGAATGCTAAACATGGTTACTGAGTAGCAGTTTATATTTTAATCTCTATGGACAAACTCATCATTAAATTTTCAACATTAGTATTCAGCTACTTAAATCTTCAGGACCACTGATTCAACAATAAAACGAATATCTTCATTTACTACAGATTAGGATTATGTATTAGGAAAACAGGGTCATGGAGGAGTTCAACTACTAGTAATAACTTTTTCACAGGACAATCAAATTGATTTGAGGAGTGCTATTAGACAAAGTGAAAATAGACATACATAGCTTCAGTTACAGAATAGACAAAGTGAAAATAGACATCCATAGCTTCAGTTAAAAAATTGAGAGAGAGAAGCAGGGGAAGTGAGATACAAAGCAAAAAGGGAACAAACCTGTAGGGGTAGACTGAAGCACCGATGGTCTCGCACGGCAGCAGCAAACGGCACCAACAAAACCTTCAAAATTCTATGGGACCTGGAATCTCTTTCTTCTCTCTATGGGATCTGAGATCAATAAATAGTCTTTGATCCTTAATATCAAAATACACAGCAACTATATTCAATATATATTTATATAATAAATCGATCGATCGATCGAGAGAGAGAGAGAGAGAGAGAGAGAGAGAGAGAGAGAGAGAGAGAGAGAGAACTACCTTCAGTTTTCTCTGAAATTGATTTGCTTCAAAAACCCTAAGAACTGAGAGAAGAATAAGGAACCCAAATCAGCGGGGAATAAGGAACCCGTCCATGATCAGAGGAGAATAAGGAACCCAAACCGGGGAAAGTTCGCGCCAATATTTTAGGGATTTTGGGATTTTGATTTTCATGTTTTCGGTAGGTTTACAACAATAATAAAATGCCATTTGAAACTTAACTGATCTTTTAAAAGATTATTAAAATTGGAATGAATGTTATAAATAAATTGAACACTAAAAATTAAAATTATATTTTTAAAATTTAAAAAATTATTTATGACCTCCTAAAAAATAAAATTACACAAAAATAATAAGTATTTTTTTATTTTTTTACCAATTTTTTTTTTTAGTTTTTTATGAAAAAAAATTCTAAAATAAGTTTCTAAAAATAAAATCAAACATATTGAAATTGATAATTTAACCAGATTCTTTGAAAAAAATTAGATTATCTCAAATTAGCTATCTAAACTTAAGAGTGTTTTTGGGCTTCATGGATTCATTTTGTGATCTAATTCGATGATCACTTTAATTTTACAATTCAATAATTAGAATATTTAAAAAAATTTGAAAAATTATAATAAAAATACAAGTAACTAAATCACCTCATTTCACTACCAAAACTTTTACCGACGAATAGTATTATCGTCGCTAAATGTTTAACTCTTTGCCCATGCCAATTTGTCGTCGCCAAAAGTAAGCACATTAATAACGACGCTTATTGCGTTGCTAAAAAATAAGTCTCGTACCTAAAAGTTATGAAATTTTGGCGCCAACCAATATTTTTGGCGCCTAGTCAATGTTATGCTTTTTTAGCGACGACAGTAAATTGCGTTGGTAAAGGTCTACTTTTCCCAATGAAATTGATCACTGTGTCGCTAAAAATATACTTTTCGCTACGAAAAATTGACGTTGTCGCCAAAAGTAGTCGCCAAAAGTGCAATTTCTTGTAGTGTCTATTGTGAAGTATGAAGTATTTAATTTGAGTTGTTATCTCAATTGAAATGGAAGTATTTTTGACATGAGATGTAATCTCATTTAAATTGTTTGGCCAGGTTCTGAGCCTTAGTTATGAATTGAGAAATTGGATAAGAAATGGAAATGGAATGAAACAAGGACACATTTTTCATGTAATTGAACTGGGTTATGAATTGATTTATGTGAGTTAAACATTTATCAAATGCTAATATTTTAGTTATTGGTCATATTATGTTTAGCATATCTCTACTGGGCGTTGGCTCATCCTATATGGGACATCATTTTCAGGTACATGTATTATGCCATCTCCAAGGACGTAGCTTGGAAGGCTTGAGGCTATTGGACTCTTTTGTTGTTTTTGTTGTATTACATGTATATCAAGCCAATGGCTTATCTTGTGTAGAGTTAGTACTCTCTTTTTGTAACCAAGTGTTGACTTGGAAAGTTGTAAGCCCGTAGGGCATTTACTTTTGTTGTCAACATGTAATATTTTTGGACTAAATACTCTGATGAATAGAAATATGTACATTTCTCTTATGTTTATGGACGTCGCGAATGCATGATTTGTGGGTTTATTTTGAGGGCGTTACAACTTGGTATCAGAGCGTACCGAGTTTGAATACTTTGGGTACATAGGAAGTGATTAGTATCACAATGGGTTTGTCTCGCTTGTTAGAGACTTAGATGTAATGTTATGTACTTATGTGATAACATGCTTATGTGATTACTTGGGTATGGGATTTAGTTTCTAGGATGTTGATTGGATCCTTGGGTTTCTGTGAGTCTTGTTGGAAAAGCACTTGATCAATACTGTTTCTAACCGGAACTCTAGTAACGCCACGGGACTATCAGTATCCGGAAATGAAATTCGTAAGTGCTTATGTGTTTACGTGCTTACGTGGAGTGAATTATAGTTGTCCATGCATTAGGACGCGAGTGTTATAGCTTCGGCACATTTGTGAATGTGCTAATATTCTTCGTTACCTTTATTAGGATGTCAGGACGAGGACGTGGTGGTAGGCGAGGTAGGCCTAAAAGGCAGGAGATACCTACACCGGATGAGGTTCTGGCGCAGCATGAGGGTGTTGGCCAAGCCAATGTGGCCGAGCCAGTAGGATAGCAGGCCATGGGCGCCTTAGCCCGCGAGATGGTAGGAGCTTTAAGGGAATCCTTGGGCATTCTCAGAGCTGAGAATCAGGTCCAGGCCCATGTTGGTGAGGCAGGGCCGTCTTTTCTGAAGAGGGAGTTCTTCCGGTCTAACAGGGACGAGTTTGTTGGGGATCCGAAGGAGCCACTGAAAGCTGATGAATGGCTCGAACAAATGACGAAGACGTTTGAGATGCTTGGCATCGAAGACGGGGCATTGAAAGTGACCTTGGCATCTTTCCAGCTAAAGGGAGATGCGGGTCAGTGTGGAAGTTCATGAGGGGTCGTGTTGGTGGCACATGGGAGGCCTTTGTAGATGCTTTCCAGGAGAAGTTCTTATCTCCAGCTGTCAGGGAGAAGCTGAGGGACTAGTTTTGTCAGCTTAAGCAGCTGAGTTTATCAGTGGCCGAGTTTGAGGCCGCATTTACTAGTTTGTCCAGGTTCGCACCTGAGCTTGTGGCGTCTGAAGAACGCCGTTTCTTGGAATTTGAGAAGAAGTTGAGGCATGGGCTCAAGATGAGAGTTGGGGGGTCTTTGACCCGAGATTATGGGCGTCTTATAGATGCTGCGGCCCATATGGAGATTATGATGCAGGAGGAGGAGGAGAGGCAGAGAGGCTCCAAGAGGAGTCAGGATGGTCATGGGGATGGTAGGAGGCAGAGGGGTTCTAACCCTCAGCGGTCCTAGGGTGCATTTGCTAGATCGACCTTTCCAGTGCCGAGTGCAGGCTCTGGGAGAGGTAGCTAGGGAGACGTGACTTGTTACAAGTGTGGTCAGCTGGGCCACGAGTCTCCAGCTTGCCCGCAGAGGGGAGGAGGTCAGAGAGCAGCTTCATCTTCGGCTTGACCTCAGGGCCAGAGTCAGGACAGAGGCCAGCCACTCTCTTGTTATCAGTGTGGTCAGACGATGCACCTGAAGAGGTTTTGCCCGTAGTTGAGTGGCACTTTTGGGGCATCTGGGCAGAGGCAGAGTTTTCAGCCAGCTCAGTCAGTTCAGGCCTCGAGGGCCAATCAGGGGGCTTCATCGTCCCAGTCTGTGCAGCAGTCTTTTGCTCCGAGAGGTGAGCAGGTGGATCAGGGGCCTTCAGGGTGTGTCTATGCTGTTACCGCGCAGGATCTAGTACCGGCTCCATCTGTTGTGAGAGGTACCTTTTTGTTTTGCAACTCGGTTGCCAATGTGTTGATTGATACGGGTGCATTCCATTCCTTTATATCTGCTGCATTTGCATCTGTTTTGGGGTTGGAGTTGGCGCAGTTAGCATCTCCTATTTGTGTTGTATCACCTGTTGGGGGTGAGTTGATTTTGAAACAGGGGTGTCGAGGTTGTGATATAGAGGTCGCCGACCGCCGGCTTCCATTTTCTTTTGTAGTAATGGCTATGTCGGGTTTTGATATTATTTTGGATATGGACTGGCTATCGTCATATCAGCCTATCATCGATTGTTACCGCCAGAGGGTCACAGTATGTACATTGAGGGGGGATTGTTTCCATTTCTTGGGGGATCAGGTTGGTAGTGTGTTGCCACCGGTATATGATCCACGAGGGCGGAGTGAGCTTAGTGGTCTTCTCGTTAGCCTTTTGAGTAGTGAGTGTGATGAGACCCAGATTGCATTGCCAAGAGTGGTTTGTAAGTATTCGGATGTTTTTTTCGAGGATCTCGTTAGTTTGCCACCTCACCAAGAGATTGAGTTCTCTATCGATTTAGTGCCCGGTACGGCGCCGATTTCTATGGCACCTTACCGTTTTTCCCCAGCCAAGTTGAGTGAATTGAAGGTTCAACTCCAGGAATTGCTAGATAAGGGCTTTATCCACCCTAGTGTTTCGCCGTGGGAAGCACCGGCCCTCTTTGCTAAAAAGAAAGATGGTGCCTTGAGACTTTGCATCAATTATTGGAAATTGAATCGGGATACGGTTAAGAATAAGTACCCTATGCCTCGTATAGATGATCTGTTTGACTAGTTGAGGGGGTCCCGTTGTTTTTCTAAGATAGACTTGAGATCGAGTTACCATCAATTGAGGGTCAGGGAGGAGGATATTCCGAAGATGGCATTCCGTATGCGGTATGGCCACTATGAGTTCTGGTGATGCCTTTTGGGCTCACCAATGCGCCGACAATGTTTATGGATTTGATGAACAGGATATTCCGGGAATTCTTAGATCGCTTTGTGGTCGTGTTCGTAGACGACATCTTGATTTATTCACCGTCTGAGGAGGAGCATGAGGAACACTTGAGAGTGGTGCTTGAGTTGCTTAGAGCCCATAGGCTGTATGCCAAGTTTGGGAAGTGTGAGTTCTGGCTAAGAGAGGTTAAGTTCTTAGGCTATGTGATTTCTGGGGAAGGGGTGTCTATTGATACATCCAAGATAGAGGCAGTGCAAGATTGGGCACAACCTAAGAGCGTTTTTGAGATCCGCAGTTTTCTGGGATTAGCTGGGTATTATCGCCGGTTTGTGAAAGATTTCTCCAGGCTAGCTTCACCGTTGACTAGATTGACGCGGAAAGGGTCAAGTTTGTATGGAGTGAGACTTGTGAAAAGTTGTTCCAAGAGTTGAAGGTTAGATTAACCACCGCTCCGGTTTTGATTATTCCGGAGAGAGGTTTGGGTTATGCGGTTTATTGTGATGCCTCACGAGAGGGTTTGGGTTGTGTGTTGATACAAGAGGGGAAAGTGGTAGCCTATGGCTCACATTAGTTGATTTTTGCCTTGAAGATTTGAAGGCACTACCTTTTATGGTGAGAGGTTCGAGGTATTCTTGAATCATAAGAGTTTGAAGTACCTGTTTACACAGAGAGACTTGAATTTGAGGCAGAGGAGGTGGATGGAGTTCATTGAGGGACTACGACTTCGAGTTGCACTATCACCCGGGTAAGGCCAATGTTGTGGCCGATGCCCCTTAGCAGGAAATCCATTAGTGATGTAGGTTGTGTAGCCATCCGGGGAAGTGGGAGATGTTGGGTGTACTTGGGGAGTTTGATTTGCTTCTGGATGAATCCGTTTGAGGCTGCGGCCTTGTTTTTTGTTGTTGCGCAGCCTACACTTGTGACTCGAGTGTTAGAGGCACCGGGAGATGACCTTGAGGTAGAATCCCTCCGAGAGAAGATCTCCAGTGGGAAGGTTGAAAAGGGTTTAACTGTGTATCCCGACTTGAGTGTGAGATACCGAGGACCGTTTGTTTGTGCCAGAGTCTTGCCGAGAGAAGGTACTCCGAGAGTTTCACCATTCACGCCTTGTGGTGCATCCGGGAGGCACCAAGATGTGTCGTGATGTGGATCGCCAGTTTTGGTGGCGGGGGTATGAAGAAGGATGTGGTGGTTTTCGTATCAAAGTGCCTTACTTGTCAGTAAGTGAAGGCCGGAGCATCAGAGGCCAGCGCGTTTGTTGCAACCCTTGCCTATTGCCGAGTGGAAGTGGGAGCATGTCACTATGGACTTCGTTGTAGGTCTTCCGAAGACTCAGCGGGGTAGTGATTACTGTTTGGTGGTGGTTGTAGACCCAGTTGACCAAGTCGGCGCACTTTATCCCTATGCGCGTGAGAGATTCGGTAGATCATCTTGCCGACTTGTATATTCAGGACATAGTGAGGTTGCACAGGGTCCCAGTGTCGATCGTCTTAGATAGAGATCCACGTTTTACTGCCAGGTTGTGACAGAGTTTGCAGAGTGCCTTGGGCACTAGGTTGACTTTTATCATGGCTTATCATCCTCAGACTGACAGGCAGTCCGAGTGTACCATTCAGATCCTTGGAGGATATGCTTCGAGGTTGTGTCCTTGACTTTAGTGGGTCGTGGGAGAGGCACTTGCCCTTGGTGGAGTTTGCCTACAACAATAGTTTTCAGTCGAGTATCGGTGTGACACGTTTGAGGCCCTGTAATGGCCGACCTTGTAGGTCTCCGGTTTGTTGGGCCGAGTTGGGTGATGCACCTTTGTTGGGCCCAGAGTTGGTGAGGGAAACGACGGAGAAGGTTGAACTTATCCGTAGGAGGCTTGTGACAGCCCAGAGTCGCCAAAAGAGTTATGACGACCGTAGGAGGACGCCTTTGGCATTTGAGACAGGTGATTATGTTTTTTCTGAAAATATCACCTAGGCGGGGTTTGATGAGGTTTGGGAAGAGTGGGAAGTTGTCCCCTCGGTTTATTGGTCCCTTTGAGATCCTTGAGAGGGTTGGGGAGGTTGCATACCGTTTAGCTTTGCCGCCGCAGTTGTCTGGGGTGCATAACGTGTTTCATGTTAGTATGCTTCGGAAGTACGAGCCGTAATCCGTCGTATGTATTGGATTGGACCGACTTGGAGGTTGAACGAGGATGCCTCGTATGAGGAGAGGCCGGTTCGGGTCTTGGAAAGGCGGGATCAAATCTTGCGAGGCAAGACCATTCCCTTGGTAAAAGTTTTGTGGAAACATCGCAGAGTGGAAGAAGCCACTTGGGAACGTGAGTCGGAGGTCCGTGAGAAATACCCAGACATGTTTGTTAATGTGTAATCATGCACTGGAAATTTTTGTAATATTAATGAACTTTAAAGAGCGTCGAATATGTCTTAAGTTGTAAAATATCGTATATGTTTTGAATAATGGAAGTATTTTGAAACTTGCCTTGAAATGGAAGTTTAATGTAACATTGCATATGTTGAATGTATTGTGGAAATGGAAATATATCATAAGCATTGAATATGATATAGAATTGTGAAATATGTGTTGAAATTGGTAAATTTCAAGGGAAAGCATGTTAATAATGCATAATGAGTTATATATTGTAATTTGCCCCTTGAGAAGGGATGGAATGACCGGTATTGGGTCAAGTTGTTGAGTAATGAATTGTAATATTGTTGAGAATTGAGAAAAGCTCGTTTTTTAAAACTTGTGCCTAATTTCGGGGACGAAATTCTTTAAAGGGGGGAGGTTATAGCGATCCCGGTTTTTCCTTCCTTCGTATATTGTACTCCGGACTTGGTTCCGTGGTTGTGTTGTTGTCCCATTCTCATTTCCACCCCTTACTCTTTGTATTTGATTCTTGGGTTGTGTTGGGCAGGTTTGGAACAGGTTGGTTGTGCTTTGAAACCTAGGGTTGATGCCCAGAAATTGGCCTTCACGCTCGAGCGGGCCCTTTGATTTTGCTTCTTCGCTCGAGCGGGAGTTTTGACGCTCGAGCGTGAATTTCCATCTCCCAGTATTTTTTCTCTGCAGGTCTTCGTACGCTCGAGCGGGAGTTTTGACGCTCGAGCGTGACCTTTTGATTTTGTTCCTCCGCTCGAGCGGGGAGTTTGACGCTCGAGCGGGGACCATCGCCTGCAAAACTTCTGTGAGTGTGCATCCGACGCTCGAGCGGGCGTTTTGACGCTCGAGCGTGAGTTTGTGTCTGACGCTCGAGCGGGGCGACTTTTATATCACTTCGGGATTTCACTTTTTGGATCACTTTTCAACATCCTTTCTCTCTCTTACTTTTCGAAAACCACCATTGGAGAGCACCTCACTCTAAAACTCTAACTTCTCTCTAGGGTTTGATCTAGTAGGAGTGACCTTCTACCCTTGGGCCTTTGTAAAAAGTGTGGAGTTTGTTTAGGGCTACATTTTGATCCGAAAATTTTGGTGTTTGGAGCATTTTGAGTTTTCATCATCTTCTTCCTTTGAGTTCCAAAATCGAGGTAGGGATAACTACTCATTTATATGATCTTTGACATAAATTTTTAGTCATTTTGATTTAATGTTGAAGTTGGGTGATTTTGGGTGTTAGGGTTTCTAAATGTATAAAAAGGGGTTTTGTTATTTTGACTCATAAATATGTATTTTGGGTCATAAAGTGATGGTATTATTGTTGGTTGTTGATATTGGTACCTTTGGGTCAAAGTTGAGGAAGAGAGAGGAAAGCTCTAATTTTTGTTATGTATTAATTGATATAATTAATTTGGAAATGTTGTGGAAATACGAAATTGAGGTGGAAATGATGAAATTTGCATAATATGAGATAGAATGGTGGAGTTGGATTTATTTATCGCTCACTTTGAAAATGTTGAATATATATATCTGTTGAGGCATTTATTATCTGTTTAGAAATAATTGCTTTGGGCTATCGGTGGAGGATAGTCTTGATTGTTGTAGACAATGCATGATGATTAGGCGAACTATAACTAATTAATTGAATATGTCATCGAATATGACGGTTGGAATAATACATCAAATTTATGTATTGATTGATTATGTATATGATATGTGTTTATATACATTGTATTGTGTGGGAGGAGATAGGGGATGTACTCTACGGTTTATGGGAAGATAGGGGTGGACTCCTAAACCGGATATTATTTGGGAGAAGATAGGGGATGGACTCCACCAATACAACAAATATGTGTATCTATTGAAGTATTGATACAGCAAATCTGTGTATCATATATGAAGTACGGAAGTGTTTTATTTGAGATTGATACAGCAATTATGTGTATCTATTGTGAAGTATGAAGTATTTAATTTGAGTTGTTATCTCAATTGAAATGGAAGTACTGTTGACATGAGATGTAATCTCATTTAAATTGTTTGGCCAGGTTCTGAGCCTTAGTTATGAATTGAGAAATTGGATAAGAAATGGAAATGGAATGAAACATGGACACATTTGTCATGTAATTGAACTAGGTTATGAATTGATTTATGTGAGTTAAACATTTATTAAATGCTAATATTTTAGTTATTGCTCATATTATGTTTAGCATATCTCTACTGGGGCATTGGCTCACCCTATATGGGACATCATTTTCAGGTACATGTATTATGCCACCTCCAAGGACGTAGCTTGGAAGGGTTGAGGCTGTTGGACTCTTTTGTTGTATTACATATATATCAAGCCAAGGGCTTATCTTGTGTGGAGTTAGTACTCTCTTTTTGTAACCAAGTGTTGACTTGGAAAGTTGTAAGCCCGTAGGGCATTTACTTTTGTTGTCAACATGTAATACTTTTGGACTAAATACTCTGATGAATAGAAATATGTACATTTCTCTTATGTTTATGGACGTCGCGAATGCATGATTTGTGGGTTTATTTTGAGGGCGTTACAACTTGGTATCAGTGTAACAACCCTCGTACTGATTACCGATAAACCACTGAATTAGCTACTGGTTACTGCTAAACTGAACTGATGATGACTGATAATGGACTTAACTGAAGTACTGAATAGACCGATTGAAATCGGAACTGAAATTGAATAAGTTTATCTATTGAATTGCATATTGCATCTGTTTGATTGATTGATTATCTGTTTGAATTTATATGTTTAAACTGCTAATTGAAGGCCTTATCGGCGGCCGAATTAGAAACCGTTTAGTGTTTTGTAATCAGTAGAATTTATGTGATTTTATGGTGTATTTATCTGAAAATTGATTAGGAATGATTAAATTAGATTTAAACGAGTTAATTGCCAAGTCTAGTTTAATTACCAAATTGCCATGTGAGTGGCCCATTTGTTTATTATTATTGGAGGGCCTTATTACACTTAACAAACAATTGATCAGCCATTTTCCTACACACCTAGCCGACCAAACATGAGGATAGAGAGAGAGGAAGTTCATCTTGTGGGATTAACTTGAAGAATTTGTAGAAATTGCTAGAGGATTGCATAATTGAGCTTGTCATCATATAATTCAAGATCTAAGGTAGAATTCCATCTTCTTATTTTAGTGTTTGAGCTTAATCTTGCATGGTTCATGCCCAATTAGAGAGCTAGGCCATGACTTAGTGCAAATAGGTTGGATTATGCTTGAATTGTTGCATGCATGCTTGAATTGATGCATTTTGGAGTGAATTCATGGAAGAGATGTACATTCATGTCCATGTTTATATTAAAGTCCATGTTTTCATTTTGTTTTCCAACTATTGAGCTCATTTGAGCAAGGATTGAAGTTTAATTTTGGTTCAAAGCTCATGCATTGCATGTTTTAAATTGTTCTTGAAATTGGGTTTGAATTTGGACTTAATTTGACTCACCTTTGGGGCTTGAATTCTCAAATTGGCTTTTGAAACTTGTTATACATTGTTTTGGGATGTATTTTCCAGAATTTGGGCCCAAGAGGTCGAGTATTGAGTTGGGAATGCTTGGTTTGAGCTTGGAAGGCAAATCTGGAAATTCCAGATTTGGCTTCTTCGCTCGAGCGAAGGATTCCTCGCTCGAGCGACCAAGGTTTCCTCTGAGCCACGCTCGAGCGAAGGATTGGTGGCTCGAGCGTAAAAAACGAGCATCCAGTATTTTTACTGTTTCTGCAGACCGCTCGAGCGAAGGAGTTCTCGCTCGAGCGAAGCCTTTGATTTTGGAAGCTCGCTCGAGCGAAGGAAGGCTCGCTCGAGCGAGGCTCCTATTTTCAGCAACTTTTGAAAAATGCCTTCCAAGTGTATTTTTGCATCCTCATCCCATCCTAGGCATTCTTGGGCCTAGTTTAAGGCATCTTAATGAGGATTTAGACATAGAACCACACCGAGGAAGTTTAGGGATTTAATTATTATCCTTCCCGATTGTGAACTTAGTGTGTGTTCTCTATTTGTTAACTGTTTAGGGTTGGCTTCGGGGATGCACTCTAGCTGCTATTAGCCCAATCTCTGTGAGTAACAGATTGTGTAAAGATATGTTCAAAATGGTTATCTTTTGAATACTGAACAGAACTGTTTACTGAACTGATATTGTTATTGAATGAATGTATGTCCTGTATTGTGAACTGTACTGTGGCATCCTTAGCACTTATTGCTTACTGCTATTGTTACAGAGCTCTGTCGGTTTCCTTGTGGAACCATACTGTTTATTGATTGATGGCCATCACTACTGTTGGGTCTGTTGAGGCCCGGTCCTTTTGGACCTACTGTTTATAGGCTAATGGATGTACCACATATGATTGATTGACTGACATACTGAAAGACTGAACTGCTGTTTAATGAACTGTTTTCATTACTGTAAGGACATTCATTCATAACCTCTTTACGCATTATGTTATTCACTGGGCTTTAGCTCACTGTTTATATATATATGTAGGTTCTTAGCAGCCAGACCGGAGCTAGGAGCGTGGGTTAGTCCCCAGTTTTGTCAAGCCAGCCTATGTGCCTCACTGCGAGATTCCGAGACGCCATGCTATGGCTTGGGGTGTTTTGTGTTCCCCACCTGTCTCTGGACTGTACTGTATTATTGTAAAAACTGTTTACTGCTTGACCGTACTGTTAGCGAGGGATTAAGTCCCCGCACTGAATGTTGTAATGATTGTATAGACTGTACTGTTTTGAACCGTTTGAATGCATGAAAAATGTTTTTGGCATATAGATTGTCACAGCTCAATGGACACTAGTTATTTACTGTATTGGCTTCCGCCAGGCCCTGTACTCTGTTTTACTGTATAACTGTTCAGCAGGCCTTCGGTAATCTCGGATTACTGGCCAGTTACGGTGCTAAACCCATAGGGCCGGGTTTGGGTCGTGACAATCAGAGCATACCGGGTTTGAATACTTTGGGTACGTGGGAAGTGATTAGTATCACAATGGGTTTGTCTCGCTTGTTAGAGACTTAGATGTAATGTTATGTACTTATGTGATAACATGCTTATGTGACTACTTGGGTATGGGATTTAGTTTCTAGGATGTTGATTGGATCCTTGGGTTTCTGTGAGTCTTGTTGGAAAAGCACTTGATCAATGCTGTTTCTAACCAGAGCTCTAGTAACGCCTTGGGACTATCATTATCCGGAAATGAAATTTGTAAGTGCTTATGTATTTACGTGCTTACGTAGAGTGAATTACAGTTGTCCATGCATTAGGACGCGAGTGTTCTAGCTTCGGCACATTTGTGAATGTGCTAATGTTCTTCGTTACCTTTATTAGGATGTCAGGACGAGGACATAGTGGTAGGCGAGGTAGGCCTAGGAGGCAGGAGATGCCTATACCGGATGAGGTTCTGGCGCAACATTAGGGTGTTGGCCAGGCCAATGTGGCCGAGCCAGTAGGACAGCAGGCCATGGGCGCCTTAGCCCGCGAGATAGCAGGAGCTTTGAGGGAATCCTTGGGCATTCTCAGAGCTGAGAATCAAGTCCAGGCCCATGTTGGTGAGGCAGGGCCGTCTTTTCTGAAGAGGGAGTTCTTTCGGTCTAACCTGGACGAGTTTGTTGGGGATCCGAAGGAGCCACTGAAAGCTGATGAATGGCTCAAACAAATGACGAAGACGTTTGAGATGCTTGGCATCGAAGACGGGGCATTGAAGGTGACCTTGGCATCTTTCCAACTAAAGGGGGATGCGGGTCAGTGGTGGAAGTTCATGAGGGGTCGTGTTGGTGGCACATGGGAGGCCTTTGTAGATGCTTTCCAGGAGAAGTTCTTATCTCCAGCTGTCAGGGAGAAGCTGAGGGACCAGTTTTGTCAGCTCAAGCAGCTGAGTTTATCAGTGGCGGTGTTTGAGGCCGCATTTACTTGTTTGTCCAGGTTCGCACCTGAGCTTGTGGCGTTTGAAGAACGCAGTTGCCTGGAATTTGAGAAGAAGTTGAGGCATGGGCTCAAGATGAGAGTTAGGGGGTCTATGATCCGGGATTATGGGCGCCTTGTAGATGTTGCGGCCCATATGGAGATTATGATGCAGGAGGAGGAGGAGAGGCAGAGAGACTCCAAGAGGAGTCAGGATGGTCAGGGGGACGGTAGGAGGCAGAGGGGTTTTAACCCTCAGCAATCCTAGGGTGCATTTGCTAGATCGACCTTTCCAGTGCCGAGTGCAGGCTCTGGGAGAGGTAGCTAGGGAGACGTGACTTGTTACAAATGTGGTCAGCTGGGCCACAAGTCTCCAGCTTGCCTGCAGAGGGGAGGAGGTCAGAGAGCAGCTTCATCTTCGGTTCGACCTCAGAGCCAAAGTCAGGGCAGAGGCCAGCCACTCTCTTGTTATCAGTGTGGTCAGGCGGGGCACCTGAAGAGGTTTTGCCCGCAGTTGAGTGGCACTTCTGGTGCATCTAGGCAAAGGCAGAGTTTTCAGCCAGCTCAGTCAGTTCAGGCGTCGAGGGCCAATCAGGGGGCTTCATCGTCCCAGTCTGTGCAGCAGTCTTTTGCTCTGAGAGGTGAGCAGGTGGATCAAGGGCCTTTAGGGCGTGTGTATGCTGTTACCGCGCAGGATCTAGTACCGGCTCCATCTGTTGTGAGAGGTACCTTTTTGTTTTGCAACTCGGCTGCCAATGTGTTGATTGATACAGGTGCATCCCATTCCTTTATATCTGCTGCATTTGCATCTGTTTTAGGGTTGGAGTTGGCTCAGTTAGCATCTCCTACTTGTGTTGTATCACCTATTGGGGGTGAGTTAATTTTGAAACAGGGGTGTCGGGGTTGTGATATAGAGGTCGCCGACCGCCGGCTTCCATTTTCTTTTGTAGTAATGGCTATGTCGGGTTTTGATGTTATTTTGGGTATGGACTGGCTATCGTCATACCGGGCTATTATCGATTGTTACAGCCAGAGGGTCACAATATGTACCTTGAGCGGGAATTGTTTCCATTTCTTGGAGGATCGAGTTGGTAGTGTGTTGCCACCGGTGTATGATCCGCGAGGGCGGAGTGAGCTTAGTGGTCTTCTCGCTAGCCTTTTGAGTAGTGAGTGTGATGAGACCCAGATTATATTGCCGAGAGTGGTTTGTGAGTATTCGGATGTTTTTCCCGAGGATCTCGTTAGTTTGCCACCTCACCGAGAGATTGAGTTCTTTATCGATTTAGTGCCTGGCACGACGCCAATTTCTATGGCACCTTATTGTTTTTCCCCAACCGAGTTGAGTGAATTGAAGGTTCAACTCCAGGAATTGCTAGATAAGGGCTTTATCCGCCCTAGTGTTTCGTCGTGGGGAGCACCGGCCCTCTTTGCTAAAAAGAAAGATGGTGCCTTGAGACTTTGCATCAATTATTGAAAATTGAATCGGGCTACGGTTAAGAATAAGTACCCTATGCCTCGTATAGATGATCTGTTTGACCAGTTGAAGGGGTCCCGTTGTTTCTCTAAGATAGACTTGAGATCGGGTTACCATCAGTTGAGGGTCAGGGAGGAGGATATTCCGAAGACGGCATTCCGTACGCGGTATGGCCACTATGAGTTTCTGGTGATGCCTTTTGGGCTCACCAATGCGCCGGCAGTGTTTATGGATTTGATGAACAGGATATTCCGGGAATTCTTAGATCGCTTTGTGGTCGTGTTCGTAGACGACATCTTGATTTATTCACCGTCTAAGGAGGAGCACGAGGAACACTTGAGAGTGGTGCTTGAGTTGCTTAGAGCCCATAGGCTGTATGCCAAGTTTGGGAAGTGTGAGTTCTAGCTAAGAGAGGTTAAGTTCTTAGGCTATGTGGTTTTCGGGGAAAGGGTGTCTGTTGATACATCCAAGATAGAGGCAATGCAGGATTGGGCACAACCTAAGAGAGTTTTTGAGATCCGTAGTTTTCTAGGATTAGCTGGGTATTACCGCCGGTTTGTGAAAGATTTCTCCAGGCTAGCTTCACCGTTGACTAGATTGACGTGGAAAGGGGTCAAGTTTGTATGGAGTGAGACTTGTGAAAATTTGTTCCAAGAGTTGAAGGTTAGATTGACCACCGCTCCGGTTTTGATTATTTCGGAGAGAGGTTTGGGTTATGCGGTTTATTGTGATGCGTCACGAGAGGGTTTGGGTTGTGTGTTGATGCAACAGGGGAAAGTGGTAGCCTATGGCTCACATCAGTTGAAAATACACGAGAGGAATTACCCTACTCATGACCTAGAGCTAGCAGTAGTGATCTTTGCCTTGAAGATTTGGAGGCACTACCTTTATGGTGGGAGATTCGAGGCATTCTCGGATCATAAGAGTTTGAAGTACCTGTTTACACAGAGAGAGTTAAATTTGAGGCATAGGAGGTGGATGGAGTTCATTGAGGACTACAACTTCGAGTTGCACTTTCACCTGGGTAAGGCTAATGTTGTGGCCGATGCCCTTAGCAGGAAATCCGTTAGTGATGTAGCTTGTGTAGCCATCCGGGAGTGGAAGATGTTGGGTGTACTTGGAGAGTTTGATTTGCTTCTGGGCGAATCCATTGAGGCTGCGGCCTTGTTTTCTGTTGTTGCGCAGCCTACACTTGTGACTCGAGTGTTAGAGGCACCGGGAGATGACCTTGAGGTAGAATCCCTCCGAGAGAAGATCTCCAGTGGGAAGGTTGAAAAGGGTTTAACTGTGTATCCTGACCTGAGTGTGAGATACCGAGACCGTTTGTTTGTGCCGGAGTCTTGCCAAGAGGAGGTACTCCGAGAGTTTCACCATTCACGCCTTGCAGTGCATCCAGGAGGCACCAAGATGTATCGTGATGTGGGTCGCCAGTTTTGGTGGCGGGGTATGAAGAAGGATGTGGCGGTTTTCGTATCAAAGTGCCTTACTTCTCAGTAAGTGAAGGTCGAGCATCAGAGGCCAGCGGGTTTGTTGCAACCCTTGCCTATTGCCGAGTGGAAGTGGGAGCATGTCACTATGGACTTCGTTGTAGGTCTTCCGAAGACTCAGCGGGGTAGTGATACTGTTTGGGTGGTTGTAGACCGGTTGACCAAGTCGGCGCACTTTATCCCTATGTGCGTGAGAGATTCGGTAAATCATCTTGCGGACTTGTACATTCGGGACATAGTGAGGTTGCACGGGGTCCCAGTGTCGATCGTCTCAGATAGAGATCTACGTTTTACTGCCAGGATGTGGCAGAGTTTGCAGAGTGCCTTGGGCACTAGGTTGACTTTTAGCATGGCTTATCATCCTCAGACTAATGGGCAGTCCGAGCGTACCATTCAAATCCTTGAGGATATGTTTCGAAGTTGTGTCCTTGACTTTAGTGGGTCGTGGGAGAGGCACTTGCCCTTGGTGGAGTTTGCCTACAACAATAGTTTTCCGTCGAGTATCGGTGTGGCACCGTTTGAGGCCCTGTATGGCCGACCTTGTAGGTCTCCGGTTTGTTGGGCCGAGGTGGGTGATGCACCTTTGTTGGGCCCAGAGTTGGTGAGGGAAACGACGGAGAAGGTTGAACTTATCCGTAGGAGGCTTGTGACAGCCCAGAGTCGCCAAAAGAGTTATGCCGACCGTAGGAGGACGCCTTTGGCATTTGAGACGGGTGATCATGTTTTTCTGAAAATATCACCTAGGCGGGGTTTGATGAGGTTTGGGAAGAGTGAGAAGTTGTCCCCTCGGTTTATTGGTCCCTTTGAGATCCTTGAGAGGATTGGGGAGGTTGCATACCGTTTAGCTTTGCCGCCGCAGTTGTCTGGGGTGCATGATGTGTTTCATGTTAGTATGCTTCGGAAGTAAGAGCTAGATCCATCGCTTGTATTGGATTGGACCGACTTGGAGGTTGATGAGGATGCCTCGTATGAGGAGAGGCCGGTTCGGGTCTTGGATAGGCGGGATCAAGTCTTGCGAGGCAAGACCATTCCCTTGGTAAAGATTTTGTGGAAACATCATAGAGTGGAAGAAGCCACTTGGGAACGTGAGTTGGAAGTCCGTGAGAAATACCCAGACATGTTTGTTAATGTGTAATCATGCATTGGAAATTTTGTAATATTAATGAACTTTAAGAGCATCGAATATGTCTTAAGTTGTAAAATATCGTATATGTTTTGAATAATGGAAGTATTTTGAAACTTGCCTTGAAATGGAAGTTTAATGTAACATTGCATATGTTGAATGTATTGTGGAAATGGAAATATATCATAAGCATTGAATATGATATAGAATTGTGAAATATGTGTTGAAATTGGTAAATTTCAAGGGAAATCATGTTAATAATGCATAATGAGTTATATATTGTAATTTGCCCCTTGAGAAGGGATGGAATGACCGGTATTGGGTCCAGTTGTTGAGTAATGAATTGTAATATTGTTGAGAATTGAGAAAAGCTCGTTTTTTAAAACTTGTGCCTAATTTCGGGGACGAAATTCTTTAAAGGGGGGAGGTTATAGCGATCCCGGTTTTTCCTTCCTTTGTATATTGTACTCCGGACTTGGTTCCGTGGTTGTGTTGTTGTCTCATTCTCATTTCCACCCCTTACTCTTTGTATTTGAGTCTTGGGTTGTGTTGGGCAGGTTTGGAACAGGTTGGTTGTGCTTTGAAACCTAGAGTTGATGCCCAGAAATTGGCCTTCACGCTCGAGCGGGCCCTTTGATTTTGCGTCTCTGCTCGAGCGGGAGTTTTGACGCTTGAGCGTGAATTTCCATCTCCCAGTATTTTTTCTCTGCAGGTCTTCGTACGCTCGAGCGGGAGTTTTGACGCTCGAGCGTGACCCTTTGATTTTGTTCCTCCGCTCGAGCGAGGAGTTTGACGCTCGAGCGGGGACCATCGCCTGCAAAACTTCTGTAAGTGTGCATCCGACGCTCGAGCAGGCGTTTTGACGCTCGAGCGTGAGTCTGTGTCTGACGCTCGAGCGGGGCTTTCCACGCTCGAGTGGGGCGACTTTTATATCACTTCGGGATTTCACTTTTTGGATCACTTTTCGACATCCTTTCTCTCTCTTACTTTTTGAAAACCACCATTGGAGAGCACCTCACTCTAAAACTCCAACTTCTCTCTAGGGTTTGATCTAGTAGGAGTGACCTTCTACCCTTGGGCCTTTGTAAAAAGTGTGGAGTTTGTTGAGGGCTACATTTTGATCCGAAAATTTTGGTGTTTGGCGCACTTTGAGTTTTCATCATCTTCTTCCTTTGAGTTCTGAAATCGAGGTAGGGATAACTACTCATTTATATGATCTTTGACATAAATTTTTAGTCATTTTGATTTAATGTTGAAGTTGGGTGATTTTGGGTGTTAGGGTTTCTAAATGTATAAAAAGGGGTTTTGTTATTTTGACTCATAAATATGTATTTTGGGTCTTAAAGTGATGGTATTGTTATTGGTTGTTGATATTGGTACCTTTGGGTTAAAGTTGAGGAAGAGGGAGGAAAGCCCTAATTTTTGTTATGAATTAATTGATATAATTAATTTGGAAATGTTTTGGAAATACGAAATTGAGGTGGAAATGATGAAATTTGCATAATATGAGATAGAATGGTGGAGTTGGATTTATTTATCGCTCACTTTGAAAATGTTGAATATATATCATATATGAAGTACGGAAGTGTTTTATTTGAGATTGATACAGCAATTATGTGTATCTATTGTGAAGTATGAAGTATTTAATTTGAGTTGTTATCTCAATTGAAATGGAAGTACTGTTGACATGAGATGTAATCTCATTTAAATTGTTTGGCCAGGTTCTGAGCCTTAGTTCTGAATTGAGAAATTGGATAAGAAATGGAAATGGAATGAAACATGGACACATTTGTCATGTAATTGAATTGGGTTATGAATTGATTTATGTGAGTTAAACATTTATCAAATGCTAATATTTTAGTTATTGGTCATATTATGTTTAGCATATCTCTACTGGGCGTTGGCTCACCCTGTATGGGACATCATTTTTAGGTACAAGTATTATGCCACCTCCAAGGACGTAGCTTGGAAGGCTTGAGGCTGTTGGACTCTTTTGTTGTTTTTGTTGTATTACATGTATATCAAGCCAAGGGCTTATCTTGTGCAGAGTTAGTACTCTCTTTTTGAAGCCAAGTGTTGATTTTGAAAGTTGTAAGCCCGTAGGGCATTTACTTTTGTTATCAACATGTAATACTTTTGGACTAAATACTCTGATGAATAGAAATATGTACATTTCTCTTATGTTTATGGACGTCGCGAATGCATGATTTGTGGGTTTATTTTGAGGGCGTTACAGAAGTATAAATAGCAGAGAAGGCCCCAGAAAGAGGACCCAGACTCAGATCCAGAAACCAATTTTTATTCTACTTTATTTTCCTTCCAGTTTTTACATTTCTTATTCTTTACATTTCTGCATTTCAAATTCTTGTATTGCACGTTATTCATAGGAGTAGTTTCAAATAACTTGTTGCTGTAAACCTTTATGAGGTTGGATCAGATCATTGTAAGTTTTTCATTTTTACTTAATGAAATGATGCAATTGTTCTTCATTTAATTGTTGTTTACTAAAATCTCCAAAACAAGCCACCAGTAAAAGTCTTCTTCATTGAGGCTGAAAAAACTGAAACACAATTGTCTAATAATTGGTTGGCAATTAATCTTCTGTAAGGAATGATTGATCCTTGCTGGCACGCTTAAAATTACAATACTAACCTTTGAAAGCCAACAAGCCAACATATATTTTTGGCACGCCTAGTGGGACAAATTGAAATGGCTAGACGTAGGAGACAAGAAGAAAATGAACGCCTAGAAGAAGGTGTGGAAGGAGAGGTAGATGTACCTAATCTAGAGGATAATGTGATAACACATCCTATGGAAGCACCTATCTCATCAGAACCTTTGGTCGAACAGACCAGTAATACAGAACATGCACCACGTGTCCAGAATAGTGGACGAGACCATGGAATTGGACCATACACTTTTCCATTTACTCAACCAATGAATCTGTGGGAAGGCCTAGTAGATGCCATGGAATAGCAGTTAATGAACACAACGGAAAGATGGGCAATATCCTTTATGGATCGGATGAATACCTATCAACCAACTAACACAAGGCATATAGAAGAAATTTCAAATGTCCCTCAGTAAAGATTGGGTAGAGATAAACAGCCTATGCAAAGTAATGGACATACTAATGGTCAAACTAGTAATCAAAATTATGAAAGACCATCACCTCAGTCTTGGTATGAGCCTCTTTCGAGGCCTATGATAAATCAAAATGCCTCATTACTTAACAGTGAAGCCATGCAAATTGGTGGATCTAGGCCAACACAAGAAAATGGCATAAGGATGTTTCCAAATCCCATGTTCGAAGCCATACCTGGCACAAGGGGGTTCACTAATCCTTTGTTCGAATTTGTACCCGGGGGGTTGGAAGGGTTTTCTATGGCTGAAAGAGACACAACACCTGTTCTAGCACCTTTCACAGGACAGGCTCAAAGAGGTCAACCACACCCTCAACAGCAGCCAGCACCACATGGACAGCTAGTCCCAAATATACCTCCCTATGGACCAAGAGGATCTCAGGCACAAGGTTTTCCACTAAATCCTGTGTTTGTTCCTCCAGTGATGGTTCAACAAGCACAAAATATGGTTCCTAGGGACCAAATTGCTGATATTATTAGAGAAATGTGTGGACCTATGGCTGGGGGGGGGGTTCAAACTCCTGTGTATAGGAAACCATATCCAGAATGGGTGGATAGGGTACATGAATACCCAATAGGATTTAGAATACTAGACTTTGCTATTTTTTATGGAAATGGAAACCAGTCAACGGTAGAACATATTGCTAGGTTTGCTGCCCAATGTGGTGAATTTACCAATAATGATTACATGAAGTTAAGACTTTTTCCAAATTCTCTAACTGGGGTAGCTTTTGTATGGTATATTAACCTTACACCTGGCTCTATCCAAACTTGGTAACAAATGGAGGAGGCATTTCATGCCCAATTCTTCCAAACGGAACCAGAAGTTTCTATGCAGATTTGGCAAGGTTGAGTCAAAGGCCTGATGAGAAGGCTGTTCAATTTATTGCTAGATTCAAAAGAGCACAAAACAAGTGTAGGATTATTCTACCAGAGCCTGAATTTGTGAGATTGGCTCAAAATGGTTTTGTGTTTAGGTTTCGAAAGAAGTTTGACTCAACTGAGTTTCGAGACTTAGTGGAATTAACCTATAAAGTGTCTAGATATCAATCATTACTTGAGGAAGAACAAGATTGAAGTAATACATCATACAAGACGTATTATAGAGATCCTAATTATGAGATTAATGCAGTAGTGATCGTAGGAAAAGAGCCTGTGATCTGTGAGGCGTTAATTCATAAAGATACTACAATAGATCAACAGTTTAAAAAGAAAGACCATCATAGGAAATATTCTTTCGATTTAACAAAGGCAGATGACATTTTTGATCATTTGCTTGCAGCAAATTTCCTAAAGTTACCAAAAGGAGTCAAAATTCCTTCTTTAGAAGAATTTAAAGGAAAAATGTATTGTAAATGGCACAATTCCTGGTCTCACTCAACTAAAAATTGTATTGTTTTTTGGGACAGGATCCAAGAACAGATTCGAAAAGGAAGTTTAAAATTCCCAACTAAAGTAGAGAAAGCTATGGGGATTGACACTAATCCATTCCCAGAAATTGGAGAAGTTACAGCCAATGTTATTGTGCCAAACTTCCAAAACTTATCCTTGAAGGAATTAGAAGAGGTTAATGTGTAGATGCATGTTGCCAGTCATACTACTGTCAAGAAAGATGCCAGAAGTTCCCCAGCGAATGGGTAGGGCTTTACAGACCAAAGGGAAGACTCTAGTGAGGAGGCACTAGATAATGACTCTTTAGAGGCAGCTGTCATGCAAAGAATGTGTCCTAGATGCAAGTTAAGTTACAAATGGTTGAAAGGGCTCTCGATTGATGGGAAACAGTATTACAAGGATGTGCAGAGACGCCCTAAACCAACCAGTGCCTACAACAAAAGGCCATACCCAACTGGTCCCAGGCAGCAGCAATTCTTGGCTAGACCAACAACTACTAGAGTGCATTCTAAGGGCAAGAGACGTTTACATGAGTTCAGACCACCCAACTACTACAGGATTGAGGGAAATCATCCTGAAAGAAGGTCTGAAGTGGGCTCAAGTTATGGGATCAAAGCCAGAGACTAGCCTCCTAGACCAGCCTCACACAAAATGAAAAGTAGTCACCTTCATGGAAGGCCTGAATTAGGCCCAACTCCACTGGTAGCTTCGAAACTGGCTTCGAATGCAGAAAGAGACAGTTCAACAACTGAGTTAGTGGGTTCATGGATACCTGGGGTTGCAGATTGGTTTGTCATGTAAAACAAGCCTAAGGAAGTACCTACCTAGAGAAGTGTTGTTGGAGACCAGGGTAGGATGTTTAAACCTCCTTTGGTGACTCCAAATAATTGGGTATTACTAAAACATCCAAAAAAACAAAGGAACCAAATATGGTCCCAGTAATTTCTAGGTCCCAAAGGAGGAAGATCCAGCGAAGGTACACTCAGTACCAAAAGGATTTGAAAGAAAGTGGGGAAAATTCTTCATTGGCCCAGCTAAAAGGCCAGACAGAGGGAAGAAAAGTCCAAAGTTGGGTCATAGTCCAAAATCGACTCCTCAGGACAGAAGGAGTTTCAGCAAAGAGCAGTTAGCTGAATTTTACTCTGAACTGAAAGCCAAAAAAAGATCCAGTTTAGCAGGTCTTGAAAAGGCTTTGATGGAAAGCGATAGTGAGACAGAGGGAGAAGCTGACCCAGGCTAAAAAAAAGAGATGGTTGAGGAGGAGATGTTTGAAGCCATCATGGCTGAACAGACGTTTTTGGTCGAAAAACTAGCAGGAGCAGACCATTCAAAGGAAGTCACTAATACTGAAGTGCCAAAATGCAGCATGGAAGATGTTTCTGAAGTGATTGAACAAGTTGGCCTGGAAAAGAAGCAAGTACAACCAGTGATTCAATTTGGCTCATTTTCTCCAGTGTCATTGAATATGGTGCATATACTACCATAGGAGTTCCAAGCTGAAGATTGGAAACCAAGAAGGTCAGGAGATTGACCCTATTCCAGTTTCTAATGAAGAATCACATGTTAGTATGGTTCAAGATGAATCCGAAGTGGCCACACCAATGGAAACTGAGAACGAGAGTGAGGAGGAGGTGAGTATTAATCTTTCATATCCTTTTGAGTATCCTACAACATCCATGACATAACATGTCAAGCCCTTGTATATTGAGGCTTTTTTCGATGGGATATAGATGAATAGGGTATTGGTGGATAATGGAGCAACGGTGAACCTGCTTCCGAAATCTTCTTTGAATAAACTAGGGAAAATGAATCCCAGACTAATCCCAACCAACACAACCATTGCTGGTTTTGCTGGAGATAAACAGATGGCTCAGGGTATTTTGCCTATCAACTTGAGTGTAGGAACTAGAGATTGCATGACGGCATTCTTTATTATTGACAGCAATGCTAAGTATAATGCTCTACTTGGTAGGGATTGGATTCACACCAACAAATGTGTGCCTTCCTCTCTACATCAGAAGATAATGATGGCCATGTGCAATGGAGAGACAGAGGAGATTAATGCAGACCCTCAACCCTTTGTTGCTAGTGCTAATTTTGCAGAGGCCAAGTTGTATACTGAAGGAGTAACACCACTTAGTATATTGAGAAAACCTGATGGTTCAGCCGAAGTGACGGCTGATGAGGAAGTAGCACATCTGAAGCACTTGGTGCAGGAGAGTGCTGATAAAGAATTCGTCGTCAAAGATGATAATGATGCCTGGTTGTAGGCAAGAAGATGAAACCCAAGAAGCTAGACCTTTGGCTTTAGTTAAGTTCACAGCATTAGACTTAAAAGCAATAGTCCAAAAGGTTCAGGAACAAGAGAAGGAAGCCATGATAGTGGGCTGTAAGCATAAACAACAACATGTCAAACCTTTGACCTTTGATAAATACTGTGCGTTGGATATCGAAACAAAAGTCCAGGAAATACAGGAGGAAGAAGCTTTATGGACAGACTTTGTCTATGAGGAGGAGGGCAAAGATGTTAGATCAGAGAAAATGGGAGCAGAATAAAGCAAAGAAATTGCTTCGAAGACAAAAGAAATCAAAAAAGAAGCATTAGTGAGTTCTCAGATACAAGACCCTTTGGAAAGGTTAATTTAGGGGAAGATTCTACACAGCTACCCACCTACATTAGTGCTTGGTTAAGTGCTTTTGACAGGGACCAGTTGTTGGTGGTCTTAAAGAGATATAAAGATTGTTTTGCATGGTCTTATAATGAACTGCCAGGATTGGATAGGTGATTAGTGGAACATGGGCTCCCTATGAAGCCTAATTTCAAGCCATACAAGAAAAAACCAAGAAAGGTGGGTCCTGAAGTAATTCAGAAGGTCAAGGAGGAAATTCTTAGGCTCCTTAAGGCAGGCTTTATTAGAACAGCCAGGTATGTTGAATGGCTATCCAATATTGCGCATGTAGTTAAGAAGAATGGTAAAATAAGGGTATGCATCGATTTTAGAAACCTGAATTTAACAACTCCAAAAGATGAGTACCCCATGCCCATAGTAGATTTATTGGTGGATAGTTCAGCAGGGCACAAGATTTTATCAATGATGGATGTACACTCTAGTTATAACCAAATCTGCATTGCAAAGAGGATATCCATAAGACAGCATTCAGATGTCCTGGGAACATTGACACCTTCAAATGGGTTAAGATGCCATTTGGCCCAAAGAATGCTAGGACTAAATATCAAAGGGCTATGAGCACTATCTTTCATGATCTCATTAGAGGATATTTAGAGTGTTACATTGATGACATTGTAGTGAAGTCCCAATCCATGGAGAAACATTTGTTTCACTTGGAAGCAGCTTTTGAAAGAATGAGAAAGTTCAAGTTGAAGCTTAATCCTCTCAAATGTGCTTTTGGCGTATCAGCTGGAAACTTCTTGGACTATGTAGTACACAAGAAGGGAATACAGATTGATCAAAATAAAGCCAAAGCTATTATTGAAGCCAAGCCTCCATAAGTAAGAAAGAAGTACAAAAATTCCTTGGACATGTTAATTTTCTTCAAAGATTTATTTCTAATACTGTAGGGAAAACTAAAGTATTTTCTTCCTTATTAAGGTTGAAAGATGAAGAGGAGTTTGTGTGGATAGCAGAGCATCAAACTGTTTTCGAAGGAATCAAAGCCTACTTGGCCAAGCATTCAGTACTGATGCCACCAAAGGGTGATAAGCCCTTGAAGTTGTATATTGCTGCAGCAGAAGATTCACTGGGAGTTTTCTTAGCCCAGAACAATGAAGAAGGCAAAGAGTAAGCAGTTTATTACCTTAGTAGGTTTTTAAATTCTTGTGAATGTAAATATTCAGCTGTAGAAAAGCTATGCCTTGCATTGTATTTTGCTGTAATGAAACTAAGATACTATCTTTTGCCTATAACTGTCTTGGTAATTGCAACCACATATTTGGTTAAATATATGTTGTCTAGACTTATGTTGAGAGGAAGAATTGGCAAATGGGTACTAGCTTTATTAGAATTTCATCTAGAATATGTCCCACAAAAAGCAGTAAAATGACAAGTTTTAGCTAATTTCTTGGCAGATTATCCATGTCTGACAGAAAGCCAAGAGATAATGGATCTTGGTATGGTTAATATTGAACTATGGCAAATGTGGTTTAATGGATCAAAAGCCAATAGTCTAACTGGAATTGGTGTGGTGATTAAGTCACCACAGGGGGTAGAAACCACACATGATTTCAGAGTGGATGAAATTACTTGTTCCAATAATCAAGCTGAATATGAAGTTTTAATAATAGGACTAGAAATACGTATTGGATTACAAGCTCATGTAGTTGATATATTTAGGGATTCTCAATTAGTGGTTAACCAAGTGAAAAGAATTTTCAAATGTTAAAGCGCAATCATGTTGCCATATTATGTTGTTGCATTACATTTGCTTTCTCAATTCCAGATAGCAAATGTGATTTATGTCCCAAGATTCATGAATAACAAAGCTAATGATGTGGCTCAGAAGGCTTCAAATTTCAGGAGAAGGGATAACACTTAAATGAACATAAGCCAAACAATATATTAAAAAGTAATACCACCCTTAACTAAAAGGAATGTGGTGTTAGAATTCAATCATAATGACTTACAAGAACAAGATTGGAGGTATCCAATAATGTAGTATCTAGCTGGCCTATTTTCGAAAGGCAGTAGAAATATCAAATTACAATCTATGGAATACATAGTGTATGGTAATACTCTTTACAAAAGGGGAGCGGATGGGTTATTATTGGAATATTTAGGGCCAAATGAGGCATTGACAGCCATGACTGAGGTTCAAGAAGGCATCTATGGTGCTCATCAACTTGGTGTGAAGATGAGATGGCTGCTTTGAAGACATTCCTACTATTGGCCAACCATCCTTAAAGATTGTATAGAATATGCTAGAGGTTGCCAGGCATGCCAAAAGCATGGCACGTTAAGACATGTACCAATAACTGATTTGCATGCAGTTGTGAAGCCTTGGCCATTTAGAGGATGGGCTATGGATATGATAGGAAAAATACATCCATCATTTTCGAAGCATTATTGTTTCATCTTAGTGGCCACAAATTACTTCACTAAGTGGGTCGAAGCTAAACCATATAAGGCTATAGACCAGACTGAAGTTATTGGATTCATTAAAGATTTGATCCATAGATTTGGCATCCCACAGACTATAACTGTTGATAATGGGACTATATTTCATGGGAAGATGGTAAAGTCTTTTGTGGCAGAGTTTGGAATTAGCCTTATTAATTCTACCCCCTATTATACACAAGCAAATGGTCAGGCAGAATCATCCAATAAATCATTGAAAATATGAATACAGACACTACAACAAAAAAGGTCTTTGGTGACAGACTGATTTTGTCTCCAAACATCAAAATTTCGTCACTAAAGTGATCGGTGACGAAAAAAATTCGTCACCACTTTCGTGGCCTATACGTCGTCACAAAAAGTACCTGGTGACGAAAAACAGTTTCGTCACCTATTTTTCATTTTTGGCGACAAAATGTTTCGTCTCCAAATGTTGAATTTTTTGTCCTCTAAAACACCAATTTCGTCACCAAAATTAAATAATATTTTATTTTAATTATTTTTTGCGACGAAATATTTCGTCACCAAATATATTTTAGTGACGAAAATTTTCCTCACCAATGATATGGATTAAGGTGACAAAAATTCGTCACTAAAATGAGCAAATGTGACGAAATTATTTGTTTCGTACTATATCATTAGTGACAAAATTATTCATCATGTTTTTTGAAAACTAATAGCGACATTTTTTATTTCGTCACTAATAAAAATTAAAAATTGTGAAAATGGGAATACTATTTTCTTCCGAAATTTTTTCTTTTCAGTAACAATTCCCTGCGCATTTCAATAACCTGTTCAATAAAATATCTATTACAAACCAACACAAAAATCTATTCATTTTCATAAACATCACAATCGAATTTTAGCACTATCCACAAAAATACAATATGAACTGCATGCGGATTATAAACATGTCTCCTAATATCCACAAAAAAACGTCTACTAATATACACAAAAATATAATATCAACCGTATGCAGATTACCAAACACATTTCCTAATATCCAACAAAAAACATGTCTACTAATATCAACAAAAATAAAATATCAAGGGCGGATTACCAAACATGTCCCGTAATACTAACAAAAATATAAAATTTACAACACAACCAAAATACATGTAAGGTAACATGAACAAAAACACAAAATGAGCTACCATCGGCCCTCCAAATTGCCAAACACGTCCATATCAAATCTCGAATCTGCAAAAAAATGAAATACAAAAAAAAAAAAAAATGTCAGTTAGACAATTATTATCTTATCCATAACATATACAATTTAACATGCATTTTTGGACTTGGTTTTCAAACCGGGAGTCCTGTGCTAATTCCGTAAGTTTTCACAACTCACATTGGTCCATCCCGAGGTGTTTGAGGTGTTTCCCGGACCGTCTCGTGGCTGTTGTACGATTTTGGCCCCCGAAAGCCTATTTTCAAGCTTAAGTGTGAAAAAGTGCATTTTTGGACTTAGTTTTCAAACCGGGAGTCCCGTGCTAGTTCCGTAAGTTTCCACAACTCACATTGGTCCGTCTTGATGTGTTTGAGGTGTTTCCCGGGCCGTCTCATGGTTGTTGCACGATTTTGGCCCCCGAAGGCCTATTTTCAAGCTTAAGTGTGGAAAAGTGCATTTTTGGACTTAGTTTTCAAATCGGGAGTCCCGTGCTAGTTCCGTAAGTTTTCACAACTCACATTGGTCCGTCCCGAGGTGTTTGAAGTGTTTCCCGGGCCATCTCGTGACTGTTGCACGATTTTGGCCCCCAAAGGCCTATTTTCAAGCCTAAGTGTGGAAAAGTGCATTTTTGGACTTAGTTTTCAAACCGGGAGTCTCGTGCTAGTTCTGTAAGTTTCCAAAACTCACATTGGTCCGTCCCAAGGTGTTTGAGGTGTTTCCCGGGCCGTCTCATGGCTGTTGCACGATTTTGGCCCCCGAAGGCCTATTTTCAAGCCTAAGTGTGGAAAAGTGCATTTTTGGACTTAGTTTTCAAACCGAGAGTCCCGTGCTAGTTCCGTAAATTTCCACAACTCACATTTGTCCATCCCGAGGTGTCCTAACCTAAGCCGAAGTTCAGAAACCAGCAATTTGGCCATCATGTGTCTTGGTTATAGTTTGGATTTGTCTTCTTCTAAGGATCTCTCTCTAAAACCAATTAAGTATCTTAGAGAGGATGTGACAAATACCATGGAAAACTCTCAACTATAGCCATCAAGTCATAAGATCTTAGTCATCCAAGTCCGTGGTTATGATCATATACATGTACCCACAAAAACACAGAAACAAAGAAGCAAGGCAGATAAAGAAGGTAAGAGTTTCATGCTAGCTTATACAATGGCTTAATTGTCTAAAAACTCTATTAGGTTGACTAATTGGTGCAAGGTTGACTAATTGGTGCAAGGTTGACTAATTGTCTAAAAACTCTAGTATTGTAAAAATACCCAGGACATGGCCCCCAAAGGTTGACTAATTGGTGCAAGGTTGTATGAACACAAAATCTCCTAAACGTTGCAACAAACAACATTTCCATGGTTCAGAAGCCAATAATAATTATTAATACCATTCAGCTGATAATTTTTACCCCACATATATATAGAGTTGAATTGAAAAGGAAGTAACTTCAGAATTAATACATCACAATACCTTGCAACTTTCAACCTCAGATAACCACTTTGTAAGGTGTGCTGTGAGAGAGCAAAAATCCTTTGGGACATCCGCAATGGTATAACAATAGGCTGGATCCTTCAATTCATATGTGATCTCTCCTTTTGACTATGACAGAAAAATAAGCAGTTTTGTGAAAAATGTATCAACTATAAATCCAAAATTTTGACATACACAATTTCTTAAAATTATGAACAGAATTACATCATAAAATTTAAGGAACATAATAAATAATATTGTAACATTGAATGAGCAACAAATCAAAGAGCATAAAACAATTGCAATGTAAAACTACAATTATTTGAAATTATGAATATTATAGTTTAGAATTTTACAAAAGTTCTAACATCAATTCATTAACTACATAACAAAAGCTACCGTAAGGTAATTATTTTTGCAGTACTTAAGCTATGATAAAGAAAATGCAAGGAAGAAAAATAAAAGTCTAGATCCCCAACAATTACTTCCTTTGCCCTTCAAAAGCAAATGAAGAATACAGCCTTGCAGTTTGTCCTAAATTTATCATAGATCTATCCAATTTGTTGTTCCTCTAATTTGAAACAGAGAAGCCAACAAAACTCTCTGTCATAGCTTTGTCAATTTTGTGATTAATATTACATGTCACACGCTAATCTATCTACTAGTATATTGAAAAATCACACACTAGAATATCTAACATCTGTAATTTCTTCTCTTCATTCTCACTGACACCCTGATGACGCTGTGCCTTTACTTTCACATCCTCAAGATGATTTTCCCAAATTTCAGAAGAAAACTACATAAAGAATAAATTGACCTTCAGATGATTGGCATCCCTGCCTCAAAGTGAGGGTCAAATCAATACTTGACTAGGCCACATTTCATTTTCTACAGTAACTAGTGGAATTTATCAAAGTTACAATGTGAAATCAATAAGAATCAAGAACTATAGAGTACATTATCTAGAATACAGTTTCTGAAAGAATTCAACTCTATG
This sequence comes from Camellia granthamiana, assembly GCA_036172215.1. Lineage (NCBI taxonomy): Eukaryota > Viridiplantae > Streptophyta > Magnoliopsida > Ericales > Theaceae > Camellia > Camellia granthamiana. The sequence goes on along the minus strand of CM069916.1, from coordinate 52,873,555 downwards.
ACATATAAACTTATTTTCAGCTTAATTTGCATAAGTACAAACCTTTAGCTTCTGCAATTGATTTAATATGTCAACAGATGAAACCCCAATGATATTTGCCACAGTGGGAATGTCAAACACATATTGCCCATGCTTAATATCAGACCTGAAAATGTCAAGCATACTAAGAGTTACATGAAGGAGAAAGCATTTAATTTCTTCGTGTAATCAGAGCTTAAGACAGCACTCACTTCTTCAGAATTGCTGCAATCACAACCATGAAATGGTCATTATTGATTTTAACATTCTAACACCACCATGAACAACAAATCGTTAAAAAAAAATAATGGAACATGATGTATATTATACATTGAGTTATATTCAACAAATCATTAAAAATAAAAAATAATGGCACATGAATCTGTGTGTATACATTGAGTTATATTCAACAAATCATTAAAAAAAAATAATGGCACATGAATCTGTTTGTATACATTGAGTTATATTCAACTATCGAGTTATATTCAACAAATCATTAAAAAAAAAATAATGGCACTTGAATCTGTGTGTATACATTGAGTTACATTCAACTATTGAGTTATATTCAACAAATCGTTAAAAAAAATAATAATAATGGCACATGATGTATATTATATATACATTGAGTTATATTCAACTATTGAGTTATATTCAACAAATCATTATATGGACTATATCAATGCTAAGTTTAATATTGAAAATGCAAGATTTTTTGGGGAAAGAAAAGAAAAAAGAGGTGCATTATATGGACTACATTTTAAATTTTTTTCCAGACAACTTGGTTCGGGGATAGGATTAGGAGGAATAGGAAAATAAATAATACCGCTGGCTTCACTTTTTTTTTAAAAGTATCATGGAAATGTCTACATATATATATACTACCTAGTTATCTATGCATTTCAAAACATGAAAACACAGAACAATAGATAAAAAATTGCAATACCATATAAAATTTTGCTAATTCTTATTTAGAATCAAATTAATTAAGGATACGAAGAACAAAGATCACCATCACAATAATTGTCATCAAATTATAGCAATCAGCATTTTATATAATCTTCTTGCTTGGTTCAATTATTTTTAATATATAAAATTTAAAATAAAGAACAGCACAGATCTCACAAGATCATTATATAATAATTGTCCCAAGCAAGAACATTATAAAATTTGTGCTGTTCTTTGTTCTTGTGAGATCACCATATAAAATTTTATAGAACAGCACAGATCTCACAAGAACATTATAGCACATTATATGGTGATCTCACCATCACAGATTATAAAACAATAATCTGTGATGGTTCGATATAATAATCTGTGATGGTTCAATTTTTATAAAATGATATTGCAATAATCTGTGATGGTTCAATTTTTATAGAACATTATAGCAATCAGCATTTTATATTATTATATAATAATCTGTGCTGTTCTTTGTTCTTGTGAGATCACCATATAAAAATTTTCATATTATTGTTCTTGTGAAAGATCACCATCACAAGAACAAAGAACAGGACAGATCTCACAAGATCACAAATTTTTAATTGAAACATATACTATACAATGATTATCATGAAAAATCATAACCAATTTGTATTCTAAAGTCACGTTGAAAAACAGAGAAATCAGAGTGGATGTAGTTGCTGCACATTCAAAATCTAGGGTTTTTATGAAACTAGGATAAAATCAGTGAAAAGCTAGGGTTTAACGCACCATATGAATCAAACTCGGAAGAGAGAGAATTAAGGTATTAGATGGATCAAAAAATAGAAAACGAAACGAGAGAGACAAAGGAGACTCACCAAAACCGTGAGCAGAGACCGAAGGGAGTGACAGAGCCGCCGTCAGTGAGCTGAGCAACTGAGAGGAGAGAAAATGAGATGAGAGTGAATAGGAAGAGAAACCCTACATAATAAGCTCATTTATATATATAGGTGCATAATAATAATTTTACGAAACACGAATCATACATTTCAATCAAATATTTTTATTTAGAAGTTAATTTCTAAAATAAATAATTTTAGGATAAATTATAAATACATCTTTTGAGATTTGCTTAAAATATAAATTACCCCTATGGTTTGAAAAATTACATATATCTTTCGGTTAAAATTTTTTATTTAACATAATTAATTAAAAAAGTAAAATTTCTAACTATTCACTTATACAATAATAACATTATCTAAATTATTAATTGAAATAAAATTTTAATATTATTAAAAACTGTTAATTAACTTGATGATTTATTGATAAATGACCTATTTGTTATGAAATTAAAAAATTTAGGGGACATAATATAATTTCTAGAACCAAATAATCTTAAAATATTTAAAATCAAGTTTTTTTTTTTTGGTTCAATTTTATATCTATGGTTCAATTATATATGGGTGAAAAAGTGACAGAGAGAGATATCTATGGTTCAATTTTATTTTTTTATTGATTTTAAGTATTTGGTGACGAAATTTGGTTTTCCTCTCTAAAAATAAACATTTGGAGACGAAATTATTTCCTATTTAAAAGTTTTTACAATGGTGACGAAAAATTTCGTCTCCAAAATGGCACCAAATCTTCCGCCAAATTTTCCAAGGGTGGGAAATTATTTTGTGACAAAAAATAAAATTTAGAGACGAATAAAATTTTCGTCACCTATTATTTTATTTGATTTTAAGCATTTGGTGACGAAATTTGGTTTTCGTCTCTAAAAATAGTACTATTGGAGACGAAATCTTATTTTCATCACTAAAATATGCATATTTGGAAACGAAATATTTTTTCGTCACGCGTTTTCGTCACCATAGAGCTTTTTTGTTGTAGTGAGAGAGTTATGGAAGACAATCCCAAGGATTGGCATAACTTACTATTGGGTGTATTATGGGCTTATAGGACTTCTCTAAGATCAAGTACATAAGTTACTCCTTACGCCTTAGTATATGGGCATGATGCAATGTTACCTGTAGAAATTAACATCAAGTCCTTGAGGGTGAGATGCCAAGATCAGTTAGCTCCTGAGCAGTACTGTAGACACCCCATTTTTGACCGTCCATAAGACTTGGACGCGACTGATGGTTTACATGGTGGAGAAAGTTGTGCAGGGGAAAGGTGCAATTTCTTCGGCAAAGAGAAAGAGTCAAAGCTCAACTTCATACCCCTGTTCTGGACCAAAACAATCTCGATCAAAAGATTTTAGACTTAAAACCCTCTCGTTCAAAACGTTTTTGAAATAAAGTTCCTACGATGTTCCGACGCTCGCATTTTGTTAAATGTTGCGTTTTTCGGTAAACCGAGCGAGGACAAAGTGGGAATGAATGAAAGAGAGATGAAATCTTTCAAAAATCTTTCAAAACACCTTACTTAGGGGTTTGAAGTTGAAGAAAAGAAAAGAAGAGGGAAGAAATCCAGTCGGGGGAGAAAATGGGCATGAACCGTTAAGAGAGAGTCGAGCAGCCCTCGCCGAATCGGGCCTATTCATTTGGATACTTGGAATCAAGCTATGAGGCCACCACCGTTGGAAATAACACTTCTGGGGCTTCATTTTGCACTCAAGAATCTCCTAAATCCAATTCCGGACGGGGGAGATATAGTTGATTGAAGTAGGGCATCACTCCGGTTGGACCGAAATCTACGTGGCTTTACCAAAAAGGGCATAACTTTTTCCACAGGAGGAATTTTGATGCAAGGTTTGTGCCATTGGAAAGCTAACTTCCGGGGCTTCAATTTGGACACTTGAATGGTCACCATTGGAGTTCCCAATCACCCACCGGCCACATTTCTTTCCGGCAGCCCATTTTTTTGTCCTGAAAGTAGCTGGCCGGCCAGAAAACCTAGCAGGCTGGCCACCTAGCTGGTGAAATGACTTTTTTTCCCTTTTTAACTAGCCGGCCATAACCCCCTCCCCAAGTGCGTCCTAGAAGTGAATTTTGTTTTCCTCTAGGCCTTATGTCCGAGGGTTTGGCCTTTTGGGGGGAAAATTGAATTTAAATCTCCCCCCCATTTTTCCCCCTCTTTTCTACCTCTGTTGCCTATATAAACCAGACCCTCAGCTATGTTTTGGGGGTTAGAAAATTTTGCTTTGAGCCTCTTGTATTGAAGCTCTCTCTCTCTACACTTTAACTCTCCAAACCTCTTAAGTCCTACACCCTTTTCTACACCACCACCTAGCACCACACCACCACCTAGCACCACACCGGCATGCATCAGTTGCTTCTTTGTCTCTATTTTGGCCTATTTCTTGCATGAGAGTTTTGCCATACTTGTATCTGTTTTTGTGGTTTGTCATAAACTGTAAAACACCATTTTTTGGGCCCCTCTTCAACATTGTAGAAGGGTCCTTCTCTGTTTGGGGCCGGAATGCATCAGTTGCTTCTTTGTCTCCATTTTGGCCTATTTCTTGCATGAGAGTTTTGCCATACTTGTATCTGTTTTTGTGGTTTGTCATAAACTGTAAAACATCATGTTTTGGGCCCATCTTCAACATTTTAGAAGGGTCCTTCTCTGTTTGGGGCCAGAATCTGTTAGTTGCTTCATTATCTCGCTTTCGGGGCCATTTTTGCATGCTAATTTAGCCCCATTTGTGCCCACTGTTTGGCCTTGCTTTAAACTGTAAACATGCTTGTTTTGGGGCTGTCTTTCTTCTTTCTTCACACTTCATGTACAAATAATGCATGCATTGCATAGCTATAGGTCATTCCTTGAGCCAAATTTCATGTTTCGGGACTCATTCCATGCATCAGGTACCATTTTGCCATGTTTCGGGGCTGTTTTGCATCTCATTTTGCCTCTGGAATTTGCATGCTAGTATGTCATATTTCATGTTTTGCCATGTTTTGTTAGAGTGGCATTCCGTGCCGTAGGTTCGGTCCTCGGTTTGCGTGCACGTGTGTACGCATTTCGAGTGTCTCATTTCCATCTTATGGCCTCTTATGTGAGTGTGGCTGAGGTCCACTCATGTTGGTGTAAGTCCATTATGCATTGTGTATGCCATTTCATAGCATTGTGCATGTTAGGTTGTATCTTAGTTGCATTCATGCATGTCATGCATAGTGCATTGTGTTTGGGATAGGAGTTAGCCCGAGCACGGGAAACGAGGTACGTTTCGTACTCCGAGTGACGGAACATGTCTCAATTCCCCAGTCGCCGACACTCCGGATTACCCATGATGGAGTTAGGTCTTATTGTGTTCATATATGCATTCATTTCATATGGAGTTGTGCAATTCGACTCCTCGGCCATCATGCATCGAGATGCGTGATTGGTGGCACGAGGATCGAGGTATGCATACATATATGAAAATACATTGCCATGCCCCTTTCCTGCTCTCTGTTGCAGCAAATCAAGAATCAGCAGTCTTCCGGGGCTTGGCGCGCTTTCCAAAAACCATTGCAAAACAGAGGCTAGTTGGGGCATCGCAGTGGATTTCTGCACAAGGCAACCCGGACATGCATCATTCATCATCTGAAGAAGAGTCAAGGCAGTCCCTGGCCTGCATGCCAGTTTATTGTTTTTCTTAGTTAATTTGGTAATTAATTAGGAATTTGTACATATTTTGGACTGTATTATTTATTTGGACTGTATTCATTTGGGACTGTATATTATTTTATTCGGACCCTCTGCGCGAGGGCAATGTTGTAATAAGTGTGCATGTGTGTGATGTATGTCTTTCAACCCCACGTCTTTCTTCCCTTTTATTTACCTGCTTATGATGGTTAGATTAGGGCATGTTTCAATTAGCATACAGCATGATAACATGTTTGCATTCATTCATCTGTCTTGCATGCACCGGGCTCGGCGCATCATACTAACTGCATTTGTATTTCAATTCCAAGTTGAAAACATGTTAGCTGTAGCATTCCATATGCCATGTTTAGAATAGCCGAGCCTGCTATTGTAGTCGCATTTTTGCATGTGTTGCATTAGGCATTTCTGTATATTTAGGATCATGCATTGATTTCTAATTAGCTTCTTTCTTTAGCTTGGAGTACTCGGTAAGTTTTATGCTTTAGCATCCTTGCATGTGTGTGAGTGACTGCCATGATAGCATGCTTACCATGAGGCTATGTGCTTATGTGATATAACTGCTTGAATGCCTGTGGGTGAAGGTTGGGTTACTTGTATTGGAACAAATCATTGACTAAGAGTCTTAAGCCCACTAGATAGTGGCAAAACCATGTTTTTTAAGCCCACCTGAGGGTGGCAAATCCACGTCTTAGCCTACTTGCGGGTAGCACCATCAAACCATTTTCAAAATAAACAAACATGAAATGTTTTGTTCCAATTCAGGCGATCCAGTCTATACTTGTATGTTGTGCGCATCACATAGTAAATCTAGGCTAATAACCGGAATAAGAACGCATAATGTCGTCAAAACTTGATATCATGGTTAGTAGAGGCCGATCTTTGATCGGGCGAGCGGGGGTGCTCACGAAGTGACCTTCCCCAATCGTACCCAAGTTCCCGAGCCGAGGCAACTCTGGTGATGACGGACACGTGGCTTTAGGCACGAGTCAGGGTTTCCTAAATTCTCCCAAAATAAAATATTTAGGTGGCGACTCTGTATCTGGCAAAGCAGTCCATGTTTGGCACTTCTTTCAAAAATCTGTTTTCTCAAACGATTTGCCGGATTTGGACTCTTTGGTTCAGATTACGAACCGTGACAAAATCGAGTCCGAGCTGTAGCGAGGTCCCCCGCGGGCTTATTACAGTTCTAGCGACTCTGCTGGGGATTTAGAGAACTTGACTCGAACTCATGATATCTGGTTTTGACTACACTTGTGTGTTTCTTTGCATTGCATTTGCATTGGTGCGCCTAGGACACCGTGTTTGCCATCTGCTATTCCTGAACGGTTTGCCGGAGGCTTGTCTTGTCAAGGCATGACCATAAGGCTGACCGGTTATGGGCTCTGCCAGTATGGGAACACAAACCCTGGTTTTACCGGGGCACCCTTTTCGACCATTCGACCTAGTGCATATCAAAATCCGTAGTGACCATTCCAAACTAGGACAGGTTGCTTACCCGATATAGGCTGTTTGAAACCGCTGTGTGCGTAGTGAAACCCTAGCTCCTGACAAAATAGGACAGGGAAAACCTTACCCCAACATAGGGGTGTTTTGGCTCTCAATTATCTGCTATGTGCTTTTAGAGTGCGTATCTACAGGGAAATGCATGTATCAGTTTACGAGTTTGGGCATCAGGCCTGCGGGCACCAGTTCAGTATTTTGGGAATCAGTTATCTGCAGGTATCAGATTCAGTTTTGAGGTAGTAATTTGGGGAACAGTAATTCAGTTATATCTGCGGGTATCTGTCTTGGTAAAATTGGGCTGAGATGCTGCCTGTTTTCTCTTTTAGGGGGGGAAGGGTTCAGAGATTCAATTCAGAGCAGCCAGTATTTTCCTTCGCTAAGGCAAGTTAAAGAAAGGCCAGTCAAGGCTTCCTGGTTCATCTGATCCGTCAGTCACCAGTCACATCACCTTCGTCCAAACTTAGCAGACCGTGATGGCACAGAGCTCAGAAGAAATTATGGCCATGGCAGCCGCATTGGACCAAGGAAACATCTTGCGGGATGAGACCAATGTTGAAATACCATACCCGCCCAGGTCGCCTGCCGCGCGCCCGGTCTGGGCACCCCAGTTGTGTCAAACTCGTGAGCCCACCACGTTTGAACTGATGAGAATGATCAGCGATCTTCAGCGATCTGTGGCAGATCTCGCCTACGGAATGTCGGCTTCGCCACCAACCACATCCTACGCTGGGAATTTCGTACCGCAGGAGCCCCCGCTATTGGGGCGAATTGTGATCGAGCTCAGCCAACCTGAGGCTGTCTCAAGCTATGGCCATGACGCGTCAACAACAGCCGAGTTCCACTCTGATGTAGCAACCCAAACCCTCGATCAAGCTGAGGCCAGAGGTAAGAATAAAGTGGGAACAGATGCTGATCCCGTCGAACAACTGTGGTGGGCAGTCGAGGCTTTGAAAGCCGGAGGATTGAGTAAACAACAAATATTCGCAGTGGTGGCTAAAACTGTGGATGATGCTTTCCCCGCTCCAACCGAGGAGAGTTCCATCCAGACAGAAAATTGAGATAGGCCCCGTCATGCCAAAATAGTTCCCTCTAATTCCAACTCTGCATCTGGAAAGGATCAGAAGACCAAGGCAGCACTTGCCGATCCATTTGCTAATGCGTCCAGTAAAAGTCAGCAAACCTCGAAGTATCTACCCCGATGTCGCAGGGTATTCCATGCCCTTTACATGCCGTTGTCTAAGGCGCTCCAGATCCTTGTTGAAATGGGATACCTTAAACCCCTTGAACCACGGCTTCTACCCGATCCTCTCTCTCCAAAGCATGACCAGACTAAGTACTGCGCGTACCACCAGCAGACTGGTCACGCCACTGACAACTGCTTCCGTCTTCGTCATGAAGTACAGGATCTGTTTGACAATGGGGTTGTCCTCCCGCCAAGCTCGGCGAAGTCCACCATCACTGGGTCAGCAAATTTCGAGGATAATACAAGAATATGATCAGCGGATGAACCACCTGTGGGCGGCGCTCGGTTTATTTCAGATATGGTGTATGGCACGCACTGTTTTGAGCATTTGTGAATGCTGGTTTTTGTACATTCTGACTTAGGTATTGGGTCAGACTTGTTATTTTGTACAGAGTCAGTCTTTTCTTACTAAGTCAGTTGGGTCTGTCTTGTTGTACCGAGTCAGTCCTATTTTGGTTGGAGTCGGGTGATGCCGGGGGTGTTACCTCGGACATCACTTGCCTGTTTTGTGTTTGTCTTTTCGTTTTCTTTTGAGTCTGTTTCTGCCTTGGAGCCAGTAACGCCAACAGATTTTGAATGAAACAACAGTGATTTTCACATTCTTGTGCTCGCTTCTGCCTTGCGCCAGTTGTGCCAGAAGTTCTGTATGAAATGGCAGCGCATTCTACCTGTTCTCTTGTGCCTTGAAGTCATTGTAATGACCTGAGTTTTTCAAAACTTTTTGAACACTGCGGTAAAAACGAAGAGGAAGGAATTCCTCGGGATTCGCAAAACTTTGATCATTTGAGAGAAAGAGAGGCGTGCTATGCCCTTAAATGAGTGAAATCATGCTTGTTAGCGTGAGTACTGAGGAGGACCGTGGCTTGATCCAGACTAGTTTCACACTATCTTCAGCGCTAGCGATTTGTCGCTTTCTTAAAAATTTTCAAAAATAAAATGTTTTGCGTGGTCCTGCGAAGACCTGTGTGGAATCGCTCTTGAGATTGTGCAGCTTAGGATCACTCTCAGCCTCGAGACTCAACCCCTTTGCTTCCAAACCTTGAACTTGAATTCAGAATGTTCAACGGTCAACTACAATGTGAGGCCTGTGTGGCCAGATTTGAAGCAGCCCTCGAACAAGAGGCCAGGAAAGTTGGATCAAGAAGATCAGAAGAAGCTTGCAAAGCTAGAACAGAAGTACCCTTCGAACTAGGGGCAAAGATGTCAGATGTGCTCGAAGAGCCGAAGATGAGTCCTCTTGCAAATCAACAGCCACTCTCTTGGATACGAACGACTTCAAAACCCTACAACCATTTGGCATGGACCAAGCTACACTTTTACCCTTTGAGAGGCTCGCTGGGCCGAAAACCCGGAAGGGCGACCCAGGCAAAAGTTAGAGCAAGAAAAGATAAATACAAAAAGCAAAAAAAGAAAAAAGAAGAAAAGAGAAAAAAGAAGAAAAGAAAAAAAAAAAGAGAAAAAAGAGAAAAAAGAAGAAAAGAAAAAAAAAAGAAGAGAGAAAAAGAAGAAAAGAATTGAAAAGAAAAGAAAAGAAAAACAGAAGCTTGCAAGGTTGAAAACCCGTAACAGGGGCCTTGGCAAAAGTTAGAGCATAAAAAGGAGAGGTTAAATACCCGAGTGTACCTTAACCCCGAACTACGTAAGGCTTGATTCCCATCTTTGGGATACGTAGGCAACTTCATTCTGAAGTCCAGCCGAAAAACACTTCAAATTTGATTATGTCCAGGTGATGGTTCGGGATTTCGTCTTCACTATATCCGAGAGTTTGGTTGCATTCATCACTCTGAGGACTGACTACAATGTGCTGCGGTGCCATTCAAACAAGGGGCAACTTTCCATTGCCATTCAATGCACTGCGGTGCCGTTCAAACAAGGGGCAACTTTCCGTTGCCATACAGCTCTCTTCGAGCACGGGGCAGTTTTCCTTTGGATCCGAGGTTGTGCATCTCAGGAGTAGGTTTCATGCTCGTTGAGCAATGGCCGTTTGCAAAAATAGTTTTTGAGAATTTTTACTGAGGTTGATTAATTCTCTCGAAAATTATTTCAATTTTTCCAAAACTGAACCATTTCTTGGACCCAAAAAAGGAAAATTTTCAGTGCTCATGGCCTGACTTGCATGATTTCAAATCAAAAATTGAACAAGCGTGTTAATCTAACTCTCATATTGGTCAAAATTGTTTTAGTAGAAAAGCAAAAACAAAAAATGGTCAAATAATGAACTAGGGGCACAGTTGAGTCAGGCTTCCTGCCTTTTCTCCGTTGTCAATGCATTTGCCAAAAAGGGCACCATACTTGCCAAGAAGGGCACATCGGAAACTAACAGCAAAATGCCGAAGGTTCTCTCGTATCCTCCAAGTAACGAGGTATCAAACCAAGCGCAAAGCACGAACTGGAATGGGGCAGGATAGTCCATTCCCTCATCTGGACAGATCTGATCACGTCCAAACTCCCCAGTAGAGCATCGTCAATTGCAGATCTGCTGCACATCCAGCCGCATCACAACCCCTCTGTGGAGAAAATTCACTGTTGTGAGCAGAAGAAAGAGAATCTAGCAGAATGCTAGGGGCAAGAGCCAGCAACTTCCTGTTTATCCATCAACCACCCAGGGGAGGGATAAAAAAATGAGAGATTGAAGAATAGAGAGATGTGCGCCGAGGGAAAAAGTGAGGAAAAGGGCTTTTTTAGAAAAACAGAGCTTAAGGGCCGAGTGATGTGAGAATCACAAATGAGAAAGGGTGGGAAACAAATACCCAGAGAAACTGGCTCCTCGCGATCTGAGAATTCTCTCGTCTTTCCAATATGTCTGAGTGTCGTGTCTTTTGCTTTCTCTCGATTCTTGTTTTGAGTCATTTCGAGTGTCACTCGGTGTGTTTAGGTTGTTTTACCTTGTTTTTCCTCTGTTGAGTTGTGTCTAGGTTGTTCTACCTTTGTTTTCCGTTGTTGAGTCGTTTTGGCTGTGATCAGTTGTAGGCTCAATACCCTGGTTGAGAACTCATTCTCAATTTCAATTTCAAAAAAAAAAAAAAAATCGCTTTGTGCTCAGAATGCTGTGCCATTCTCCATGTTTGTGAAAAACGAGATTTTGTTCTTTCAAAAATCGCAGGGTTCAACCCGGGTCATGTGAAAACAGTAAAACCAGGACCTATCTAAAGCTATATAGGTTCCAGACTTCGAAGCAAAAGAAAAAAGGAGAAATGTCGGGCATCTGAGTTTGTTTCAACTTCTACAAGTTCCGTCGCCGCATCCTGTATGTTCAGAATGAGCTGAGTGTTCAGGCTCAAATGTATGAGCTGTGTGTTCAAATTCAAATCCGCAAGCTGCGTGTTCAAAATCAAATGTATGAGCTGTGTGTTCAGATTCAAATGTGCGAGCTGTGTGTTCAAATTCAAATGTGCGAGCTGCGTGTTCAAATTCAAATCGGCGGGCTGCGTGTTCGAATTCAAATCTATGAGCTGTGTGTTCAAATCCGCGAGCCACGTGTTCAAATTCAAATCTGCGAGCTGCGTGTTCAAATTCAAATGTATGAGTTGCGCGTTCAAATTCAAATCTGCGAGCTGTGTGTTCAAATTCAAATGTCTGAGCTGCGTGTTTAGATCCAAATGTGTGAGCTGCGTGTTCAAATTCAAATGAGTGAGTTGCGTGTTCAAATTCAAATGTGTGAGCTACGTGTTCAGATCCAAATGTGTGAGCTGCGTGTTCAAAACGAAGTGAATGAGCTGTGTGTTCAGAAATGAAAATTTATGAGCTGCGTGTTCAGAATTAAGAATGATCTGCGTGTTCAGAATCTTAGTGTGTGCTGCGTGTTCACCTTCAAAATTTGGGCTGTGTGTTCAGAAAATTACAGTTTGGGTTGCGTGTTCAACTCTCAACAAGTGTGTGCTGCGTGTTCACCTTCAAAATATAGGCTGTGTGTTCAGAAAATTAGAGTTTGGGGCTGCGTGTTCTGCTCTCAATCAGTGTGTGCTGTGTGTTCACCTCAACAACGAGCTGTGTGTTCGACATTAAAGTGTGGACTGTGTGTTCATCTCAAAAGTTTGGGCTGCGTGTTCAACTCTCAACAAGTGTGTGCTGCGTGTTCACCTTCAAAATATGGGCTGTGTGTTCAGAAAATTAGAGTTTGGGGCTGCGTGTTCTGCTCTCAATCAGTGTGTGCTGCGTGTTCACCTCAACAATGGGCTGTGTGTTCAGAAAATTAGAGTTTGGGCTGTCTGTTCTACTCTCAATCAGTGTGTGCTGTGTGTTCACCTCAACAATGAGCTGTGTGCCCGAAAAGGAGCTGTGTGCCTGGAAAACGAGCTGTGTGCCCGAAAAAACGAGCTGTGTGCCCGGAAAGTGAGCTGTGTGCCCGAAACGAGCTGTGTGCCCGAAAAAACGAGCTGTGTGCCTAGAAAGTGAGCTATGTGCCCGAAAACGAGCTGTGTGCCCGAAAAAACGAGTTGTGTGCTCGGAAAGTGAGCTGTGTGCCCGAAACGAGCTGTGTGCCCGAAAAAACGAGCTGTGTGCCCGGAAAGTGAGCTGTGTGCCCGAAAACGAGCTGTGTGCCCGAAAACGAGCTGCGTGCCCGATAAGGAGCTGTGTGCCCGAAAACGAGCTGTGTGCCCGGAACGTGAGCTGTGTGCCCGGAACGAGCTGTGTGCCCGAAAAAATGAGCTGTGTGCCCGAAAAGGAGTTGTGTGCCCAGAAAACGAGCTGTGTGCCCGAAAAAACGAGCTGTGTGCCCGGAAAGTGAGCTGTGTGCCCGAAAACGAGCTGTGTGCCCGAAAAGGAGCTGCGTGCCCGAAAACGAGCTGTGTGCCCGAAAAGGAGCTGTGTGCCCGAAAACGAGCTGTGTGCTCGGAAAGTGAGCTGTGTGCCCGAAACGAGCTGTGTGCCCGAAAAAATGAGCTGTGTGCCTGGAAAGTGAGCTGTGTGCCCGAAAAAAAAAAAACGAGCTGTGTGCCCGGAAAACGAGCTGTGTGCCCAGAAATTAAGCTGTGTGCCCGAAAACGAGCTGCGTGCCCGAAAACGAGCTGTGTGCCCGAAAACGAGCTATGTGCCCGAAAAGTGAGCTATGTGCCCGAAACGAGCTGTGTGCCCGAAAAAATGAGCTGTGTGCCCGGAAAGTGAGCTGTGTGCCCGAAAAAAAAAAAAAAAAAAATGAGCTGTGTGCCCGGAAACGAGCCGTGTGCCCAGAAAGTGAGATGTGTGCCCGAAGAAGGAGCTGTGTACCCGAAAAACGAGATGTGTGCCCGGAAATGAGCTGTGTGCTTGGAAACGAGCTGTGTGCCCGAAAACAAGCTGTGTGCCCAAAAACGAGCTAAAAACGAGCTGTGTGCCCGAAAATAGCTATGTGCCCAAAAATGAGCTGCGTGCCCGAAGAATGCGCTGTGTGCCCGAGATCTACTGTCTGCCCAAAAGAGCTGTGTGCCCAGATTAAACAGAGTGTTGTGTTTCGAGCTGCGTGCCAAATGAACAGAATATTGTGAAGTGAGCTGTATGCCAAATGAATGGAATGCTATGTCGTAAAACTGTGTGCTAGGTCTTGCATGGTACATATATTTTACCGCGCTATTTTACGCATCGCGCTATTTTGTGCACCCTACTTGCTTTGTGCATGCATTTTATCACGCTATTCTTTGCATTGCACTTGCATTTATTCACACCGTCTTGTGCACTTTCCGGTCTAGGAGACCTTAAATCCTCTAAAGGTGCAATTCCTTTGGTGTTTGTCGTGCCCGAACGACTTCCAGCGGTCTGGTATAGCTACCTGTCTGTGTTAGCGGTGAGTTCCTAGGAGACCAACTGCGACGGTGGAAACTAGAGTTCGAATGGCCATGGCCTAGAACGCAAAGGTTCAGGATTTCCGAGACTAAAGTCTGGTTTAAATACCCAGAGGCGTGTCCTCGGCTTGAAATCTGTATGGAAGCCCCATAGGTTGAGATAGCATGTATGCACCTCAATTCTGGATACTGAACCAACCTAGTCTGTCACCCCGTTGGAGAATAGGGAAAGTTGTGAATGTGATCAGGGAGAATGGTAGCATCCAAAGTGTTCTACATGTAGAATCCTCGCCAGCATTCCAGAGCCTTTGTACTGTGAGTTGAAGGTAAAGTGTTCGAAGAGCACAAGAGGAGATCCCCGTCGGAGAAGAGCGGTTCACCGCCACTCACCTCATGAGGTGCTTTCTAAAGCGCCGCTTTGTCCATTTATTGCTTTCCGTAAGCATCATGCATTGTAATGCATTGTACCTATCAAGTTTCTTTCTCAGTCATACACGATATTGTATGTACAGTTCATTCAAAGAAGTTCCGTTTAAGATCATTCATTTAGTGTATCAATCACACTTTGTTAATATAGTGTATCCATCACACTCACTTCACTTTGTATATCTATTACACGTTCGCTTTGTGTATCTATCACACACACTCGCTTCGTGCATCAATCACACACTTCGTTCACCTTTGTGTATCTATCGCGCTTGTTCGTGAAGATTCCATAATTTTCTTACATCATTTCTGCATGAGGTACAGTTTGGTTCGAGTTTACTTGCTTGCCTAGCATTCGCTTAAAATGTTGCATTTATTTCGCATAATTGCTTCATTACAGCTCTCTTTGCATGATCATGAGTAATAACCGGCTTCGCGTAGCGTATAAGTCCAATTTTCAAACCGGCTTCGCGTAGCGTATAAGTCTAATTATCAAAATCTTCCTGTATATCATTCTTGCATCCTGCCCCTGACCTACGCTAGTTTGATTCCTTGCAAAGGGATACGTAGGCAGCCTGCGGGCACAACCATTTATTTATCTATATTTTGTTTGTTTGTCCAAGTCTTCGGCCTTGTCAAAAATGGGTCGTCTCTGGGCTTTGACATTCACTCCCGTCACTTCTTGACTTCCGAGTTCTATCAAAGAGGGGCAACTGTAGACACCCCATTTTTGACCGTCCATAAGACTTGGACGCGATTGATGGTTTACATGGTGGAGAAAGTTGTGCAGGGGAAAGATGCAATTTCTTCGGTAAAGAGAGAGAGTCAAATCTCAACTTCATACCCCTGTTCTGGACCAAAACAATCTCGATCAAAAGATTTTAGACTTAAAACCCTCTCGTTCAAAACATTTTTGAAATAAAGTTCCTACGATGTTCCGACGCTCGCATTTTGTTAAATTTGCGTTTTTCGGTAAATCGAGCGAGGACAAAGTGGGAATGAATGAAAGAGAGATGAAATCTTTCAAAACACCTTACTTAGGGGTTTGAAGTTGAAGAAAAGAAAAGAAGAGGGAAGAAATCCAGTTGGGGGAGAAAATGGGCATGAACCGTTAAGTGAGAGTCGAGCAGCCCTCGCCGAATCGGGCATATTCATTTGGATACTTGGAATCAAGCTATGAGGTCACCACCGTTGGAAATAACACTTCCGGGGCTTCATTTTTCACTCAAGAATCTCCTAAATCCAATTCCGGACGGGGGAGATATAGTTGATTGAAGTAGGGCATCACTCCGGTTGGACCGAAATCTGCGCGGCTTTACCTAAAAGGGCATAACTTTTTCCACAGGAAGAATTTTGATGCAAGGTTTGTGCCATTGGAAAGATAACTTCCGGGGCTTCAATTTGGACACTTGAATGGCCACCATTGGAGTTCCCAATCACCCACCGGCCACATTTCTTTCCGGCAGCCCATTTTTTTGTCCTGAAAGTAGCTGGCCGGCCACCTAGCTGGTGAAATGACTTTTTTTCCCTTTTTAACTAGTCGGCCATAACCCCCTCCCCAAGTGTGTCCTAGAAGTGAATTTTGTTTTCCTTTAGGCCTTATGTCCGAGGGTTTGGCCTTTTGGGGGGAAAATTGAATTTAAATCTCCCCCCCATTTTTCCCCCTCTTTTCTACCTCTATTGCCTATATAAACCAGACCCTCAGCTATGTTTTGGGGGTTAGAAAATTTTGCTTTGAGCCTCTTGTATTGAAGCTCTCTCTCTCTACACTTTAACTCTCCAAACCTCTCAAGTCCTACACCCTTTTCTACACCACCACCTAGCACCACACCACCACCTCCATTCCAGCCACTTGGAGCTGCTTTCCAAAGCTGAGGAGCACCATTTCTTGTGCCACGAGGTTGTCAAAGATTGGTCTTCAAGGGTAAATCCTCTTTTCCCTCTTTTGTGATTCTTTTTGTTCAATATTCTAGCTCCTTGTGCTTGCATATTGGGGCTCCGACCCTAACTAGAGATAGGCTTATTTTGAGCTATATTTCATGTTTGTTTAAGGGCCTCTCACTGTTTGAGGCTCCCTTGTGGCACTTGCTTCATTATCTCCCTTGTATGCCTATTTCTTGTGTAGCATTTTAGGCCTATGTATAATCTGTTTTGAGGCATGATGTAAACTGTAAATAGGCTTATTTTGAGCCCTTCTTCAACATTGTTGAAGGGCTCAGCACTGTTTGGGGTCTCCATATATCACTTGCCATTGTATCCATCTTTTGGCCCCATTTTTGCATGATTCATTAGCCCTCTGTGCTTCTGTTTTTGGACTTTGGTCTGAACTATAAAGGGTCTTATTTTGACCCCCTCTTCATGTTTCATTAAGGGTATTTTACTGTTTGGAGCATATTTTGTATACTTTGTGTTGTAACCTCTTTTTAGGCCTTATTTTGCATAGCATTTTGAGCATACTTGTATACTGTTTTGGGTCTGGTTCTAAACTGTAAAAGGTCATATTTTGGGCCCCTCTTCAACATTGTTGAAGGGTCCTCACCTGTTTGGGGCCTGCATGCATCAGTTGCTTCTTTGTCTCCATTTTGGCCTATTTCTTGCATGAGAGTTTTGCCATACTTGTATCTGTTTTTGTGGTTTGTCATAAACTGTAAAACACCATTTTTTGGGCCCCTCTTCAACATTGTAGAAGTTTCCTTCTCTGTTTGGGGCCGGAATGCATCAGTTGCTTCTTTGTCTCCATTTTGGCCTATTTCTTGCATGAGAGTTTTGCCATACTTGTATCTATTTTTGTGGTTTGTCATAAACTGTAAAACATCATGTTTTGGGCCCATCTTCAACATTTTAGAAGGGTCCTTCTCTGTTTGGGGCCAGAATCTGTTAGTTGCTTCATTATCTCGCTTTCGGGGCCATTTTTGCATGCTAATTTAGCCCCATTTGTGCCCACTGTTTGGCCTTGCTTTAAAATGTAAACATGCTTGTTTTGGGGCTTCCTTGCTTCTTTATTCACACTTCATGTACAAATAATGCATGCATTGCATAGCTATAGGTCATTCCTTGAGCCAAATTTCATGTTTCGGGACTCGTTCCATGCATCAGGTACCATTTTGCCATGTTTCGGGGCTGTTTTGCATCTCATTTTGCCTCTGGAATTTGCATGCTAGTATGTCATATTTCATGTTTTGCCATGTCTTGTTAGAGTGGCATTCCGTGCCGTAGGTTCGGTCCTCAGTTTGCGTGCACGTGTGCACGCATTTCGAGTGTCTCATTTCCATCTTATGGCCTTCTATGTGAGTGTGGCTGAGGTCCACTCATGTTGGTGTAAGTCCATTATGCATTGTGTATGCCATTTCATTCCATAGAATTGTGTATGCTAGGTTGTATGTTAGCGCATTGTGTATGCCATATTACCTCGTGCATCGTGTATGCCATTTCATAGCATTGTGCATGTTAGGTTGTATCTTAGTTGCATTCATGCATGTCATGCATAGTGCATTGTGTTTGGGATAGGAGTTAGCCCGAGCACGGGAAACGAGGTACGTTTCGTACTCCGAGTGACGGAACGTGTCTCAATTCCCCAGTCGCCGACACTCCGGATTACCCATGATGGAGTTAGGTCTTATTGTGTTCATATATGCATTCATTTCATATGGAGTTGTGCAATTCGACTCCTCGGCCATCATGCATCAAGATGCGTGATTGGTGGCACGAGGATCGAGGTATGCATACATATATGAAAATACATTGCCATGCCCCTTTCCTGCTCTCTGTTGCAGCAAATCAAGAATCAGCAGTCTTCCGGGGCTTGGCGCGCTTTCCAAAAACCATTGCAAAACAGAGGCTAATTGGGGCATCGCAGTGGATTTCTGCACAAGGCAACCCGGACATGCATCATTCATCATCTGAAGAAGAGTCAAGGCAGTCCCTGGCCTGCATGCCAGTTTATTGTTTTTCTTAGTTAATTTGGTAATTAATTAGGAATTTGTACATATTTTGGACTGTATTATTTATTTGGACTGTATTCATTTGGGACTGTATATTATTTTATTCGGACCCTCTGCGCGAGGGCAATGTTGTAATAAGTGTGCGTGTGTGTGATGTATGTCTTCCAACCCCACGTCTTTCTTCCCTTTTATTTACCTGCTTATGATGGTTAGATTAGGGCATGTTTCAATTAGCATACAGTATGATAACATGTTTGCATTCATTCATCTGTCTTGCATGCACCGGGCTCGGCGCATCGTACTAACTGCATTTGTATTTCAATTCCAAGTTGAAAACATGTTAGCTGTAGCATTCTGTATGCCATGTTTAGAATAGCCGAGCCTGCTATTGTAGTCGCATTTTTGCATGTGTTGCATTAGGCATTTCTGTATATTTAGGATCATGCATTGATTTCTAATTAGCTTCTTTCTTTAGCTTGGAGTACTCGGTAAGTTTTATGCTTAGCATCCTTGCATGCGTGTGAGTGACTGCCATGATAGCATGCTTACCATGAGGCTATGTGCTTATGTGATATAACTGCTTGAATGCCTGTGGGTGAAGGTTGGGTTACTTGTATTGGAACAAATCATTGACTAAGAGTCTTAAGCCCACTAGATAGTGGCAAAACCATGTTTTTTAAGCCCACCTGAGGGTGGCAAATCCACGTCTTAGCCTACTTGCGGGTAGCACCATCAAACCATTTTCAAAATAAACAAACATGAAATGTTTTGTTCCAATTCAGGCGATCCAGTCTATACTTGTATGCTGTGCGCATCACATAGTAAATCTAGGCTAATAACCGGAATAAGAACGCATAATGTCGTCAAAACTTGATATCATGGTTAGTAGAGGCCGATCTTTGATCGGGGCGAGCGGGGGTGCTCACGAAGTGACCTTCCCCAATCGTACCCAAGTTCCCGAGCCGAGGCAACTCTGGTGATGACGGACACATGGCCTTAGGCACGAGTCAGGGTTTCCTAAATTCTCCCAAAATAAAATATTTAGGTGGCGACTCTGTATCTGGCAAAGCAGTCCATGTTTGGCACTTCTTTCAAAAATCTGTTTTCTCAAACGATTTGCCGGATTTGGACTCTTTGGTTCAGATTACGAACCGTGACAAAATTGAGTCTGAGCTGTAGCGAGGTCCCCCCGCGGGCTTGTTACAAGTACCATCAGAATATGTACTTGGAGTTAGAGAATGTGGATAAAGCTAGAATTTTGGCATTAAATAGCATTCTTTTCCAAAAGAAGAAAGCAGCCAAAAACTATAATAAGAAATTCAAGCACATTAGCTTTGATGAAGGTGATTTAGTATGGAAAACAATACTTCCAATAGGGATTAAAAGCATGAGTTTGGCAAATAGTCACCTAATTAGGAAGGACCATATCAAGTTCATAGAGTTTTGCCTTGGGGAGCATATCATTTGAGAAATTTGAATGGATATGTACACCCTAAGAAAATTAATGGCAGATATTTGAAGCCTTATTATCCAACTGTGTGGGAAATACAAGGAGTATAATAAGTGCTAAACAAAAGAAGCATAAAAAAAAAAAAAAAACTCAAATAATAAATAAAGATTTTATTTCATAAGGAGTTGAATACATGCAACCATAGATTGGCCCAAAAGTAAGTACAATGTTTCAGTTGTTCCTTTACAATTGACTTTATACCCTTAAGAGATAGGAACAACTGAATGGCCGTAGTCATCTCCTGCTTTCGATTAACCAGTCCTCGATTGGTAATTTGCAGCTTGGTTGCAATTCGATCCAAAGCTAGGTTGACTGCTGATAACTCTTCTTCTAGTAGAGCTTTCTTCTCCAAAAGTTGGGCTCGAAATTGGGAGACAGAAGAATGTTGTTCTTTCAATTCAGACACTTCAGCATGTATCTGGGAAACAAATTTTTGGTCTCTCAACAATTTCTCCTCTGCAGCTTTGACAACATGGCAGATGTTGATATAAAAGTCAATGGTAGCTGTTGCTTGAGATAAATGACTTGAAATAGCCATGCTAGATTACTAAATAACCTTGTAGCACTGGAGGAAACCATTCTTGATAATAGGTCTTTGCAAGGCTTCGAAGGGGATCCTTGAGAACAATGTTAGCAACTCCAAACAGCTATCCAAATCCAGTGAAGGCGAGGAAGTCTTACTGGTGGTGGAAGAGCTCTCAAAAATTTCCAAGAGAGAATCAGCCAGAACTAATGGCTCAGTTTCATTGCTAGCTGTTGGAATGGTAGAAGGCATGTTAAAAAGGCTAGCTAGTCTAGCTTCGAAAATGTCCACCTTTTCCGTTGACATGGTTGGTGCAGAAAGGGCTTTGGTAGAAGGAAGAGATGGCTGAATAGGGATAGGAGAGGAATATGAAGTATCCCTAGCAGTTTCCATAGTCTTGGCTACCAGTAGGTTAAGAGAAGAGGGACTGGAGCTAGATAGGGATAGTGGACAAGGAATTGGTGAGCTACCAATGTCTTCTTTAAGGGAATCATCTATCACTGGAGATGAAGTAATAACTGAAATTTCCTCAGGAGGAGAAGGAGCAGCAAGGCTTGAAGGGAGAATAAATCGGGCAGAGTTAAAGGATAGAAGAGGAAGGTGTGGAGTTAAGCCAAAGGATAAGGATACATGAATGCTTTGCCTCAAAAAAGGTATGAAAAGTGTAGAACCAGGGAGTGGGAGTATTGCTTGAATGGGCTCTACATTTCGAGGCATTGCTTCTAATAGTCTTTCAACTTCAGATGAAACTGAAGAAGTCCTTATTGAAGGAAAATGCAGAGTAATTGTTGCTGCAAAAGAAGAAATACGAAGCAATGTTAAGTTTCAGTATCAAGAACTTGAGAAAGGAAATTAGAGACACAAAAGGAAACTACTTGTTTCAGAAGTGGTAGTAATGGTTGGAGAGCTACGAAGGGTATAATGTTCAGCAGTTTGTTGTTTCCTTGCAGTTTCTCTTTGGAGTTCATTGGCAGGAGCAGCTTCATCCCTAAGCATTTGTTGTTGTCTCCTCTTCTCAGCCCACTGGAACACAATGATTTCTTTAGAGTGTTTCGCTTCCATTGCTTTAATAGATGCTTCGTGAATGGGGTTCCCAGTGAAATCAGAGAGAGAGAGAAAGACTGTCATTTTCTTCTTTCTTTTTAATGGTGCCTTGCTCTTTTTCTGCTTCCTCTTCTTCCACGTGAGTGTCAAGTACCTTTTATTCAGGATCAAGCAAAAGTTTCCTTTTCCTTTGTTGCTTCTGCTTGCTCTTAAGGAGATTTAAAGCTTAAGCTCTTCGAGGAGAGTCTCCCTGTGAGGCGTCTACGCCACCTGCACCAAAGAAGGAACTATAAGTAAAAGGCAAAAGTGTCATAAAAGGAGAAAAGAAAAGAAGCAGCAGTGCATACTTTTCTTCGAACCAACTCGAGTAACTCTAGGAGGAAGTGAGGCAACAGAAGCAGACTTTGTAGTAGCCAGGGTAGGAATTGGAGTAGCATGAGCAGTGGAAACAGTAACCACTCCAATCCCTTTAGACTTGGCTTGAGGCACGTCTGGTACCTTGAGGAGAAATGGCCAAGTGCACCTCCATATTGGCCATCCACCAATTCTGGTATCTTTTCAGTGTATTGCTTTGAGGTATGAAGGGTATGTACTCAAAATCAATTAGATCTTGGATAAATTTGGAAGTTGTTTCTTCTAATCCGGATCTTGGAACCTTCAAATCTCCGCTGACAAGGTTTAAATTGGACTGACTGCAGAGAGGGATAGGGACCCCCTGTGAAAGTTCGAATTGCCTAGCAAATTGGGCAGGACAATAGGGCTCAGAGATGCACTTATAAGCTCTGGGTTTTATAGTACCAGTGAATAGTTCCCTGGGGATCAAAATAGAAGCCCACATGTTTTTGTGTTGAGGTGTAGAGCAAGATCTATCACTCAAAAAGGTCCTTAACCAAGCTGGGCCAATATTGGTAGCTTCGAATGGGCGAAATGTGTGAGAAGAAGGGGAAGCTGGGAGTTGGTGAAAAAAAGAAAAGTAGAAGGTGAAGTTAGAAGGATAAAGTGAAACATTGGCTAATTTCATACCATAAGTGGTAGGGTTTGGCACCAAGAACTTTAGGCATTTAGGCTGCAAATCAGTGAAGTATGCAAAAAGCCAGAGTTGAAGCATCCAAAATAGGCTTCCTTGATTGGCATCCATGGGTTTTTCACAAAAGAGGGAACAAGCTCTATAAACATGTCCCAAAACATATGGAGCTAAAGCCACATTTCTTTGTAAAACAAAGGCTTTGGCAAGAGGGGCAAACTCAGGCATGACCCTCTAAGAAGAAGTACAGAAGAAGAATTTGCAAAGCCAATACAATAAAAAAGAGAAAAATTCCCTATCAGTTACAAGGCTTTCTCTTTTGTTCTCAACATTGACAAAATCACTATAGGATGAGTTCAGAGGGGGAAGAGAAAAAGGGGTTTTGAGGTCAGGGTAGTCTGGACCGATAGGGGTACCAATAGGGGATAATCCTAACAGATGGCAGATGTCAAGGATAGCATGAGCCATTATCCCACATCTAAATTGGAAGAAATTAAAAGCAGAATTCCAAAAACAAAGAGCAGCTGTTATTAAAAATGGGTCTTCTGAAATGGTGAACCTGGACAATTGAAGGGCGTCGAAGAGGTGAAGCTCCTGAAGATCCAGTGTCCTAGCAGGGACGACCCGATCATACCATTCCTCCACTCTGGCCTTACTGTGGGCTAGCAACGATGGGGTCAGTTCATCCTCTAGCTTCCCCCAATCAAGACCGCCTTCATAAAGGAGGCAATGATCCTCCAGACGTGGATACAGAGCTGGACACTCAGTGGGAATCTCCTTAAAAATGGGCCCAAGCACGTATTCTTGTTGTTCATGGCGACAGGGAATGAAGATGCGCCCGTCGATAGCACTTTTCTCACCAGCCTTATATTTCTCACACTCTTCAGCAATGATCCTTTTTAAGGCTACGGATGGACTCACGTGCTCCACGACCGGTATTTTAAAGGAGGAAGAAGCCATTGACAGGAGTTTTTTCAGAAGATGAAATTGAGAAAAAGGGTAAGGGAAAAGAGAAGTCAATAGAGATGAAGGGTTTATGTGTTGGGTGAACAAGTGAATTAAAAGCACGAAACAAAAGGGTTTTAAACCTTTCTCTCCAAAAAATACCCAATCGTTTTAAATGGGTAGAATTCATAAAGAAGTACTGAAGGTATAGACGCGAAAATTTTCTCTCAATGTTGATAATTTGGGAGGGAAACATATCTCAAATACTAATATTGGCTTCGAAATCAAATGTTTGGCTTCGAAGCCAAGCTTTGGCGCCAAAATCAGGTGACAAACATTCAGCTAGAGCTTCGAAAGCAGGAAGTTGACTTCGAAGCACATTTTACACCTAAGAGTACAGGAGTGCCCAGGTATTTGTTTACTTCAAGAGGATTAAAGACCAGCTTTTAGGTTTCTTGTTGAAAGTAAAATCCTTCGAAGTAAAGTTTAAAATACTCTGCAGTTAGAATTTGTATGTTCTAGACTTCGAAGTGACATAAAACCAATATTTGGTTAAGAAGTGAAGAATACAAAGGGAATCACTTTTTTAGAATAAAACAATGCAATCCTTAAAGGAAGTTTCCATACTAAAGGAAGTTTCCATACTTCAGAAAATGTAGACTGCTTGTTCGAAGCAAAAATAGTTGATTCGAAACTGTTGATTATGTTAACCATATGATTGGGAAACGAAGACCTAAGGCAAAGGTTGTCAAGTACACTACATATGTTGGTTAAGTTCAAGTTAGGTCTCCAGTATTCCATTGGATATGTTCAAATCAGGTTTCGAATGACAAAATTGGTGAATTTGAAGCTCTGATTTTGTTTGTTTTGGACAAATAGAGTAAAATCAGACCATGCCGAATAATGAGAGGAAAACTTAGATCTATTAAGATGAAAGTAATTACATTAGAAGCCCTTTTTGGCTACATATTCAATTTCATAAAAATAAGGAATAAAGAAAATGACAAGGTCATGGAATTTGTTCCAACTATGATTAATGAATTTCTGTTCCTTTTTTATTCTGTCTTTTATCTTCTCCAGGCTAAGTTATTGAAGTTGATATGCCGTTATTTGATAAAAAAAGTTTTTCGGCTTTTACTTCAAACTTTGTTTCCTTTAATCCTTGTTCCATCTCATCCATATCCAAGTCATCCCAGTATGTAGAATCTTTATTCTTGAAATCATTATATTCGTCGATAAGGTTCTCTGCTTCATAATGGGTATGAATTCGACGGGCTAAGATTTGG
Source organism: Camellia granthamiana (assembly GCA_036172215.1). Lineage (NCBI taxonomy): Eukaryota > Viridiplantae > Streptophyta > Magnoliopsida > Ericales > Theaceae > Camellia > Camellia granthamiana. Next base: position 52,848,825 of record CM069916.1, on the reverse strand, counting down.
TCCAAAGATTGAGTGGTGGCCACAGAAGTTTGGTACCAATGAAAAAGCAGTGGGAGTTGATCCAAAAACATCTGAAGCTCAGCTTGGGCAATAAGATTGAGGACATGACTTCGAGTCATAACGTCACAAGCCCATCGAAAGTTTTTAAGAGGAACATCATCCTCAAGAACATTGAAGGGCAAGTGAGAAAAGGCCGTTAGAAAAAGCTGAGCTTAATATCGCTCAAATATAGTGGGGGGAGTTGGAGGTTCATAGGAAGGAAGAAACTGATTCTCAAAGAGAGTAAGTCTCAGTTCTTCCACCCAATGAGGGTTTTGTAGAAGAGGAGGTGTAGGAGGATCCATCTCGAAAGAAGGAGGGAACTGGGGGTTGTTTGCGCATTCAAGCTAGTCAAAAGAGAAAAAATTTTCCCTCTAGGCTAAGAATGACGGGTTGTACCCTTGTGCTTCCTTTGGACGACGAGTGGCTTGCACAATCTTTGTAGGCATAGAGGACGTGTACCATGTTATGAGTAAGTTGTCTTCCAAACTGTGTCGGTGATCGATGGATACATGTGGGTAAACCATCAAGCTCTGAATGAAAAAAGGGAAAGATGGAAGATCAGCGAATTCGACAAAGTGACGATTAATGCGCTCTCTCAGCTTGGATTCCTCAGGTTCTAGCCAGCCTCCGTTGCCAGAAGTCTTAGAAGAAGAAGAAGAATAAGCTACAGCCTCATCCCACGCAGAAGGTTTTTGGTTAGAAGAAGAGCTTTCAATATCCATGTTTGCAAAGTTTTGGGCTAGAGAATTATGACCAATAGGTTTGTAATCCAAAGGTCGATAGTTTACAAAAGCTTCCATGACTTGAATATAAGAAGATGGATAGGAGTGGCTAATAAATGCTTGAAAATTCTTTCGAGGGCAAACATTATTGTCTAATAACTCCTCGTATGCTCGATCTATGTAAAAGAAAGTTTGTTTGGCTATGCGAGCTATATCAGTCCTTTCGAATGCTCAAATAATGGGAAATGTTCAAGGTGTAGAAAGGAATTTAATGCAGGCGGTTGCCGTTCTAAGAAGATGTGAAACCCATGCACGTCCTAGGACGTGGGTGAAGTGTTTTGATCCACTAATATCACCAAATATTGGGTATATTAGTGCGGGGGGTAATGTTGGCTGTATAAATTGTATAAGCCAATCACGATTCAACACGTGATATGAGAAGGGCAATTTGGGAAGGTAATATAAATCGCCAACCAATGTCAGATACGTGTCAACCCATACTGGTAATAATGGGTCTACATAGCACTGGAATGATCAAGGGATATAAGGTGATGTGGCCTAACGGTTACTTACAAGGTTCAAATTCAAAATCATGAGGAAAGCCTAACTGCAGACATAACGTAGTGGAGCTAACTGTGAGAGAGCATGATCAGTGATCATGGAGGGATGTTTCGATGGTTAGAAGCTCATTTCGATGGTTGTCATTGAGAAGTATAAATACCAAAAAAGGCCCCAAAAAGAAGGATCCAGACTCAGATCCAGAAACCGGTTTTTATTCTACTTTATTTTCCTTCCAGTTTTTACATTTCTTGTTCTTTACATTTCTGCGCTTCAAATTCTTGTATTGCACGTTATTCATAGGAGTAGTTTCGAATAGCTTGTTGTTGTAAACCTCTACGAGGCTGGATCAGATCATTGTAAGTTTTTCATTTTTACTTAATGAAATGCTGCAATTATTCTTCATTTAATTGTTGTTTACTAAAATCTCCTAAACAAGCCACCAGTAAAAGTCGTCTTCATTGAGATTGAAAGAACTGAAACACAATCGTCTGATAATTGGTTGGCAATTAATCATCTGTAAGGACTGATTGATCCTTGATGGCATGCATATGTTGGCTTTTTGGCTTTTGAAGGTTAGTATTGTAATTTTAAGAGTGCCAGCAAGGATCAATCAGTCCTTACAGAAGATTAATTGCCAACCAATTACAGACGATTGTGTTTTAGTTCTTTCAGCCTCAATGAAGAGGACTTTTACTGATGGCTTGTTTAGGAGATTTTAGTAAACAACAATTAAATGAATAATAATTGCAGCATTTAATTAAGTAAAAATGAAAAACTTACAATGATCTGATCCAGCCTCGTAGAGGTTTACAGCAACAAGCTATTCGAAACTATTCCTATGAATAACGTGCAAAACAAGAATTTGAAGTGTAGAAATGTAAAGAACAAGAAATGTAAAAACTGGAAGGAAAATAAAGTAGATAAAAATTGGCTTCTGGATCTGAGTTTGGGTTCTCTTTCTGGGGCCTTCTCTATTATTTATACTTCTCAATGATAATTGTCGAAATGGGCTTCTAATCGTTGAAACATCCCTCTATGATCGCTGATCATGCTCTCTCACATTTAGCTCCACTACCCCATGCCAGCAGTTAGGCTTCCCTTTTGATTTTGAATTTGAACCTTGTGAGTAACCGTTAGGCCATATCACCTTATATCCCTCGATCATTCCAGTGCTACGCAGACCCATTATTACCAGTATGGGTTGACACGTGTCTGCCTATGGTTAGGGATTTATATTACCTTCCCAAATTGTCCTTCTCATACCACGTATTGAATCGTGATTGGCTTATACAATTTATACAGCCAACATTACCCCCTGCACTAATATACCTAATACTTAGTGATATTAGTGGATCAAAACACTTCACCCATGTCCTAGAACGTGCATGGGTTTCATATCTTCTTAGAACTGCAACCGCCTGCATTAAATTCTTTTCTACACCTTGAGCATTTCCCATTATCTGAGCATTCGAAAGGACTAATACGGCTCGCATGGCCAAACAAACTTTCTTTGACATAGATCGAGCATACGAGGAGTTGTTAGATAATAATGTTTGCCCTCAAAAGAATTTTCATGCATTTATTAGCCATTCCTATCCATCTCCCTATATTCAAGTCATGGAAGCTTTTGCAAACTAACGACCTTTGGATTATGAACCTATTGTTCATAATTCTCTAACCCAAAAATTTTGCAAACATGGATATTGGAAGCTCTTCTTCTAACCAAAAACCTTCTGCATGGGATGAGGCTGCAGCTTCTTCTTCTTCTTCTTCTAAGACTTCTAGCTGGGGAGGCTGGCCAAAACTTGAGGAATCCAAGCTGAGAGAGCGCATTAATCATCACTTTGTCGAATTCGCTGATCTTCCATCTTTCCCTCCTTTTCCTCAGAGCTTGGTGGTTTACCCATATATATCCATTGATCGCCGACGCAGTTTGGAAGACAACGTACTCATAGCATGGTACACATCCTCCATGCCTATGAAGATTGTGCAAGCCACTCGTCATCCAGAGGAAGCACAAGGGTACAGCCTGTCATTTTTAGCCCAAACTGCAAAATTTTGCTCTTCTAACTGGCTTGAATGTGTAAATAACCCCCAATTCCTTTCTTCTTTGGAGATGGATCCTCCTGCATCTCCTCTTCCGCAAAACCCTCATTGGGTGGAAGAACTGGGACTTACTCTCTTTGAGAATCAGTTTCTTCCTTCCTATGAACATTCAACTCCCCCCACTATATTTGAGCGATATTAAACTCAGCTTCTGCTTGCGGCCTTTTCTCACTTACCCTTCAATGTTCTTGAGGGTGATGTTCCTCTTAAGAACTTTCGATGGGCTTGTGACGTTATGACTCGAAGTCATGTCCTTAATCCTATTGCCCAAGCAGAGCTTCAGATGCTTTTGGATTAACTCCCACTGCTTTTTCATTGGCACCAAACTTCTATGGCAACCACTCAATCTTTGGACCAAATCATAGCCCGTCGAATTCATACCCAGTATGAAGCAGAGAACCTTATCGATGAATATAATGACTTCAAGAATAAAGACTCTGCATACTGGGATGACTTGGATATGGATGAGATAGAACAAGGATTGAAGGAAACAGAGTTCGAAATAAAAGCCGAACAACTTTTTCATCAAATAAGAGCATATCAGCTTCAGCAACCTAGCTTGGAGAAGATTGAAGACAGAATAAAAAAGGAATAGAAATTCATTGACCACTGTTGGAACAAGTTCCATGACCTTGTCATTTTCTCTATTCCTTATTTTTATGAAATTGAATATGTAGCCAAAAAGGCTTTCTGATGTAATTACTTTTATCTTAATAAAGCTAGGTTTTCCTTTCTTTATTTGGCATGATCTAATTTCATTCTATTTATCCCAAAATAAACAAAATCAAAGCTTTGAATTCACCAATTTTGGTCCTTTGAAACCAGATTTAAACATATCCAATGGAATACTGGAGACCTAATTTGAACTTCATCAACATATGGAGTGTGATTGACAACCTTTGCCTTAGGTCTTCTTTTCCCAATCATATGGTTAACACAATCAATCAGTTTCGAATCAACTATTTTTGTTTCGAACAAACAGTCTACATTTTCCGAAGTATGAAAACTTCTTTTAAGGATTGCACTGTTTTATTCTAAAAAAGTGATTCCCTTTGTATTCTTCACTTCTTAACCAATATTGGTTTCATGTCACTTCAAAGTCTAGAACAAACAAATTCTAACTGCAGAGTATTTTAAACTTTACTTCAAAGGATTTTACTTTCAACAAGAAACCTAAAAGCAGGTCTTTAATCCTCTTGAAGTAAACAAATTCCTGGGCACTCTTGTACTCTTAGGTGTGAAATGTGCTTCGAAGTCAACTTCCTGCTTTTAAAGCTCTAGCTGAATGTTTGTCATCGGATTTTGGCGCCAAAGCTTAGCTTTGAAGCTAAACATTTGATTTTGAAGCCAATATTAGTATTTGAGATACGTTTCTCTCCCAAATTATTAACATTGAGAGAAACTTTTCACATCCGTACCTTCAATACTTCTTTATGAATTCTATCCATTTAAAACAATTGGGTATTTTTCAGACAGAAAGGTTTAAAAGCCTTTTGTTTCGTGCTTCTAATTCACTTGTTTGCCCAACACATAAACCCTTCATCTCTATTGACTTCTCCTTTCCCTTATCCTTTTTCTCAACTTCGTCTTCTGAAAAAACTCTTGTTAATGGCTTCTTCCTCCTTGAAAATAGCAGTCGTAGAGTATGTGAGTCCATCTGTAGCCTTAAAAAGGATCATTGCTAAAGAGTGTGAGAAATCCAAGGTTGGTGAGAAAAATGCTATTGACGGATGCATCTTTATTCCCCGTCGCCATTAATAACAAGAATACGTGCTTGGGCCCATTTTTAAGGAGATTCCTACTAAGCTTCTAGCTCTGTATCCGCATCTGGAGGATCATTGCCTCCTTTATGAAGGCGGTCTTGATTGGGGAAGCTGGAGGATGAATCGACCCCATCACTGCTGGCCCACAATAAGACCAGAATGAGAGGAATGGTATGATCTGGTTGTCCCTACTAGGACACTGGATCTTTAGGAGCTTCACCTCTTCGACGCCCTTCAATTGTCTAGGTTCACCATTTAAGAAGACCCATTTTTAATACCAGCTGCTCTTTGTTTTTGGAATTCTACTTTCAATTTCTTCCAATTTAGATGTGGGATGATGGCTCCTACTATCCTTGACATCTGCCATCTGTTAGGATTATCCCATATTGGTACCCCCATCGGTCCAAACTACCTTGACCTCAAAACCCCCTTTTCTCTTCCCCCTCTGAACTCATCCTATAGTGATTTTGTCAAGGTTGAGAACAAAAGAGAAGGCCCTGTAACTAATAGGGAATTTTTTTTCTTTTTTATTGTATTGGCTTTGCATTCCTCTTTTGTACTTCTTCTTAGAGGATCATGCCTGAGTTTGCCCCTATTGCCAAAGCCTTTATTTTACAAAGAAAGGTGGCTTTAGCTCCATATGTTTTGGGACATGTTTATAGAGCTTGTTCCCCCTTTTTTGTGAAAAACCCATGGATGCCAATCAAGGAGGCCCATTTTGGATACTCTAACTCTGGCTTTTTGCATACTTCACTGATTTGCAGTCTTAATGCCTAAAGTTCTTGGTGCCAAACCTTACCATTTATGGTATGAAGTTAGCCAATGTTTCACTTTATTCTTCTAACTTCGCCTTCTACTTTTCTCTCTTTCACCAACTCCCAGCTTTTCATTCTTCTCACACCTTCTACCCCTTCGAAGCTACCAATATTGGCCCAGCGTAGTTGATGACCTTTTTGAGTGATAGAACCTGCTCTACGCCTCAACACAAAAACATGCGGGCTTCTATTTTGATCCCTAGGGAACTATTCATTGGTACTATGAACCGTAGAGCTTATAAGTACATCTCTGAGCCTTATTGTCTTGCCTAATTTGCTAGGCATTTTGGACTCTCACAGGGGGTCCTTATCCCTCTTTGCAGTCAGTCCAATTTAAACCTTGCCAACAGAGATTTGAAGGTTCCAAGATCCAGATTGGAAGAAACAACTTCCAAATTTATCCAAGATCTAATTGATTTTGAGTACCTACCCTTCATACCTCAAAGCAATACACTGAAAAGGTACCAGAACTGGAGGATGGCCAATATGGAGGTGCACATGGCCATTTCTCCTCAAGATCTATTAATGGTACTAGACATGCCTCAAGCCAAGTCTAAAGGGACTGGAGTGGTTACTTCTTCCACTGCTCATGCTACCCCAATTCCGACCCTGGCTACTACAAAGTCTGCGTCTGTTGCCTCACCTCCTCCTAGAGTTACTCGAGCTGGTTCGAAGAAAAGTATGCATTTCTGCTTCTTTTCTTTTCTCCTTTTATGACACTTTTGCCTTTTACTTATAGTTCCTTCTTTGGTACAGGTGGCGTAGGTGCCTCACAAGGAAACTCTCCTCAAAGCACTCAAGCTTTAAATCTCCTTAAGAGCAAGCAGAAGCAACAAAGGAAAAGGAAGCTTTTGCTTGATCCTGAAGAAAAGGTACTTGAGGCTCACGTGGAGGAAGAGGAAGCAGAAAAAGAGCAAAAGGCACCATTAAAAAGAAAGAAGAAAATGACAGTCTCTCTCTCTAATTTCATTGGGGACCCCATTCATAAAGCATCTGTTAAAGCAATGGAAGCGAAACACTTTAAAGAAATCATTGTGTTCTAGAGGGCTGAGAAGAGGAGACAACAACAAATGCTTAGGGATGAAGCTGTTGCTGCTAATGAACTCCAAAGAGAAACTGCAAGGAAACAACAAACGATCATTATACCCTTCGCAGCTCTCCAACCATTGCTACCACTTCTGAAACAAGTAATTTCCTTTTGTGTCTCTAATTTCCTTTCTCAAGTTTTTGATACTGAAACTTAACATTGCTTCGTATTTCTTCTTTTGCAACAATAACTACTTTGCCTTCTCCTTCAATTAGAACTTCTTCAGTTTCATCTGAAGTTGAAAGACTATCAGAAACAATGCCTCGAAATGTGGAGCCCATTCAAGCAATACTCTCACTCCCTAATTCTACACTTTTCATACCTTTTTTTGAGGCAAAGCATTCCTATATCCTTATCCTTTGGCTTAACTCCATACCTTCCTCTTCTATCCTTTAACTCTGCTCGATTTATTCTCCCTTTAAGCCTTGCTGCTCCTTTCCCTCCTGAGGAAATTCCAGTTATTACTTCATCTCCAGTGATAGATGATTCCCTTAGAGAAGACACTAGTAGCTCACCAGTTCCTTGTCTACTATCCTTATGTAGCTCCAGTCCCTCTTCTCTTGACCTACTGGCAGCCAAGACTATGGAAACTGCTAGGGATACTTCATCTTTCTCTCATATCCCTATGCAGCCATCTCTTCCTTCTACCAGAGCCCTTTTTGCACCAACCATGTCAACAGAAGAGGTGGACATTTTCGAAGCTAGACTAGCTAGCCTTTTTGACATGCCTTCTACCATTCCAATAGCTAGCAATGAAACTGAGCCATTAGTTCTGGCTAATTCTCTCTTGGAAATTTTTGAGAGCTCTTCCACCACTAGTAAGACTTCCTCGCCTTCACTGGATTTGGATAGCTGTTTGGAGTTGCTGACATTGTTCTCAAGGATCTCCTTCGAATCCTTGCAAAGACCTATTATCAAGAATGGTTTCCTCCAGTGTTGCAAGGTTATTGACCAATCTAGCATGGCTATTTCAAGTCATTTATCTCAGGCAGCAGCTACCATTGAATTTTATATCAACATCTGCCATGTTGCCAAAGCTGCAAAGAAGAAATTGTTGAGAGACCAGAAATTTGTTTCCCAGATACATGCTGAAGTGTCTGAATTGAAAGAACAACATTCCTCTGTCTCCCAATTTTGAGCCCAACTTTTGGAGAAAAAAGCTCAACTAGAAGAAGAGTTACCAGCAGTCAACCTGGCTTTGGATCGAACTACCACCAAGCTGCAAATTACCAACCAAGGACTGGCTGATCGAAAGCAGGAGATGACTACAGCCCTTCAATTGTTCCCATCTATTAAGAGTAGAGAGTCAATTGTAAAGGAACAATTGAAACATTGTATTGACTTTTGGGCCAATATATGGCTGCATGTATTCAACTCCTTATGAAATAAAATATTAATTTTATTTTATTATTATTTTTTTTTAATGCTTCTTTTGTTTAGCACTTATTATACTCCTTGTGTTTCCCACACAGTTGGATAATAAGGTTTCAAATATCTACCATTAATTTTCTTAGGGCGTACATATACATTCAAATTTCTCAAATGATATGCTCCCTAAGGCAAAACTCTATAAACTTGATATGGTCCTTCCAAATTAGGTGACCATTTGCTAAATTTATGGCTTTTAATCCCTATTGGGAGTATTGTCTTCCATACCAAATCACCTTCATCAAAGCTAATGTGCTTAACTTTCTTATTATAGTTTTTGGATGCTTTCTTCTTTTGGAAAAGAATGCTATTTAATGCCAAAATTCTAGCTTCATCCACATTCTCTAACTCCAAGCACATACTCTGATGGTACTGCTTAGGAGCTAATTGATCCTAGCATCTCACCCTCAAGGACTTGATGTTAATTTCTACAGGTAACACTGCATCATGCCCATATACTAAGGCGTAAGGAGTAACTCCTATACTTGATCTTGGAGAAGTCCTATAAGCCCATAATATATCCAATAGTAAGTTATGACAATCCCTGGGATTGTTTTCCACAACTCTCTGTATTCCTTTTTTCAAGGATTTATTGGATGATTCTACCTGACCATTTGCTTGTGCATAATAGGGGATAGAATTAACAAGCCTAATTCCAAACTCTGCCACAAAAGACTTTACCATCTTCCCGTCAAATACAGTCCCATTATCAACAGTTATGGTATGTGGGATGCCAAATATGTGGATCAGATCTTTAATGAATCCAATAACTTCAGTTTGGTCTATAGCCTTATATGGTTTAGCTTCGACCCACTTAGTGAAGTAATCTGTGGCCACTAAGATGAAACAATGATACTTCAAAGAGGGTGGATGTATTTTTCCTATCATATCCATAGCCCATTCTCTAAATGGCCAAGGCTTCACAACTGCATGCAAATCAGTTATTGGTACATGTCTTAACGTGCCATGTTTTTGGCATGCCTGGAAACCTCTAGCATATTCTATACAATCTTAAAGGATGGTTGGCCAATAGTAGGAATGTCTTCGAAGTAGCCATCTTATCTTCACACCAAGTTGATGAGCACCACAGATGCTTTCATGAACCTCAGCCATGGCTGTCAATGCCTTCTTTGGCCCTAAACATTCCAATAATAACCCATCTATTCCCCTTTTGTAAAGAGCATTACCATACACTATGTATTGCATAGATTGTAATTTGATTTTTCTACTAGCTTTCGAAGATGGGCCAGCTAGATACTGCATTATTGGATACCTCAAATCTTGTTCTTGTAAGTCATTATGATTGAATTCTAACACCATATTCCTTTTAGTTAAGGGTGGTATTACTTTTTGATATGCTGTTTGGCTTATGTTCATTTCAGTGTTATCCCTTCTCCTAAAATTTGAAGCTTTCTGAGTCACATCATTAGCTTTGTTATTTGTGAATCTTGGGACATGAATCACATTTGCTATCTGGAATTGAGAAAGCAAATGTAATGCAACAACATAGTATGGCAACATACTTGCGCTTTGACATTTGAAAATTCCTTTCACTTGGTTAACTACCAATTGAGAATCCCCAAATATATCAACTACATGAGCTTGTAATCCAATAAGTATTTCCAATCCCATTATTAAAATTTCATATTCAGCTTGATTATTGGAACAAGTAATTTCATCCTCTTTGAAACCATGTGTGGTTTCTACCCCCTGTGGTGACTTAATCACTACCCTAATTCTAGTTAGACCGTTGGCTTTTGATCCATCAAACCACATTTGCCATGGTTCAATATTAACCATACCAAGATCCATTATCTCTTGGCTTTCTGTCTGACATGGATGATCTGCCAAGAAATTAGCTAAAACTTGTTCTTTTACTGCTTTTGGGGGGACATATTCTAGATGAAATTCTGATAAAGCCAGTACCCATTTTCCAATTCTTCCTCTCAACATAGGTCTAGACAACATATATTTAACCAAATCTGTGGTTGTAATTACCAAGACAGTTGTAGGCAAAAGATAGTATCTTAGTTTCATTGCAGCAAAATACAATGCAAGGTACAGCTTTTCTACAGCTGAATATTTAAATTAACAAGAATTTAAGAACCTACTAAGGTAATAAACTGCTTGCTCTTTACCTTCTTTATTGTTCTGGGCTAAGAAAACTCCCAATGAATCTTCTGCTGCAGTAATGTACAACTTCAAGGGCTTATCACCCTTTGGTGGTATCAGTACTGGAGGCTTGGCCAAGTAGGCTTTGATGCAGTTTGATGCTCTACTGTTCACACAAACTCCTCTTCATCTTTCAACCTTAATAAGGAAGAAAATACTTTAGTTTTCCTTGCAATATTAGAACTAAATCTTCGAAGAAAATTAACCTGTCCAAAGAATTTTTGTACTTCTTTCTTACTTGATGGAGGCTTGGCTTCAACGATAGCTTTGGCTTTATTTTGATCAATCTATATTCCCTTCATGTGTACTACATAGCCTAAGAAGTTTCCAGCTGATACGCCAAAAGCACATTTGAGAGGATTAAGTTTCAACTTGAACTTTCTCATTCTTTCAAAAGTTGCTTCCAAGTGAAACAAATGTTCCTCCATGGATTGGGACTTCATTACAATGTCATCAATGCAACACTCTAAATATCCTTCAATGAGATCATGAAAGATAGTGTTTATAGCCCTTTGATATGTAGCCCCAGCATTCTTTAGGCCAAATGGCATCTTAACCCATTCGAAGGTGCCAATGTTCCCAGGACATCTGAATGCTGTCTTATGGATATCCTCTTCTACAATGCAGATTTGGTTATAACTAGAGTGCCCATCCATCATTAATAAAATCTTGTGCCTTGCTGAACTATCCACCAATAAATCTACTATGGGCATGGGGTACTCATCTTTTGGAGTTGTTAAATTCAGGTTTCTAAAATTGATGCATACCCCATTTTTCCATTCTTCTTAACTATATGCACAATATTGGATAGCCATTCAACATACCTGGCTGTTCTAATAAAGCCTGCCTTAAGGAGCCTAAGAATTTCCTTCTTGACCTTCTGAATTACTTTAGGACTCATTCTTCTTGGTTTTTGCTTGTATGGCTTGAAATTAGGCTTCATAGGGAGCCTATGTTCCATTAATGACCTATCCAATCCTGACAGTGCATTATAAGACCATGCAAAACAATCTAAATATCTCTTTAAGACCACCAACAATTGGTCCCTGTGAAGAGCACTTAACCAAGCACCAATGTAGGTGGGTTGTTGTGTAGAATATTCCCCTAAATTAACCTTTTCTAAGGGGTTTTGTATCTGAGAACTCACTAATGCTTCTTTTTTGATTTCTTCTGTCTTCGAAGCAATTTGTTTGTTTTGCTCTGCTCCCATTTTCTCTGATCCAACATCTTTGCCCTCCTCATAGACAAAGTTTGTCCATAAAGCTTCTTCCTCTTGTATTTCCTGGAATTTTTTTCGATGTCCAACGCACAGTATTTATCAAAGGTCAAAGGTCAAAGGTCTGACCTGTTGTTGTTTATGCTTACAGCCCACTATCATGGCTTCCTTCTCTTGTTTCTAAACCTTTTGGATTATTGCTTTTAAGTCCAATGGTGTGAACTTAACTAAAGCCAAAGGTCTAGCTTCTTGGGTGTCATCTTCTTGCCTACAACCAGGCATCATTATCATCTTTGATGACGAATTCTTCATCAGCACTCTCCTGCACCAAGTGCTTTAGGTGTGCTACTTCCTCATCAGCCGTCACTTCAGCTGAACCATCAGGTTTTCTCAATATACTGAGTGGTGTTACTCCTTCAGTATACAACTTGGCCTCTGCAAAATCAGCATAAGCAACAAAGGGTTGAGAGTCTGCATTGATGTTCTATGTCTCTCCATTGCACAAGGCCATTATTATCTTATGATGTAGAGAGGAAGACACACATTTTTTGGTGTGAATCCAATCCCTACCAAGTAGAGCATTATACTTAGTATTGTTGTCAATAACAAAGAATGCTATCATGCAATCTCTGGTTCCTACACTCAGGTTGATGGGCAAAATACCCTGAGCCATTTTTTTATCTCTACCAAAACCAGCAATGGTTGTGCTGGTTGGGATTAGTCTGGGGTTCCTTTTCCCTAGTTTCTTCAAAGAAGATTTCGGAAGTAGGTTCACCACTGCTCCATTATCCACCAATACCTTATTCATCTGTATCCCATCGAAAAAAGCCTTGATATACAAGGGCTTGACATGCTGTGTCATGGATGTTGTAGGATACTCAAAAGGATATGAAAGATTAATACTTACCTCCTCACTTTCGTCCTCAATTTCCAATGGTGTGGCTACTTCGAATTCATCTTGAACCATACTAACCTGTGATTCTTCATTAGAAATTGGAATAGGGTCAATCTCCTGACCTTCTTGGTTTCCATCTTCAGCCTGGGACTCCTGTGGTAGTATATGCACCATATTCACTGACACTGGAGAAAATGAGCCACATTGAACCACTGGTTGTACCTGCTTCTTTTCCAGGCCAACTTGTTCAATCACTTCAGAAACATCTTCCATGCTACATTTTGGCACTTCAGTACTACTGACTTCCTTCGAATGGTCTGTTCCTGCTGGTTTTTTGACCAAAAACGTCTATTCAGCCATGAAGGCTTCAAACATCTCCTCCTCAACCATCTCTTTCCTTTGGCCTAGGTTAGCTTCTCCCTCTGTCTCATTGTCGCTTTCTATCAAAGCCTTTTCAAGACCTGCTAAACTAGATCTTTCTTTGGCTTTCAGTTCAGAGTGAACTTCAACTAACTGCTCTTTACTGAAACTCCTTCTGTCCTGAGGAGTCAATTTTGGACTATGACCTAACTTTGGACTTTTTCTTCTCTCTGTCTGGCCTTTTAGCTAGGCCAATGATGAACTTTCCCTACTTTCTTTCAGATTCTTTTGGTACTAAGTGTACCTTCGTTGGATCTCCCTCCTTTAGGACCGAGAAATTATTGGGACCATATTTGGTTACTTTGTTTTTGGATGTTTTAGTAATACCCAATTATTTGGAGTCACCAAGGGAGGTTTAACCATCTTACCCTGGTCTCCAACAACACTTCTCTGGGTAGGTACTTCCTTAGGCTTGTTCAGCATGACAAACCAATCTGGAACCCCAGGTACCCACGAACCCACTAGCTCAGTTGTTGAACTGTCTCTTTCTGCCTTCAAAGCCAGTTTCGAAGCTGCTTGTGGAGACCGCTGCTTGGCCCTGACCCCCTGTCTTGGGCCTAATTTAGGCCTTCCATGAGGATGACTACTTTCAATTTTGTCTGAGGCTGGTCTAGGAGGCCAGTCTCTGGCTTTGATCCCAAAACTTGAGCCCACTTCGGACCTTTTTTTAGGATGATTGCCCTCCATCCTGTAGTAGTTGGGTGGTCTGAACTCATGTAAATGTCTCTTGCCCTTGGAATGCACTCTAGTAGCTGTTGGTCCAGCCAAGAATGGTTGCTGCTTGGGACCAGTTGGGTATGGCCTTTTGTTGTAGGGACTAGTTGGTTTAGGGCGTCTCTATACATCCTTGTAATACTACTTCCCATCAATCGAGAGCCCTTTAAACCATTTATAACTTAACCTGCATCTAGGACACATTCTTTGCATGACAGCTGCCTCTAAAGAGTCATCATCTAGTGCCTCCTCACTAGAGTCTTCCCTTTGGTTTGCAAAGCCCTGCCCATTCGCTGGTGAACTTCTGACATCTTTCTTGACAGTAGTCTGACTGGCAACATGCATCTGCACATTAACCTCTTCCAATTCCTTCAAGGATAATAACATTGGTTGTAATTTCTGCAATTTCTGGGAATGGATTAATGTCAATCCCCATAGCTTTCTCTGCTTTAGCTGGGAATTTTAAACTTCCCTTTCGAATTTGTTCTTAGATCCTATCTTGAAAAACAATACAGTTTTTAGTTCAATGAGACCAAGAATTGTGCCATTTACAATACATTTTTCTTTTAAGTTCTTCTGGAGAAGGAATTTTGACTCCTTTTGGTAACTTTAGAAAATTTGTTGCAAGCAAATGATCAAAAATGCCATCTGTCTTTGTTAAATCGAAAGAATATTTCCTATGAAGGTCTTTCTTTTTAAACTGCTGATCTATTGTAGTGTCTTTATGAATTAACGCCTCATAGATCACAGGCCCTTTCTCTACGATCTCTGCTGCATCAATCTCATAATTAGGATCTCTATAATATGTCTTGTATGATGCATTACTTTGATCTTGTTCTTTCTCAAGTAATGATTCATATCTGGACACCTTATAGGTTAATTCCACTAAGTCTCGAAACTCAGTTGAGTCAAACTTCTTTCGAAGCCTAAACTCTAAACCATTTTGAGTCAATCTCACAAATTCAGGCTCTGGTAGAATGACCTACACTTGTTTCATGCCCTTTTGAATCTAGCAATAAATTGAACAACCTTCCCATCAGGCCTTTGACTCAACCTTGCCAAATCTTTCATAGAAACTTCTGGCTCCGTTTGGAAGAATTGGGCATGAAATGCCTCCTCCATTTGTTGCCAAGTTTGGATAGAGTTAGGTGTAAGGTTAATATACCATACAAAAGCTGCCCCAATTAGAGAATTTGGAAAAATCCCTCCATGATCACTGATCATGCTCTCTCACAGTTAGCTCCACTACGCCATGTCTGCAGTTAGGCTTCCCTTCTAATTTTGAATTTGAACCTTGTGAGTAACCGTTAGGCTACATCACCTTATATCTCTCGATCATTCTAGTGCTATGCAGACCCATTGTTACCAGTATGGGTTGACACGTGTCTGACTTTGGTTGGCAATTTATATTACCTTCCCAAATTGCCCTTATTATACCACGTGTTGAATCGTGATTGGCTTATACAATTTATATAGCCAACGTTTGCCAAAAATATATGTTGGCTTTTTGGCTTTCAAAGGTTAGTATTGTAATTTTAAGTGTGCCAGCAAGGATCAATCAGTCCTTACAGAAGATTAATTACCAACCAATTATCAGACGATTGTGTTTCAATTCTTTCAGCCTCAATAAAGAGGACTTTTACTGGTGGCTTGTTTAGGAGATTTTAGTAAACAACAATTAAATGAAGAACAATTGCAGCATTTCATTAAGTAAAAATGAAAAACTTACAATGATCTGATCCAGCCTCGTAGAGGTTTACAGTAACAAGCTATTCGAAACTACTCCTATGAATAACGTGCAATACAAGAATTTGAAGTGCAGAAATGTAAAGAATAAGAAATGTAAAAACTGGAAGGAAAATAAAGTAGATAAAAACTGGTTTTTAGATCTGAGTCTGGGTCCTCTTTCTAGGGCATTCTCTGCTATTTATACTTCTCAATGATAATTGTCAAAATGGCTCGTCGTCCGGAGGAAGCACAAGGGAACAGCCTGTCATTCTTAGCCCAGACTGCAAAATTTTGCTCTTCTGACTGTCTTGAATGCGTAAACAACCCCCATGTAGACACTCCATTTTTGACCGTCCTCAAGACTTGGACGTCATCGTTTGTGCACTCGGTGATTATGTTTGTTTGTGTTCATTTGAGCGCCCGAAGCCCTCCGTGGAACGCCCTGACTTTGAGCCTTGAACCTTGACTGTGTTGTGCTTGTTTTTGGAAAAAGAGCTTGTTGCCTCTTGCCTCGAAAATGAGGGTGACCTGTCGGCCAGCCCTAGACCTTGTTGGCCACAAGTTGTGCATGTCGGCCAGTAGTGGTGGCCGACGGCCATTGGTCTCCTTTTTCAGATATTTTTTTGCCAGCTGTGCCAACTGTTGCTCACTGAGCTGCATCTTCATACACTTGTATGGAGGGATGAATTCGAGCTCAAACCTTGATTTTCTATATATAGGGGGTGTCCCCCCCTATTTGGAGGGGTTAGAATTTTTGGATCAAAAAATATCTTTCTCTCTCTCTGGACTTCTCTCTCTCTCTTGTTATTTTGCATACACTTGCTTAGTTTCTCTTCACTTTTGCACATCAACCCTTAACCAAACACTCTCACCTTTGAGCTGAGGTCCCTTGGAGCTTTGTTTGAGCCTTGGAAGGGGATTTGAGCTTGAGTTGGTGGCTGAATTGCACTTTGTTTCAAAGGCATAGAACTTACCTCATTTAAGCTTATTGTGCATACTTGCTTTGCCATCTTTTTCAACTATTTTAAGGTTGTTTTTGAAGTGTCAAAAACTCTGTTTTGAGGCTTAAAAATGGTAGTTTGAGTCTTTGTGAGTTAGGGGGTTGTCCCCCATTTTTGCTCCTTAGCTTGTATAGCTTTTTGTGCCATCTTTCCTCATATTTAAATCAAACTTTTTGGGTTTTTTAACCACTAAAATTCAGAGTTATTTCAGTGGGAAAAACCTTCTTTTGAAGTCCAAAATCGGAGGGGTTAGCTTCCCTTTCTTGTGTTTTGTTTGCATGCCTAGATAGCTTAACATTTGAGCATGTTTTTCTAGCATTTTGTAACTTGATCTCAGCATGTTTTCGCTACTGTTTTGGACTACTTTAGCTCTTTTTTGGGCTGGTTAGGTCCTTTGAGCCTTGTATGGCATGGTTGTAGTGCAATTTTTTTCACTAGTGTGTTGTTTCAATGCTTTGATCATCTTTCTTTTGAGTTAATGACATGATTTAGTGTTGTTTTGCACTCCATTCCGGCACTTAACATCTCTGCAACCTCCTTCATTTCTTCACCTTTTTCATTTGCTTTGAGGGTTGGTTAACCTTCGGGTTGTGTTTAAGCTTGAGATCGAGGTTCGTGCTTAATGGTTTCAATCCTTTTTTGAGGGTTTCTACTAATCAAAGGCATGACCTCTCTCTTGCCTTAAATTATCCCTTGGTTGGCACCTCCTCCATTAGAGAACACTCACTTTTGGACTAATCAATTAAAGAATGGATTGGTAATCTAAAATGAGTAAACAAAATTAGACAAGTAAAAGAGGCAAGATAAAGCATCTTTTGTGTTGCATAGCATGTGTTCGGATCAGACGTTAATTCGAACACAAAGAAAATGGGACATTTCATACTCAAAGTGATAAAACGTACCACTTTCCTTGGTCACCACCACCCTTGATCATGCATGATAGGGTAATGGTTTTGTTGAGTCTTGTTTTGCACTCATTAAGCTTGTACAAGCTTGGTTCTTTAGCCATCATGCATGGAACATGCTTGGTTGATGATTTGAGGGCCAAGAGCTACACTCCTTTAAGCTTGTGTGATGATAAGGGGGGTAACAGTATATACATTCCTTGAGAATACACTGCTTTGCCTCTGTTTGCTCTCTGTTGCAGCAAAAAAGGAAATTCAGGGAAGGGGTAGCTGACCGGCCACCATTGGTAGCTGACCGGCCATCAATGAAGAAGGTTGCTCTGTGTGCTCTTGAAGGGGATCATAAGTGTTCTAGGAGTTGGCACAATTTTCAGTGGTCAAAAATGTGCAAACAGAGGCTACAATGGCAAGGTGGTGGCATTTTCGGGAGGAGAATCCGAGCATGCATGCATCCCTCGCCCCTCGAGGCCGTTTAATTGCTTTATTAGTTAGTGGTAGCTATTTACTTGTTTGTAATTAGTTAGTTAAAGTGTTTAGCTAATTAATTTGTTTTGTAATATTTAATTAGCTTAGAATAGTTAGTTAAATATCATGTTTGTAATATTGATTAGCTAGAATAGTTAATTAATTTGTTTTGTAATAGTTAGTTTAATTAGCGTAGCTAGTTGGCTTATTTATTCGGACTCTCCTTTGCGAGGGCATAATGTTGTAATAAGTGTGCGTGCGTGTGTGTATGTCTTCCAACCCCACGTCTTTCTCCCTTTTATTTAATCGCTTTTGATGGTTAGATTAGGGGCATTTTCAATTAGCATACATTATACTTGCATGTTTGCATCCATTCATTTGTCTTGCATGCACCGAGGCTCGGCGCATCGTTCAAGCTGCATTGCACTTTCAATACTTCTTTGAATACATATTTAACTGCATGTTGTTCAAATCGATTCATATGCCATATTAGTAGCCGAGCCTATTAATTGCATTGTTGCATGTGTTGCATTAAACATCTCACACAGTTAGGATTATGCATTTTTCTAACTAGTTTTTGTTTTGGTTCGGAGTACTCGGTAAGTTTTATGCTTTAGCATACTTGCATAAGTGTGATTGCCATATTGCCATGTTTCGCATGCTTGCCATGAGGATATGTGCTTAAATGATTGACTGCATGAATGCCTGTGGATGAAGGCTTGTTGTTTGAATTGGAACAATTCCATGAATGTAAGTTTTAAGCCCACTTTGTCGTGGCAAATCTTATTTTAAGCCCACTTGAGGGTGGCAAATTCCAACCATTTTCGCAAAACAAACATGACTTGAAATGTTCCAATTCTTGCGATTTAGTTTATACTTGCTTGTGTGCGTCACATAGTAAAGTTAGTTTAATAAACTGGAACAAGAACGCATAAGGTTTATAAAACATCATATCATGATTAATAAAGGCTGATCTTTGATTGGGCGAGCGGGGGTGCTCATTTTAGGACCTTCCCCTCTCGTACTCAAGTTCCCGAGCCGAGGCAACTTTGGTGATGACGGACACGTGGCCTTTGGCATGAGTCAGGGTTTCCTAAATTTTTCCAAAACAAAATATTTAGGTGGCGACTTTGTATCTGGCAAAGCACTTCAATTTTGGCATTATTTGATTTAAAATCGATTTTCCAAAAAGGTTTGACGGATTTGGACTCTTTGGTGATTATCAGTTTTACATTGCACTTGTAAGACTAGATTCAGAACCACGAGAGTCTGAACTGTGAGACCTTTCTTTTCAAACCCTTTCCGAAAGATAGGGCACGGAAAAAGGCGAATCCACACCCCAGTTCCCTTTTTCTTTAGAGATGGATCCTCCTGCACCTCCTCTTCCACAAAACCCTCATTGGGTGGAAGAACTGAGACTTACTCTCTTTGAGAATCAGTTTCTTCCTTTCTATGAACCTCCAACTCCCCTCACTATATTTGAGCGATATCAAGCTCAGCTTGCGGCCTTTTCTCACTTGCCCTTCAATGTTCTTGAGGATGATGTTCTTCTTAATGCTGTCTAATGGATATCCTCTTCTGCAATGCAGATTTGGTTATAACTAGAGTGTCTATCCATCATTGATAAAATCTTGTACCCTGCTGAACAATATACCAATAAATCTACTATGGGCATGGGGTACTCATCTTTTGGAGTTGCTAAATTCAGGTTTCTAAAATGAATGCATATCCTTATTTTACCATTCTTCTTAACTACATGCATAATATTGGATAACCATTCAACATATCTGGCTATTCTAATAAAACAAAAACTCCTCTTCATCTTTCAATCTTAATAAGGAAGAAAATACTTTAGTTTTCTCTACAGTATTAGAAATAAATCTTCGAAGAAAATTAACATGTCTAAGGAATTTTTGTACTTCTTTCTTACTTGATGGAGGCTTGGCTTCAATGATAGCTTTGGCTTTATTTTGATAAATCTGTATTCCTTTATTGTGTACTACATAGCCCAAGAAGTTTCCAGCTGATACGCCAAAAGCACATTTGAGAGGATTAAGCTTCAACTTGAACTTTCTCATTCTTTCAAAAACTGCTTCCAAGTGAAACAAATGTTCCTTCATGGATTGGGACTTCATTACAATGTCATCAATATAACACTCTAAATATCCTCCAATGAGATCATGAAAGATAGTGTTCATAGCCCTTTGATATGTAGCCCCAACATTCTTTAGGCCAAATGGCATCTTAATCCATTCGAATGTGCCAATGTTCCCAGGACATCTGAATGCTATCTTATGGATATCCTTTTCTGTAATGCAAATTTGGTTATAACCAGAGTGCCCATCCATTATTGATAAAATCTTGTGCCCTACTAAACTATTCACAGTGGTTCAATTTGGCTCATTTCCTCCAGTGTCAGTGAATATGGTGCATATACTACCATAGGAGTTCCAGGATGAAGATGAAAACCAAGAAGGTTAGGAGATTGACCCTATTCCAGTTTCTAGTGATGATTCATAGGTTAGTATGGTTCAAGATGAATCCGAAGTGGCCACACCAATGGAAACTAGGGGCGAGAGTGAGAAAGAGGTAAGTATTAATCTCTCATATCCTTTTGAGTATCCTACAACATCCATGACACAGCATGTCAAGCCCTTGTATATTAAGGCTTTTTTCGATGTGATACAGATGAATAGGGTATTGGTGGATAATGGAGTAGCGGTGAACCTGCTTCCGAAATCTTCTTTGAAGAAACTAGGGAAAAGGAATCCCAGATTAATCCCAACCAACAACATAGTATGGCAACATGCTTGCGCTTTGACATTTGAAAATTCCTTTCACTTGATTAACCACCAATTGAGAATCTCCAAATATATCAAGTGCATGAGCTTGTAATCCAATAAGTATTTCCAATCCCATTATTAAAGCTTAATATTCAGCTTGATTATTAGAACAAGTAATTTCATCCACTCTGAAACCATGTGTGGTTTCTACCCCCTGTGGTGACTTAATCACCATACCAATTCCAGTTAGGCCGTTGACTTTTGATCCATCAAACCACATTTGCCATGGTTCAATATTAACCACACCAAGATCCATTATCTCTTGGCTTTCTGTCTGACATGGATGATTTGCCAAGAAATTAGCTAAAACTTGTCCTTTTGCTGCTTTTTGGGGGACATATTCTAGATGAAATTCTGATAAAGCTAGTACCCATTTGCCAATTCTTTCTCTCAACATAGGTCTAGACAACATATATTGAACTTAACTAAAGCCAAAGGTCTGGCTTCTTAGGTTTCACCTTCTTGCCTACAACCAGGCATCATTATCATCTTTGATGACGAATTCTTCATTTGTTAGTGGCCACAAATTACTTCACTAAGTGGGTCGAAGCTAAACCATATAAGACTATAGACCAGACTGAAGTTATTGGATTCATTAAAGATCTGATCCACAGATTTGCTATCCCACAGACCATAACTGTTGATAATGGGACTATATTTGATAGGAAGATGGTAAAGTCTTTTGTGACAGAGTTTAGAATTAGCCTTGTTAATTCTGCCCCCTATTATGCACAAGCAAATGGTCAGGCAGAATGATCCAATAATTCCTTGAAAAAAGGAATACAGAGAGTTGTAGAAGACAATCCCAGGGATTGGCATAACTTACTATTGGAGGTATTATGGGCTTATAGGCCTTCTCCAAGAAGAAATTAAAAGAAGAATTCCAAAAACAAAGAGCAGCAGGTATTAAAATGGGTCCTCTGAAATGGTGAACCTGGACAATTGATGGGCTTTGAAGAGGCAAAGCTCCTGAAGATCTAGTGTCCTAGCAAGGACGACCCGATCGTACCATTCCTTCCACTCTGGTCTTACTATGGGCTAGCAGCGATGGGGTCAGTTCATTCTCCAGCTTTTCCAATCAAGATCGCCTTCATAAAGGAGGCACTGATCCTCCAGACGTGGAGACAGAGCTGGAAGTTCAGTGGGAATCTCCGTAAAAATGGGCCCAAGCACGTATTCTTGTTGTTCATAGCGATGGGAAATGAAGATACGCCCGTTGATAGCACTTTTCTCACCAGCCTTGTATTTCTCACACTCTTCAGCAATGATCCTTTTAAGGGCTACGGATGGATCACACGCTCCACAACCAGTATTTTCAAGGAGGAAGAAGCCATTGACAGGAGTTTTTTCAGAAGACGAAGTTGAGAAAGAGGGTAAGGGAAATGAGAAGTCAATAGAGATGAAGGGTTTGTGTGTTGGGCAAACAAGTGAATTAGAAACACGAAATAAAAGGGTTTTTAAACCTTTTTGTCCGAAAAATACCCAATCATTTTAAGTGGATAGAATTCATAAAAAAGTACTAAAGGTATGGGTGTGAGAAGTTTCTCTCAATATTGATAATTTGAGAGGGAAACGTATCTGGCTTCGAAATCAAATGTTTGGCTTCGAAGCCAAGTTTTGGCACCAAAATCAAGTGACAAACATTCAGCTAGAGCTTTAAAAGCAGGAAGTTGACTTTGAAGCACATTTCACACCTAAGAGTACAGGAGTGCCCAAGTATTTGTTTACTTCAAGAGTATTAAAGACGTGCTTTTAGGTTTCTTATTGAAAGTAAAATCCTTCGAAGTAAAGTTTGAAATACTCTGCGGTTAGAATTTGTTTGTTCTAGACTTCGAAGTGACATAAAACCAATATTTGGTTAAGAAGTGAAGAATACAAAGGGAATCACTTTTTTAGAATAAAACAATGCAATCCTTAAAGGAAGTTTCCATACTTCAGAAAATGTAGACTGTTTGTTCGAAGCAAAAATAGTTGATTCGAAACTGATTGATTGTGTTAACCATATGATTGGGAAAAGAAGACCTAAGGCAAATGTTGTCAATTACACTCCATATGTTGATGAAGTTCAAATTAGGTCTCCAGTATTCCATTGGATATGTTTAAATCTGGTTTCAAAGGACAACATTGGTGAATTCAAAGCTCTAATTTTGTTTATTTTGGGATAAATAAAATGAAATCAGACCATGCCAAGTAAAGAAAGGAAAGCCTAGCTTTATTAAGATGAAAGTAATTACATCAGAAAGCCTTTTTGGCTACATATTCAATTTCATAAAAATAAGGAATAGAGAAAATGACAAGGTCATGGAACTTGTTCTAACAGTGGTTAATGAATTTCTGTTCCTTTTTTATTATGTCTTCTATCTTCTCCAAGCTAGGTTGTTGAAGCTAATATGCTCTTATTTGATGAAAAAGTTGTTCGGCTTTTATTTCGAACTCTGTTTCCTTCGATCCTTGTTCTATCTCATCCATATCCAAGTCATCCCAGTATGCAGAGTCTTTATTCTTGAAATCATTATATTCATCGATAAGGTTCTCTACTTCATATTGGGTATGAATTCGACAGGCTGATATTTGGCCCAAAGATTAAGTGGTGGCCATAGAAGTTTGGTGCCAATGAAAAAGCAATGGGAGTTGATCCAAAAACATCCAAAGCTCTGCTTGGGCAATAGGATTGAGGACATGACTTCGAGTCATAACGTCACAAGCCTATCGAAAGTTCTTAAGAGGAACATCACCCTCAAGAACATTGATGGGCAAGTGAGAAAAGGCCGCAAGCAGAAGCTGAGCTTGATATTGCTCAAATATAGTGGGGGGAGTTGGAGGTTCATAGGAAGGAAGAAACTGATTATCAAATAGAGTAAGTCTCAGTTCTTCCACCCAATGAGGGTTTTACGGAAGAGGAGGTGCAGGAGAATCCATCTTGAAAGAAGAAGGGAACTGGGGGTTGTTTACGCATTCAAGCCAGTCAGAAGAGCAAAATTTTGTAGTGTGGGCTAAGAATGAAGGTCTGTACCCTTGTGCTTCCTCTAAACGACGAGTGGCTTGCACAATCTTCGTATGCATGGAGGATGTGTACCATGCTATGAGTAAGTTGTCTTTTTTGCCGCGTCAGTGATCGATGGATACATATGGGTAAACCACCGAGCTTCGAATGAAAGGAGGGAAAGATGGAAGATCAGCGAATTCGACAAAGTGATGATTAATGCGCTCTCTCAGCTTGGATTCCTCAGGTTTTGGCCAGCCTCCCCAGCCAGAAGTCTTACAAGAAGAAGAAGAAGAAGATGCAGCCTTATCCCATGTAGAAGGTTTTTGGTTAGAAGAAGAGCTTCCAATATCCATGTTTACAAAATTTTGGGTTAGAGAATTATGAACAATAGGTTCGTAATCCAAAGGTCGAGAGTTTGCAAAAGCTTCCATGACTTGAATATAGGGAGATGGATAGGAGTGGCTAATAAATGCATGAAAATTCTTTCGAGGGCCAACATTATTATCTAACAACTTTTCGTATTCTCAATCTATGTCAAAGAAAGTTTGTTTGGCCATGCCAGCTGTATCAGTCCTTTCGAATGCTCAGATAATGGGAAATGTTCAAGGTGTAGAAAAGAATTTAATGCAGGCGGTTACAGTTCTAAGAATATATGAAACCCATGCACGTCCTAGGACGTGGGTGAAGTGTTTTGATCTACTAATATTACCAAGTATTGGGTATATTAGTATGGGGGGTAATGTTGGTTGTATAAATTGTATAAGCCAATCACGATTCAACACGCGATATGAGAAGGGCAATTTGGAAAGGTAATATAAATCACCAACCATAGTCAAACACGTGTCAACCCATACTGGTAATAATGGGTCTACGTAGCACTGGAATGATCGAGGGATATAAGGTGATGTGGCCTAACGATTACTCACAAGGTTCAAATTCAAAATCAAGAAGGAAGCCTAACTGTAGACATGGCATAGTGGAGCTAACTGTGAGAGAGCATGATTAGCAATCATGAAGGGATGTTTTGACGGTTAGAAGCTTGTTTCGACGATTAGAAGCCCATTTCGACGATTATCATTGAGAAGTATAAATAGCAGAGAAGGTCCCAGAAAGAGGATCTAGACTCAGATCTAGAAACTAGTTTTTATCTACTTTATTTTCTTTCCAGTTTCTACATTTCTTGTTCTTTACATTTCTGCACTTCAAATTCTTGTATTGCATGTTATTCATAGGAGTAGTTTCAAATAGTCCTCATCATTGAGGCTGAAAGAACTGAAACACAATCGTCTGATAATGGTTGGCAATTAATTATCTATAAGGACTAATTGATTCTTGCTGGCACACTTAAAATTACAATACTAACCTTCGAAAGCCAAAAAGCCAACAGAAGTATTTTTACTTACAAGACTTGCCTATTGACTATAATTTTACAAGACGAAATTCATACATTTTTATAGGTAAAAAGTGAACTTCTAATTCAGAATTCAAATATATACAAATAAAAATAAAATAAAGTTCTTCTAACAAGAAAAAGAATTTTTTTATAAATTTAAAATGTTAAATTTAAAAAATTAAAAAAACAAAAAACAAATATATATAGTAGTATCGCCCACTACTAAAAAATTGACCTTTTGCGTCTATTTTTTTGCGACGGCCTGATCAGCCGTGGCAAAAAAAAAAAAAAAGAAACCACGACACCATAAGGTAGTAAAAGGTCCTATTTTCCTTCATTTATTTGCGCCCCTTTTTTTGCCCTAGCAGATTCACTCAACTCTCTCTCTCTCGTTCTTGCTTTCTGTCTCGCTCTCCCATCATTGTCTGAAGAACTCCACCAGTATGAATCTCTCCCTCGATCTCTCAATCTCTCTGTTTCTGTCTCGATCTCTTAATCTTTCTTCCTCTCTTGATCTCTCAATCTCTCTTTCGCACAATCTCCCTCTCTTTCTCTGTATCTGTGTACATCTCTCGCTGCAATTTGCGCGGTTCATCACAGAGAAACCCTAACTTTGCTAGTAGACCGCAATGAAAAGGTCTCTTGGAGTTCTCAAATGCAGCAGAGTAAGCTCACTTATCATGCATTTCATCTATCTCAAAATTCACTTACATTGCGCACACACACAGAGACTGTCTTTGAGCTTCATTGTGTACAAATCAGGTACCAACTCTCTTCAAATTTCCTCTGTTTTTTCTATTCAGTTTGTTTCGATTTGTTTCATATATGTACTTGATCTGGTTTTGTATCTGAGAATTCCTTTGTTTTTATTTTTTGCACTATAATAATACGTTTTTTTGTTGATTTGTTTATTCTCATTTGAGTTTGAAATTACGTTTGATCTGGTTTTGTAGATCAGAGTTCTTTGGTTTATTGTGATTAATTTAGTTATGTTTAGATTCAGTATTTGCTAGTCAAATTGATATGGATCACAATAATATGATTGCAATTCTTTGTAATTTTATCTAGCGTCAGTCAAATGAAGTTTGAATGATAGGTACTCTTTGAAATACTTGGATTGATCAAATTACAATGACAACTTATGATTAAATGTCTGTCTGGTTATGCTACTTGTTTTTTTCAAATAGTCAGCCTAGGTTGACTTGTAGAGGCCCAAAACTGTTTGTACTCAATAACTCAAGCTGGATAACTCTCAAATAGCTCAAACAATTCAAAAGAAAATCTTTATTTAGAATAGAATTATTATTCGTCAAGTAGACAAAAGAAATAGAATTAATAACTAAAAAGTTGAACTATTTCGATTTGATTTGGAATCTGTAAATTCTTTTGTTTCGCTGCACAAAACTTATGGATTAGTGTAACAGTGAGAAGTCAATTAAGAACTTGTATTTGAAATGTTTTAATCCCGTTGTTGATATTTTTGTTTCTTGTACAAGTCTAGGTTTTGTTTCCTGAAATGCAGTTTATTGTATGAGTCTATAGCTGAGTTTTCTGAAATGTGGCAATGTTGGGTGAGATGCCATGAACACAATTGAATGCAGTTATTGTTATGTTATTCAGTTCATCAATGGTCATAATGGCCAACCTGTACCTGTTTCTTACTTTAATTAACCCAGAAAAAAAAAGTTAGGGTAGCTTCCATATAGCAGTTAGTTTGTTTATTTGAATGCATCCTTTATGAATGCATATGTGTTTCCAACTTTGAAAATAATGTTTACGTTATATCCATCAGCATCCATTCTACTATAGTAATGGCCAATGTTAAGACAATAGGACTTGATTGATAAAACTGAAAATTAAGTTGTGAAAATTTTTAGCGCTGAAATATTTAAGTACTGGTTTTTTAAATATGAAATTTCAAGATAAACCTGTGAGGTGAGAATGAGAATGAAAATGAAAACTACCTCTCACTATGCATTTGCAACATTCCGGGACAAGTCAAGCCTCTCGAACTTAAATTTATGACACATGTTAGTCAATTTTTAGATCTAATTGATACATATGTTATCAAACACATTTAACTGTGAAATCATTAAGTTCATTTAGCTTTAACTAAAGTGTTATTATCTTGCCAAATAGGGCCTTAATCTTGTTGCCTATAACAAAAGAATTCTTCCATGTTAGGAATGGAATGCTCCAAAGCCTATGCACTTGCATCTATTACAGAGTGCTTTACAACGCCAAACTGTGAGTATGTGCCAAGATGCCAACTATCTGGTTTTCTTTCAGTAAATTGTTCCAGAACTCAAGTGATATATGTTCTGACTGTGCATTATCAGTCTGACAGACAACAATCTGAGCTCTGGTCTCCCCTGGCCAACCAAGGATGGAAACCATGTATTGATTCTACAAATATCCCTTGTGAGTGCCTTAAACTAGTACCATCTCAAATGTTGTCTTTCTTGGTATTCTACTATTTTCTATGATTATATCTAGTAGAGAAAAGAGTTCTTGGAATCAGCATGGTTTCATATGATGGAAATCTTCTTATAACACACATATGTACTTTGTAGCATTGCCAAAGAAATCTCAGGGGTATATCCAAGTGTTTCTTGATGGAGGCTTGAACCAACAGAGAATGGGGGTATGTGAGTTTTATGTAGCACGTATATTCTATGAGCATGAGGCACATGAGAATTTTTATGTACTCCATATTAATAATTGTAGCAATCAGTTATCTTGTAGTAAGAACATATTGCAGATTTAACTTCTTTTGTTTCTATTTCCAAAGATTTGTGATGCAGTTGCTGTTGCTAAAATTTTAAATGCTACACTCGTGATCCCACACTTTGAAGTGAATCCTGTTTGGAAAGATTCAAGGTATAGTATGAGTAACTTTACTTTTGCTTTGCTTCCCGCATAGTAGTTTTAGTCTCTAGAAGTAGATACTAACAAAGAGTCACACGTGGTTCTGCAGTCCATTCACTGAAATATTTGATGTAGATCACTTTATTAATGTCCTGGATGATGAAGTTTCTATAGTGAAAGAGCTTCCTAGCAAATATTCTTGGAGCACCAGGGAGTATTATGGTACAGGAATACGAGCCACTAGAATTAAAACAACTCCTGTCCATGCATCGGCTAACTGGTACCTCGAAAATGTGTTGCCCATATTGCAGAGGTCTGTATAATGTTAGCTGCTTCATCTTTCTTGCTTTAGAGTACAGTAGCTTATTACATGGGTTATCATGAATGCATCCTGAATTATTTTTTTCAGCATGTCAGCTAATCAAGCTTAGGCAACAAATAACAAAATTACAAGCTTGCTTACAGCAAATGTCCCCAGCTAAGCAGACTGAAGAGGAAACTGAAGAGCTGACCAACCAGGTTCATTGTTTAATTTTTCTTGTTCTTCTATTGGTTTATGTTTTTTATGAATCAAGATAATTTATGTTTTTTGTTACTGTTAATTGAATAACACATGTTGGATAGTTTGTTTATTTATTTACTTGACAGGTCTTAGATGAAATGATATATATGTGTTTGTGTCGAAAAATGATATATATATGTGTTTGTGTCGAAAAATGATAAATCCTAAAATGCCTTCGTAATGGGTGTTCACATTTGTTCTTCTTGAGACTGACAATGGCTGCAGAAATTACATAGCTAGGAACATTAAGAAACCATGTCTTCTTGAGCTAATCCACAGCAAACAGGTTAAATCAAGAGAAAATGCAGTGTTGCTGCTGACAGAACTAATATGCCTGGATAGGTTAGAGATAGCTTAGAGTAAATATAGAATGTAAGTGGGTCTTAGCATGCTATGAGATAGCTTAGAGTAAATATACCTGCACATGTGACTTTTTAAACTCTTGCTGAACCAAGGATAGCTTCTAGTTGAACACAGATAGGAACTTCTGTTTCAGATTCTCACATTCCGTTATCAAACGTCCATCACTAGAAGATCTAGAATGTAAGTGGGTCTTAGCATCACATTCTTTATCATGGTTTGAGCCATTAGCTAGTGGGTCAGAAGTAAACTCAGGTAAATTCTCAGCATCAATAGTCAAATCTCAGGAGTCTTCCCCACTTATTTTTTCTCTTTTCCCATCATGTTGATCACATTTTTCAACATCATATACCCCAGAGGCCTTATTTTTTGAGCTTTCAGGGAACTGCTTGTTTTGCAAGTAATCTGGAGTCAATGGGAGTATCTCAGCAAGGTTATGATGAATATGAATGTTTAACAAAGGGTCCAAGCGGAAATCTTCAGAGTGTTCCTCAGCTAAAGCTAGTGCTTCTCTATACAATGATGCTGCTTGGGAAAAGTCTTGATTGATTATAGCTATTCCTGCGAGTCCATTCAATGCAACAACTGATTTCCTGAGAGCTTCCTCCCCTTCTACCTTAGTCTTACCTACAAGAACCTACAGTGCAGATCCCAGTTAACAGAAATCAGCAAATTGGTGATATACTTATTCTAGGAAATGGTAGTCATGTGACCTAAAACCTATTTATAAGAAACCCACTGATAATATCTCATCCATATCGTCTGAAAGTTCGAATCCCATAGGAGTGATTAAAATCGATAATTTTTATTTTGGCAGTATATAATTTTGTCATTAATGCCTTAAATTTTTGTTGCATAGGTGCAACGTGGTGATGTGGAACTTGAAAAGGAAATTGATGAGATGATTGGCCAGTTCATTGATAGAGTGGAGAAACACCCGAGCAAGAAAATTGATGAGAAGATTAGCCAGTTCTGGATTGTATTTTTTTCATAAAAGAGCTTTTCCCAAGTTTTTAGTTGTAATAACTTTCACATATGGCTCAAATTTTGAGACTCAAATGGGATGTTCAATTAAACTATAATGTTATACTGTCTGAATTCTTGTCATTGCTATTTCTAGAGTGCTTAACGCTACACTTTTATGCTTTTTTATTTATTTATTTATTTATTTTTTGCGACGGTAACAAGGTGGTCGCCAAAAATCATGTTAGTGTTTTTCTTTGTTTTTTGCGACGGCAAAATAGCAGTCGCCATAAGTAGTTTAGGTGGTCGCAAATAATTTGCGACCGTTGCTTTGCCGTCGCAAAAAGTATTTGCCACCCCCATATTCGCGACCCCCATTTGCCGTCGCATGGGCCGTCGCAAAAAGTCTTTTGCGACTGCTTTTTATTATTTGCGACGGTTTATAGCGGTCGCAAAAAGTATTTTTTTTAGTAGTGGCCACTATATATGTCTTATCTATTATTAGTAGGTATGGGGTCTCCCCACCATTAACTTTATTATCATGTAAGCTATTTTGTTGTGTCTTCCACCTGAAGGTTTTTTTTTCAATGAATTGTAATGAATTTATGCTTCTCTTGATTTTATAGAACTCCTAAACAGAAGAAGAAATATTGGTACTCCAATTATTTATTCTTTAAGCATATGTAACAGGTCCACAAAGACATTTCCATCACAATAGAATGTCGGTTTCTAATGTTGAAAATTGTGTTCAATGTCTTGTGAAAAAATATGAGATTATCAATTTTGTCAATGATGGGGATACCTTTTTCATTGTCTATTTTTTCTTTTTAAGAGGGAATTTGGACAGGATGCAAGACGGAGAAAGTAAATTTGATAAAACTAATAAATTTGCGTTTCAAATTTTCAATTAATGTAGACACGTACAATTTGTGTCCTAGTAGTTTGTGAGATTGCTCTTATAACTATAACAACATATTTAACTATTGTCAGTTTTGGGGATCATCAATCCCTCTAGATTGTGTAACTAATCTCATGTTGGGATTATCTTAAGATTATGAGAAGCTAATAAAATTTTATTAATTTTATAATTTAACTAATAAGTCTAGTCATCTATTTTGTATTTCACCTCCTTATTGGGATTCAATAGTCACCTACATGGGGGATAGGGAATCCTTGGGCTAGGAGATACCGTGTCTGAATGAACTATTAGATCGAATCTTGATTTTTTTAATCAAACATTAGATTATATATTTTGTTAAATTATTAATTCATTTCCAAAACCATGTCTGCCCAAGCAAACATGACCGTCTTTTAGGAAATCATCCAAATTAGATGCAGTTTCAGATTTGCTTTGCTTAATTTCAGTTTTTCCGGTCTAATTCATGGCCTCAGTGATCTTGCTTTCTTTTTTTTTTTTGGCCAAAAAATGTTAGGGATCCACAATTTATTTATACCTTCAAATTCACCACAATTACATAACAAGGGAGTTGGATTTATATTAAATCAGTGACAAATCAAAATTGACATCTATCATAGCACATAATTGTGGTTCAATTATGAAAAAAGTTTAGGAGTCTAAAATATTTTCCTTTTTTGCCATTGATCAACCCATTAGGCATTGATCATGCTCTAGCTAAAATATTTCCATCAGAACTTCCATATATGTGCATCACAAAGCTATCTAAACATAATCAACACCTCAAGTGCAAACAAGCAGTTGTAATCATAATTTTCATATGTATAATCATTCTTTCTTAGCCTAGATATTGAATTACAAGAGACTAAAAACAATGGCATATGACAAAACAGACTTTGTGGACAACTCTAAATGTGCACAAATTTATTAAACAACAGTGTCTGAATCTCACAAAAGATTGAAACTAGTGAGGTCTTATTGTACTTATAACACTGTCCTATAATTATAAAGAGAGGGAAGGGAGTGAAAAAGAGGCCTCAAGGGCAGAAGGTAATAGCATAATTGGTACCAGCAGGGCAAGTGAACAAACTGGTTGGATCATCCTGAGGATAGCTATAAGCATCTGGGCACCTATCCTTGAAGAACTTGGACAAAGGTGTAGGCCCACAGGTCCCAGGCCCATCAGTGCAACAATATTCGTTGGTCTTGTAAACGGTACATGGGTTGTTGCACCCACCCGGGGTCTGCAACTCGGCTGGGCATTCGCCAACTATGTTTGCAGCACACCGGAGTGACTTGCAGACGGCAGTGGTGGGGCTAAAGTCCATCGGAATATTGAATCCATCAACGTTGGATATGTCGACAAAGTCCAAGTTATTGGGCTGGTTCAACGCGAATTCAGCTAGGGTATTTGGGGCCTTACCGTAGCCTTGGCACTGGAGGAGCCCATTGCAGTCACCGGTCTGACATTGGCCATTGCCATTGGCATCGAAGTTGCAGTTGGTCCGGCCCCAAATGCGAGCTTGGGTTGTACCCGGGTTCACATTGACGGTCCAAGACTGGCCCGGGTCAAGACGCATACCCCCACCGGGTGAGGCAGCGGCCCAAACCGTGTAGGTACATTTGTTTAGGACAGCAAAGGTAGCTGCATTGGTGAAGGGGATCAATAGGGTGAAGAGGAGAGGGAATAAAATGGTGAGACTTTTGGGGAAGCTCATGTTGCTGACTTAGAGTTATATGCTTAAGCAAGTATTAGGAGTTTTTATGGGATCGTATTGATGTGGTATTGTGAACATACATATGAGGGGTTTATATATTGTTTCAAGGCGGCTATATAGTTCTTGGTTTATGCGTGATCACCTCCATGAGTTGTGCTAAGAAAATTCAGAGATGTTGGTAGACTTGAATTTGCTATCCTATCTCACTAAATTTCCATGGACATCAAGTCACCATTACATAATAAAATGCCAATCTGTTGACACTTCCACCTAAATAGTGGCGAACCCATGATTGTCTATAGACTAAGGGGTGGTGGCTACACGAAAAACACCATCCCCCCTTTCTCATCTTTGTAATGCCTTACGATATGTAGAACTAGGACTACAAAGAAGCCATGTTACTTGAATTGAAATTTGTCCAAAAATTTGTTGTGTAACTTAAATTTGATTCTTGTAAGTGATGGAGCAAGGAAGATACGGTGGTTGGATGCCGGTTGTGAATCAAAGGCGAGGAGGAGGATCTCGGGGACATGAAGAAAGGAGGGGGCTGTTTACTGTGTTCGTGGACAATATCCCAAGTTCGATGGATGCAAGGTCATTGTTCAAATTATTCAACAAGTTTGGTGTAGTCTCAGATGTCTACATTCCTTTCAAACGTAGAAAAGCGACGAATTCAAGATTCGGCTTCGTGAGGTATGACTGTCATGTTGCATCAGACATGGCAGTCCAGAAAACTAATGGCATGTTGGTGGATGATAAGGTGCTTGAAGTCAAGTATGCAGCTCATGACAAGAGTGTGTCTAGCATGAGAAGGCCCCAGGCCAATATAGAAGCTCCTAACCAAAACAGAGGCAAGGGTGTTAGCTCTTTTATTGGCCACAAATCTTTTGCAGAGGTATTAAGTGGTGATTCACTCTTGGTGGATGCAAAAGCTAGCATGATCGTCAAAGCCAATGAAGAAGGTCTCGGTTGGCTTTATGAAAGTGTAGTTATCAGGCTGAACTCGGATTTCTCAATTAGCAGTATCAGATCTACTCTGAAGGAGATTGGGTTAGATCAAGTGGTGGTCAGAAAGGGGGGCGGCAGGGATGTCATCTTGACCTTCAAATCCAAGGAGGAGCTTCAAGCAAATATCCAGAAGATCAAGGACTGGTTTAAAGACTGGAGTCAGTATGTTTTGGAATGGAGGCCAGGTATTCAAATAAACCAAGAGAGAAGTGTTTGGTTGAAATGTCAGGGTATTCCTCTTAACCTTTGGAATAGAAGCAATCTAAACAGTATTGGAGCCTTGTGGGGGTCAGTCCTTCAACTGGAGGGTGACTTGAGCAATCCTAAGTCTTTTTCCTACTTCAGAATGAAAGTTGCTACAACATGCATGGAGTTAATTAGCAAAACCATTCATCTGGAATGTAAAGGAAAAGTACACCCAGTGTTTGTTTGTGAAGACCTCAGTGTCAGTCCAGTGGAATTTAATGGGGTTAGTAAATTTGGGCTGGGTGACTGTAATAGCAGCTCCAAAGTGGATTCAAGCAGAGTTGAGGGTACTGATTTCTCAGTAGAGGGTTGTAGGAGGAAGGAGGATTGTGTTATAGTAGCAAATCAGGTTGCCTTGTCTGTTGTTGCCGTGCCTTCCTCCATGGAAGTGGCTCAAAGGAAGGAGTTCACCCAATGTAACAGTGGGGAGCTGGTGGGCACGGTTGTTGAGGAGACTCGGTGTGGTGTGGAAGCCAGCAGACCTACTGCAGCAGATGGGAAAGAAGGTATGATGGAGGTGGGTGCACTCTGTCCAAGGAGCAAAGACTTGTCATTGAAGTGTGTTGATCACGTCTCTGCAACTGGTCTGTGTAAAAGTCTCAGTGGTTCGATAGATGATTTTGGGCCTGGGATGGTTTTTTTTACAACCAATCGCATTTCTTATATTTTTAATATGATTTTTAGTTTGTATAGAATTATTCTAAAATAATACTGTCTCAATTTTATTAAATAATTAAAAAGTGTTTTATTACTTTTCATTTGGCATGAAAATATCATATAGACAATACCAATACCATATTCTTATACTTCCGAATAATGATTTTTCTTTCCTGCACCATTTTCCCTTACCTTACAAGTCTAGTTCTGTTTTGCAAAAGAAAAAAATATATATATTAAAAATATACATGCCACCATAGTGGTCAATATAACGACCAAGCATATATTAAAAAAACATGTATGTCTCACGACTCTTTTTTTTTTCTAATTATCATTTTTTAAGATCGGGCCGACTACATTCATATGTATCTTTATATGTGTGTATATATATATTTTGACATTTAGCTGTGTGTACATAGAAATTTTGGTTGGATAAAAAATTTATTTGGATGAAAAATATTTATAAATTTATTTTTCAAAAAAAGTTCTTTGGTATTGGTAGCAAATTTACTTGAAATTTATTTATGCAAAATAAGAAAATAAGTCCTAGGAAACCAAAACCAACCTGTGAATTACAAGCCCAATGTGCTCCAAAGAGGAAATGGAGGTTTAAATTTTGGAAAATTCTACAATTTACACTTTATTTTGAGGTGTGTATTACATGCTTTAGTTATAACATTTGTGATCTTTAGTTATAAATTTTTGTAGTATAAGTTATGATTTGATTATGAATCATTGTAATATTAATTATGATTTATTGTAATTATTATTTTAATTATAATAGAAAAGGTCTTTAGTTATACTAGGACTGCAAATGAATTAAGCTGAACTTTAGTATGTTTTGACTAGTTTGTTAAGATTTTAGCAAGTTCAAGCTTAAGCTCAATAAAAATTTAACGAATCAAGTTCGAGTTGAATTGGTTTAGACTTGATTAGAGTTTAAGCATGTCCATGAGTTTTAACGAATTAAAAAAATTATAAATTTAGATATGAAACTAAAGTTAAACAATTATATATAAACACATATACCAAACGAAAGGTTAATATTTTATTAAAATAATAATATCTACCACCACTTTATATAAATATATTGTCTATAGTTAGTTTTTATTGACATATAAATAAATTTAGCTATTATTTACATTATTTAAATATATAAATAACATATTTATTTTATTTTTTATACATATTTTTACATTATTTAATACATAAATAATATATTTATATTATTATTTAAATAAATATTAAACGACCATATTTAAATTTATTTATTAAAATTTTAAAGAGGTCGAAGTCAAAAAAATTGTTTTTAAAACTAATCAAACATGGCCAAACTTTATGTTTTTAGTTTTGATTTTTTGGTAGATTGGAAAGTAGTTAGGAGATAGACTCAAACAAAGTCCTAAAACAAGACTTACATGAATCAATCAGGACCGTCAAGTGTGTGGGATAATAGAATATCAGAGAAGGCTTTTGAATGAAAAATGTTTGAGGGCCCTAATTTTTGTGGCTCAAATGGCTCAAAATTGCCAAAACGACATCGTTTTGACAATTTTGATGTTGTTTTGTACTCAAAACGACGTCGTTTTGGCAAATTTGAGCCACAAAAATTAGAGCCCTCTACCATTGTTGCTTTTGAATGGTCAAAGTAATTGAAGTTACGTGTCATAAATTTAAAGCACATGGATGGAAGAAAAATGCCGACAACAGAACTATCAGAGTTGCATCGTCTGTCCGTAGCTTCTCATGAAAAACTCAAAGCCAGAGATGTTTATTATTTTCAGTAAAATTATATGCTTAAAGTTATGCTCAACTTAACTGATTTTTGTATTTGTTTTGTTATTTTTTAAATTATTTATTTATTATTAATTTGATTTTCTATTTTAATTTTGTGAACATAATAATCATCATAATTTAAAATGCAATCAAAACTATTAAAAATGGAAATGACAAAATAACATCAAGATACACAAAAAAAGAAAAAGAAATAGAAATAGAGACTGCAAAACAAAAAAATGAAAGAAAAGAGAAAAAAATATAAAATTTATAAAAAACATATTGTACAAAATTAAACATTTAGAGTGGCAAATTGAAGGGATTTGTAATTTTTTTTAATTAATGAATCACGTTACATTGAAACTAATGAATTATAACTATAATGAAAATCAATGCAACATGTAACTAATATAAAGAAATACTTAAAATAAGATTTTGACTAATAGATTATTTTTTTTATTTTTGATCAAGATTTTGACTAATAGATTAATCTCATTAGTTTTGCAAAGATTTTGTTGGGAAAATAAAAATAAAAAAAGGTATTTTTTAAAATAATTGAAAATATTTTTCCAATAGAGACAGAAATGTAATTTTACAAAATTTAATTTTTTTTTTTTTTTGTAGATGACTTTTGACGTGGACTTGTGGATAATCTATTTTTATATATGGAGGACAAGTTAGACTTTTGTATAATCCTACTAATTTTTTCATCTTCTACTCTTGTGAATTAGTATTACTCATACAGATAACTTTTGGTATAAACAAGATAATTACTAGCGTGGTATATAGATGACCTTTTTGTATTTTTTTATGATTCTATGTTTTGTATGGAATTATTATTTTAGTTTAGACTATAATTGGTTTGTGTGGAATTCAACATTTAACGTTATTCCTTTTTGGATGGTTGGAAGTAAAATGGATACAGATTGTGGGATGATTGATATTATATATATATTATTTTATTCATATACGTAGTACAGGTTGCGCGGAATACATATAGGTTGTGGACAAATTAGAATTTTGAGAAAAAACATAAAATCATGTTTTTGGCGACCAAACAATTCGTAGGCTAAAATGGAATATATATTTGGGTAAACTACCAATAGGTCCTATTTTGGAGACTTATTACCCAATAGGTCCTACTTTGGAGACTTAATACCCATTAAGTCCTATTTGATAAATTTATTAAGTGATAAAGATAAATTTATCAGTCTTTTTTTTTTATGAATAAATTTATAGTGATAAATTTATCAGTTTCTTTGTTTTTATGAATAAATTTTTAGTGATAAATTTATCACTCTCTTATTTTTATAGTGTTAAATTTATTAGTTAGGACCTGTAGGTAAATAAGTCTAGTGAATATGACTAATTGGTAAGTACCCCTATATATTTTAGTGACTAAATAGTTAGTAGCAAAAAAAAAAAAATGAAAATAAAAATAAAAATTGACGACTAAAAATTTTGTAGCCAATATACAATTAGATTTTAGGTGACCAAAATGTTTAGTAGCTAAAAAAGGCAAATAGCAACAAAAATATTTTGGCGACTAAGGCAAAAACAAGTAAGACTTTAGGTGACTAAAAGTTTAGCAGCAAAAAAACAAAAAAAAACCAAACTTTAGATGACTAAAATATTTAGTAACTAAAAAAAAATAAGATAAACAACAAAATATTTTTGGCGACTAAAGGTTTAGTAGGTAATAACGAATCAGACTTTAGGCGATTAAAAGTTTAGTAGCCAAAAAACAATTAAATTTTAGGCGACTAAAATATTTAGCAGCTAAAAAAAATAAGATGAACAACAAAATATTTTTGGCAACTAAAATTTTATTCATTATAAATAATTGAAGTTTTTCGTGACAACGAGTCATAGTCGCTAAAACTGTTATATTTAATTTTACTTTAATACTTTTGGCGACTAAAAAAATAGTCGGCAATTTAATACTTTTGGCAACCAAACTTGTTTCAGTCGCCAATTACTTTTTCCGACAATTCTCCAACGACTAACCTGGCGACAAAAACTTTTAGTCGCTAAAAACCTTCAGCGACTAAAACTTGACTTTTGGAGACTAAAATTTTAGTAGCCAAAAGTACCATTTGTTGTAGTGATGCCACCACCACCACTACCACTACCACTACTACTACCACCACCACCACAATTTCCATCACCATAACAATATAAAAATTGAAATATACAATTTTAAAAGAATAAATTTTAGATTTGATCTTATACATATTGAATAATCTATTTTTAGTTTAACACTTAAATTGAGGAATTTTTTAATCTTATGGCCATTAACGCAAAACATACATATAATTTTTTGTTTAAGATGATCTAAATAAATATACTTTTTAACTTTTTACGAAAAGATGTGGAAAAAAGTAAAAAGATGATGTGACCTAAATAAGTACACTTATTTAGTTTATGTCAAATAGTTTGCAACATAAATGTGAACAAAAGAAAATTATGTATTTCACTAATCGAGTTGAATAACTAATCATACACTAATTTTATAAATTATTAATCCACTATTAATCATGCTAATCAAATAGCTTGGTATGGTATATATTTTTTTAAGTGTTTATTCTAGAATGACCATAAGTTTAACTCATAAGTCTATTTCTTTAAATAGATTTTTTGTTTATAGTTTTTTATTTTTTGGTATATCGGAAATTAGTTTTTGATAGACTTAAACAAGTCTTAGAGCATCAGCATCAGGATCGTTAAAATCATTTTTTAGCTAAATTAACGATATAAATTTCAAAAAACTACCTCCATCAGTCTCGCTAGCAGCTCGTCAAAATTTGCATTTGTTACAGTATCTTGCTACAACAAGCGAGGTACTGTTTATCGCTACTTGTGTATTGCCGAATATCCGTCCAGAAGTCCGGCCGGATGCTGGCCAGTCAACGACATTTTTTTTTTTTTTTTTGCATTTCTTCCAGTTTTACCTTTACAAAGGAACATAAGAATTGTTTGGCTAGCAACTTATCAATTTAATAAAAAAAAAAAATAAAATAACAAATATTTTAATATGATTGAGTTAGAATAGAGCGTTTGATGCAGCGAAGTAATTAGCTAAAATAGAAAAATGATTTTTTTAGTTATAATTTGAGTAAAAATTTAAAGAGATTGGTATAAACACTCTTAACATGACTTACATGAATCAATCAGGACCCTCGAAGAGTGTGGAATAATATAATATGCGAGAAGGATTTTGATTGGTCAAAGTAATTGAAGTTACTTGTCATAAATTTATAGCACATGGGATGGAAGAAGGGTGATTATTCAATGATCTAAGAATATGGTTACTTGATATTTTATGATAGTATAATTGATGAAAAAAAGTAAAATATTATAATTTTATATTAAGTGGTTGAAATATATAGAATGACACTATAAATAATAATTAGTGAACGATTATAATCATGTGATATTCGAAAATTATCTAATAAATTTCTTGAGAGGAAAAATGCTAATGACAGTAACATCTGAGTTGCGGCTTCTGTCCTTTGCTTCTCATGAAAATCTCAAAGCGAAGAGATCACTACAAGAAAATGGGGCTTAAAAGACGGAACTTTTTGCGACGGTACACTTTTTGCGACGGATGTTTATTATTTTAAGAAAATTATATATATAATTTTATAAAAAATTTAGGACATATTTTAATTATGAAAAATTATATACATATTTTTGTATTTATGAATTAAAGTGATAAATATTTTAATTCTAAATGAATGACTATAAATAAGACATATCATTTATGAAATTTTTATATACAAATTATATTTATATAGCACTATCCTTTTTAAAATCATACTTCTTATTGACACAAATGTAATCTGATTAAATGATTATCAATGTGTGATCCACATGAGTTTTTTTGTAAGGAAGACGTATTTATAAACTTTACAAATTGAACAGTTTAAATTATCAAAATATACTTTGAGTAAGATTTACCACAACTGCACGCAGATAGCAGCCTCCAATTTAATTGCGAACAAGAGAAAAACCTCTCCCAAAACTAAAACACTATAACATCTGGAAAAAAAAAATTTGAAACCAAATTATTTTATTCCTAAGATTGAAATTTTTTTTGCAAAAAATATTAAGATATTAATTGCAATCGTCATTTGAGTCCTCAAGAAAAACCGTCTAAAAAAGTCAACCAAGGACCTTACCGACAAATTTTTTAAAATATCATTAATAAATTTAAGGACCGTTAATTTTGTGCAAAAAGATTTAATTTTTTTAGATGAAAATTTTTGTCTGAAAAAGAGAGAGCAATTTAGATGAAATCTTGCGAAGAGCTGCCCCTAATATTATAAAGGGATTTACTTTTCCTTTTTCCTTTTTTTTCTTTTTTTGGCAAAAATTAAGGGATTTACTTAACTTTAGGAGAGAATCACTATTTTGTTTAATTGGATTCATGAGATCCATGGTAGGTTCCACTTCATTAATTTAAATAGTTCTTTTTTTTTTAAATATATATAGTAATTTAAATAGTTTATTTTGTAATTTTTTGGAACTTGTTCATTCATAAAAAAAAATAATAAATTAATTTGATAATCGTAATCATAAACTGTTATTCAAAAATAAAAACTAAAATTTTGATTTTAAAACGAATTTTTTTGGGAAAATTACACTGACACCTACTGAGGTTTCTGTTTAATATAAATCTCTCCCTTCCATTTGAAAAATTACATTTCTCTCCCTAAATTGGTAATCTCATTATATCTAGATTAGATCAATTTTTGTAAACAAAATTTTTGTAATCTCATTTTATTTCCACCATTATATCTAGATTAGATCGATTTAATCTAGATCTTTTTTTTTTTTTTAGATAGTGAATCTAGATCTATTTAAAAAGTATTAAATTTGTACAATTTTTTTTTTAAAAAAAACCATTGAATACAACAAAATAAGATAATGTATTGAATTTTTATATATTTGGTGAATTTAAAAAAAAAAATCACAAAAATTATACTTCTTAAGCATATCTAGATTAGGTGTATCAAAAAAAATAAAAATAAAAAAATTATTTAAAATATTAAAAAAATCAGTAAAAATTAAAAAATACGAAAAAAAATTTAAAAAAAAAACTTAATTTTTTGTATGAGTTAAACCAAAGAAGATGATTGTTATTTCCCTTGAAATGACATGAATAAAATATCTGTATTATTTTATTATTTTATACGTATAAAAGTTAAGAGACAAATATGTCATTTTAATTTGACAGGAGAGTAAATGTAATTTTTTAAATGTGAAAGGGGGATCTGTATTAAATAAAAATCTCAGGGGGTGTCAATGTAATTTATCCAATTTATTTATTTATTATTATTTGAAAATAAATTTGATAAACTTTTATAGTTAGTGGGAAAGAATAAAAATAAGAATTATTTGGGTGTCAACACTGTCACATGGGTAATTATGGCTTATCATGTGTATTACATTTATCAAATCCTCATCAAACATTTTATTAGTGTTTTATGTTATGCAAAACTCATCAGGAAATGAAATCTTATCTATATAGGAGCCTTACATAATTGGAGATTGTTTGGATAGGACTTCTGCAACATTTGAAATACTTTTTTTTTTTAATTATTAGATTAGCATTTACGGAAAAAAAACCTCCTCACCCTAGGTAAAGCACTTAAGGAAAGTTGAACTCATGACCTTTCTAAAGACTAAGCCTTAAAGAATGCATGGTGTCTAACTAGACTAGGCTTAGTTGGTTGAACATTCAAATTACTTGCTAGGCAAGTCACTGGATATGTTATAAATAAGTGACACCCCGTGGGTTAAGGTACGATATTTCTCTCTGTGAATTTATCCATTAAATATTGTTGATAATATTGGAGGACTAACTTGAGCGTTGGAGGACTTCTGGCCATTCAACGCTTGTGGGAGTTTTATTTTGTAAATGGTGATCTCTTAGTAGTTCTGACCATCTTCTTCATTGAATCTTTTAATACGATATTTTTTTGTGCCTGTACAAATAAGATTATTAAGATTATTAGATGAATCCATTTTTTCATTGATGCTTTACATCAAATCAAATTATTGAAGTGAGAGGTGATGACTCTTATAGGCCTAACCATGTAGGACATGTTGGATCAATCTTCTGTGTATAATAAATAACTTGAAACAAATCAAATAAACAAAATAAATTACTTAAAAGAATTTATTTACCAAAACTACTTAACAATAAGAATGATCAAGTCGAGTGTGTGACACTCTATCCTTAAGGCAGATTCGTCCCACTCAGATGCTTACGAAATAATAGCGTCTATCTCCCAAGATACAATGATCTTTCACAGATTGTATTAGCACTAAAAACAATCTGTTTCGGTGAACTAGAACCTATGTTTTATACTATCAAAAATTTGTTTAAAATTAATATGAAGAATATATTTATACAAGAGAGTAAAACGAAAGGCAACAACAAAATTTTAGATTGATGAAATTGTTGGAAGAATTTTAATATTTATAGGCTAAGTGGTGACTTTTTGGAAGGGTCGAACAGGTATAAATTCAAACTGAACAAGTCTGATTTTGAATTGAACCGATGCAAACTGTTGAAACAGTTTTGAATTTGTCTGGGAAAGAACTTGAATCTGTCTGGTGGAATCTGTTAAAACAATTTGAAAATCTATTTGAATCTACTTAGACTGGTTTGGAGAGGACACACTGGTTAGGAGCAAAAAAATTTGAATTCAAACTGTTTGGTGCAAAATTCAAATTTTTCTTACAAGAATTTTAGAAAAATCTAAATAAATTTTGTTCAAAAAATTAATGTTAGGACCCAATCCACAATCTGCCCGGACAGCGGCAGCGTGTGCGTGATGGTTTTAGCCAAAGCCCACTTTGTCTATAATTCCTCCTTTCCACAAACTTGATGTGCCCCTTGGGGCCTAACCCAAGTATGTCCACCTAGAGCTTATATACATACACAAGCTCTCTTTAAAGTTTCAACATGGGACAATCATTTTAAGGTAACCCACGTTTGACTATTTAATTTTCTATTCCACGAACCCGAAGACGATATTAAGTTCCCATTCATTCATAAATAGTTTTGACGAACCGTCTGCATTGTGTGACTTGCTGTGCGGCAAAGAACACGTCATCTCTTTAGACCCATCCCAAAAGACGTGTGGGCTCCACTCAAATTTGGGCTCAAAGTTATCCCAAAATAAGTTTATAAAAATCATAATTTCTAACAGGACAATCCTTTCCACCAATAGGAAAGAAGTTTATCTTTATTAACAGTTCAGTTACTATTAAAAAGAAATTTAATTAGATCACAGTTTGGAAAAAAAAAAAAATTATTTCTTTCATTTCCATTTAAAGAGAGAAAGAAAGAAAGAAAGAAATAAA
Source organism: Camellia granthamiana (assembly GCA_036172215.1). Taxonomy (NCBI): domain Eukaryota; kingdom Viridiplantae; phylum Streptophyta; class Magnoliopsida; order Ericales; family Theaceae; genus Camellia; species Camellia granthamiana. Next base: position 52,805,112 of record CM069916.1, on the reverse strand, counting down.
TAAAATAATAATAATAATAATAATAAATGCATCCTATAATCATGCACTCTAGAAGAGTTCAAGTATTCTCAAATTCAACCGAGATAAATATTAGCCGATTGATCTTTTTTGAGTTTTGGTTTTATGTTACTAGCAAATGAACTCGTACAACGTACGAGCTAAATAAATAATTAAAAATTTTAAAATTAAATAATAATATAAAATTTATTTAAAAAGGATAAAAAAATAATTTAAAATAAATTAAATTTGAACCATTTTATTAGAATATATGTTGTTGTTGTTGTTGTTGTTGTTGTTGTTGTTGTTAATTATATATTTTAAGTTCACAATAAAAAATAGATGTCATAATTTAATTGGTAAAGATGAAAAAAATATAATAAATTAAAAAAATTATATTTTAGATAAAATAAAAATAAATTTCATTTTATAAATTTTTTAGTTTTAGTTTGTTCTATGTTAAAGTTTGGCTTCGTTTGGGATGTTGGTTGATTTTTTTATTTTTTGACTCTTTGGTTATTTTAGCCTGGAGCTAAAATCTCCTTTGGGATAGAATTTTTGGTTTTTTTAACTTTTATAAGAGAAAAAATGAAATGATTATAATTTGAATTTGACATTTTATCTTATTGATTTGTTATCTTATTTTGTATTTTTATGGCTAAAATAGCCTTTTAGCCCCAAAATTTGTTATGCCAAACGATTGCTTAGTCATAAAATTTAAACATACTTTTAGAAATATTGATAAAATTGTTAAAATCAGTCAAAAGACCAATCAAGTTACACAAAAATTAATTAATAAAAAATTTAAAATTTTATTTTATTTCAAAATTTAAACTATTTTCAATTGAAACATATAAAACACTACAATATTAAATTGGAGTATATATTTTTACTTTATATAATTGAAACAACTCACTTTTTCCTTCTTTTCCTGATGTGGAATTGTGTAAAATAAAAATTAACAATTATTCGGCCGAGAAGTTTATTTCGAATCAAACAATATTAATCATTTAATCTTTAATTAAATCAATCTTTAGTTTATTTTGAATCAAACAAATCTAACCAATATATTTTGATAAACCGCTAAAATCACAGTTAACCCAGCAAATCAGTCAAATCGAAAACAGGTCAACCTAATAGGTTAGGTCAAAAGACCAACCAACTTGTACAAAAATTAATCAATTGAAACTTTTAAAAGTTATTTTAATTTTAAAATTTAAACTGTCTTGAACTAAAACATGCATAACACTACAATATTAAATATGTGCATAAGATTCATTTTATATAAGTAAAACAACTCACTTCTTTTTTCTTTTCTTTTTTTTCCAATGTAGGATTGTAAAATAAAAGTTAACAATTGTTTGGGTAGGAAATTTATTTCTAATAAAGCAATCAGTCGTTCAATTTTTAAACACGTCAAACTTAGTTTATTTCAAATCAAACAAATCTAACTAATATATTTTGATAAAGCCGCTAAAATCACGGTTAAATTAGCGAATCAGTCAAATAAAAAATGATTCAGCCTAATCAGGTAGGTCAAAAGACTAACCAACTTATACAAAAATTAATTAATTAAAACTTTCAATTATTTATTTATTTATTTATTTTTAAATTTAAATTGTCTTGAACTGAAATATACACAACATTACAATATTAAATGGAAGTATAAGATTTACTTTATATAAGTGAAACAACTCACTTTTTCCTTCTTTTTTTGATGTGAGATTATAAAATAAACCATATCATAGGCTAATTAGAGTTTTTATTTTAAAATTTAAATTGTCTTGAACTAAATTGTGCACAATACAATAATATTAAATGAGAGTAACTTTATAAAAGTAAAATAACTCATTTTTTTCCCTTCTTCTCCCGATGTGAGATTATAAAATAAATCATAAATTAATTAGAGTTTTATTTTTATAAGTTAACCAATGAATTTGTTTTTAATTGTTTAAAATTAAGAAAATCAATATGAGAAATCGTAGTTAAACCGGCGAATTAGTGAAACCAAAACCAAAACCGGTTTAGCCTAATCGGTTAGGTCAAATGACCAACCAATTTACATAAAAATTAATTAATTAAAAATTTTAAATGTTATTTTAATTTTAAAATATAAAATGCCTTGAATTGAAGCATGCACAACACTACAAGTTTACAATATTAAGGTTCACTTTATATAAGTGAAACAACTCGTTTTTCTTTCTTTTTCCAATGTGGGATTATAAAATAAAAGTTAACAATTATTTGGGTGGGAATTTTATTTCTAATCAGGCAATATCAATCATTCAATCTTTAATCAGATCAATCTTTAGTTTATTTCGAATTAAACAAATCTAATCAATATATTTTGATAAAATCGCTAAAATCGTGGCTAAGCCAATGAATTAGTCAAATTAAAAATAATGATTTAGCTTAATCAGTTAGGTCAAAAGACCAACCAACTTACAAAAAAATTAATTAATTAGAACTTTTAAATTTTATTTTAAAATTTAAACTATATTGAATTGAAACATGCACAACACTACAATATTAAATAAGAGTATAAGATTCATTTTATATGAGTAAAATAACTCACTTTTTCCTTCTTCTCCCAATGTGGGATTATCAAACAAATCATAGACTAATTAGAATTTTATTTTCATATGGTTAAATGGAAGTTAGCCAATGGAGATTTTTTTAATTGTTTAAAATTAAGAAAATCAAGAAAATTAGTATGAAATATTGAAACTCTTATAAGGCTCATCACTAAATTTTCCATTTTGGTTATGTAATATAGCATTTTTCTATAATATATAGATGCCAACCTATACTCTTTATTAATTATTATGGTACTAGTAAAATAAATACAAATTTAATATTTGCAAATAATGACTTCAAATATTGAATGCGTAGAAGTAAAAAATACATACATTAAAGTTTTTCTTTGAATTGAAATTATCAATCTTACTTCATTTGATATAAATATTTTATATGTCTTTTAACTTGTGCAGATAATAAGCGTAATCTCTCCTGATGAATGTTAGTTTATTTATAAGATCCTCAGGTTATAGGTCAATTTTTAAATCCTTTGGGCCATTAGGCTCAAGCACTAATCTCTGACTCAAAAGAATATAATTTGTCTAAAATGACAACTATTTGTTAAAATCAAATCAACCTATCTCTATCTCTTGAAATCACCCTATTGTCTATCTGTTGAAATTCACCAACCCTATTTGTTAATCTATTAAAATTCACCAAATTAACTATTTGTTGAAATGTGACACATGTCACTCATTCAACACCCTATCTATTGAATATTACACATTTTTCTACCTTACCACCACCATCTGCGGTCGCCAACCACAGTTGCTGGTGGTGACTTTTCCAGCAAAATTTTTCAGTGACTTTTCTGGTGTTACCGACCTTTTCCAACGACTTTTTTTAGCTTTTCTTTACCACTAAATAAGATTTTTTCTTAAATCTAATACCTTATACACTTTTTAAGTTGGACTTTTCACCAATATTCTCTTATTTATACTTTTAGACCTCTATAAATTAAAAGATAGTAAATAAAATAATTGTAGAAACAAAAAAAAATTATTGAATACTCCAAAGTTACAAGAAAGATAGAAAGAAGTTGTTGGCTGTATAAATTGTATAAGCCAATTACGATTCAACACGTGATATGAAAAGGGCAATTTGGGAAGATAATATAAATTGCCAACCATAGTCAGACATGTGTCAACCCATACTGGTAATAATGGGTCTGCGTAGCACTGGAATGATCGAGAGATATAAGGTGATGTGGCCTAACGGTTACTCACAAGGTTCAAATTCAAAATCAGGAAGGAAGCCTAACTGCAGACATGGCGTAGTGGAGCTAACTGTGAGAGAGCATGATTAGCGATCATGGAGGGATGTTTCGACGGTTAGAAGCCCATTTTGACGATTATCATTGAGAAGTATAAATAGCAGTGAAGGCCCCAGAAAGAGGACTCAGACTCAGATCTAGAAACCAATTTTTATCTACTTTATTTTCCTTCAAGTTTTTACATTTCTTGTTCTTTACATTTCTGCACTTCAAATTTTTGTCTTGCACGTTATTCATAGGAGTAGTTTCAAATAACTTGTTGCTGTAAACCTCTACAAGGCTGGATCAGATCATTGTAAGTTTTTGATTTTTACTTAATGAAATGTTGCAATTGTTCTTCATTTAATTATTGTTTACTAAAATCTCCTAAACAAGTCACCAGTAAAAGTCCTTTTCATTGACGCTGAAAGAACTGAAACACAATCGTCTGATAATTGGTTGGCAATTAATCTTCTGTAAGGACTGATTGATCCTTGCTGGCACGCTTAAAATTACAATACTAACCTTCGAAAGTCAAAAGGCCAACAGAAGTATTTTTACTTACAAGACTAGCCTATTGACTATGATTTTACAAGACGAAATTCATACATTTTTATAGGTAAAAAGTGAACTTCTAATTCAGAATTCAAATATATACAAATAAAAATAAAATAAAGTTCTTCTAACAAGACAATGAATTTTTTTATAAATTTAAAATGTTAAATTTAAAAAAAAAATATGTCTTATCTATTATTAGTAGGTATGGGCTCTCCCCGCCATTAACTTTATTATCATGTAAGCTATTTTGTTGTGTCTTCCACTTGAAGGTTTTTTTTTTCAATGAATTGTAATGAATTTATGCTTCTCTTGATTTTATAGAACTCCTAAACAGAAGAAGAAATATTGTTACTCCAATTATTTATTCTTCAAGCATATGGAACAGGTCCACAAAGAGATTTCCATCACAATAGAATGTCGGTTTCTAATGTTGAACTTGTATTCAATGTCTTGTGAAAAATATGAGATTATCAATTTTGTCAATGATGGGGATACCTTTTTCATTGTCTATTTTTTATTTTTAAGAGGGGATTTGGACGAATGCATAAATTGGATAAGGTTAATAAAATCGAGTTTCAATTTTTTCAACTAAAGTAGATACGTCTAATTTGTGTCATAGTAAATTTTGGGCTTGCTCTCATAAGTATAACAGCTTATTTAACTATTGTTAGTTTTGGGAATCATTAATCCCTTTAGATTGTATAACTAGTCTCATGTTTGGATTGTCTTAAAATTATGAGAAACTAATAAAATCTTATCAATTTTACATTTTAACTAATAAGTCTAGTCATTTATTTTGTATTTCACCTCCCTATTGGGATTCAAAAGTCTCTTACATGGGGATATCATGTCCAAACGAACTTTTAGTTCGGATCTTAATTTTTTTAAACTAAACATTAGATTATATATTTTGTTGAATTATTAATTCAATTCCAAAATCAAATCGGCCTAGGCAAACACACCCTTCTTTTATGAAATTATCCAAATTATCCAAATTATCCAAATCAGCTTTTCATGTCTGATTTATGGTCTCAATGATCTGGCTTTTTTTTTTTTTGGGCCAAAAAATGTTAGGGATCCACAATTTATTTATACCTTCAAATTCACAACAATGACATAACAAGGGAGTTGGATTTATATTAGATGTGTGATGAATTAAAGTTGACATCTATCATACCACATAATTGTGGTTCAATTATGAAAAAAGTTTAGGAGTCTAAAATATTTTTCTTTTTTGCCATTGATCAACCCATTAATCATGCTCTAGCTAAAATATTTCAATCAGAACTTCCATATATATGCATAACAAAGCTATCTAAACTAGGGATGGCAATGGGGGTTAATGGGGTGGATATTAATTCCCCATCCCCATTCCCCTATAATAAATTTTCCCCATTCCCCATTCCCCATGGGTACCACCCTCCACATATCCTAATGGGTTTGGATTTTCCCCAACCCACTTTAATCCCCATTTTTATTTTATTTTTATTTTTAATATTTAATGTTAACAATCACCTTTTTTTTTTTTTTTTTTTTTTAAGGTTCACAACAAAAGCTATATATACCTTCAAATTTTTTTCTTTTTTTTAATATATTTAATGTTAACATTTTTTTTTTTTTTTTTTAAGGTTCACAACAAAAGCTAAATATACCTTCAATCTTTTTTTCTTTCTTTTTTAATATATTTAATGTTAACAACCTTTTTTTTTTTTTTTTTTTTTTTTTTTTTTTTTTTTTTTTTTTAAAGGTTCACAACAAAAGCTAAATATACTTTCAAATTTTTTTATTTTTTTTAAAATATATTTAATGTTAACAACTTTTTTTTTCTTTTTTTATTTTTTTTATTTTTAAGGTTCACAACAAAAACTAAATATACCTTCAACTTTTTTTCTTTTTTTTTTAATATATTTAATGTTAACAACTCCTCTTTTTTTTTTCTTTTTTTCTTTTTTTTTAAGGTTCACAACAAAAGCTAAATATACCTTCAAATTTTTTTCTTTTTTTTTTAATATATTTAATGTTAACAACTCCTTTTTTTTATTATTATTATTTTTTTTAAGGTTCACAACAAAAGCTAAATATACCTTCAATCTTTTTTCTTTCTTTTTTAATATATTTAATGTTAACAATTTATTTATTTATTTTTTTTTTTTTAAGGTTCACAACAAAAGCTAAATATACCTTCAATCTTTTTTCTTTCTTTTTTAATATATTTAATGTTAACAAATTTTTTTTTTTTTTAAGGTTTTAGCTAAATATACCTTCAATCTTTTTTCTTTCTTTTTTAATATATTTAATGTTAACAACTTATTTTTTTATTTTTTTTAAGGTTCACAACAAAAGCTAAATATACATTCAATCTTATTTTATTTTATTTGGTTCAACAACAAAATCAAATACACATTAATTAATTAATTAAAAAGTTTGTTTTACAATAATCAAATATATAATTTTGAGACAATCAAATAAGTTTTAGTAATTAAAAAAAATGTGGAAGAACGTGGAAGATTAAAAAAAAATTGCAACCATCTCTCTCTCTCACTCTCACTCTCTCCCCTATATGTTATAAGAACCTGTTTACAATGTTATAAGAACCTGTTTGAAGAAATAAAATGTGAAAGAACCTGTTTGAAGAAAGTGTTATAAGACCCATATTAAATTGCATCCGGGCATAAACAAGGAATTGTTTGTTGATCTCTTAGCCACAGACATTTTAGACATTAAACCATCTTTTTTTTAGCAAATTTCAGCCATTCATTTTAATTTATCCAAAATCTAATTATACCTTTTAACAAATCTGAACCATTCATTTTAAGATATTTATGCGTTACCATACCCAATCCATCCTCCATCTTCCTCCTTTAGTCCCCCACGAATTTTGTTGTTTGTTACTTTTAAAAAACAAAAAATGTTTTTTCAATTAAATTTTTATTAATTTCACAACACCATCACCACTATTCTCACCTTCACTATCACACTACCATCCCCATAGCCACTACCATCATCACTACCGCCATCACCCCACCACTATGTCACAATCTCTACTTTCACCTTCGTTCCATCACCACCACCACCCAATATAAAAAAATATATTTTTAATTTTTTTTATAAAAAATATTTTTCATTAAAAAATATTTTCTATCTAAATAAATGAAGCATAACATTGGGAAACAAGCTGATTTCAGTTAAATCTGTTCATAACTAAGAAAAAAAATTTTATTTTAAAAAAAATTATTTAGTAAGACTTTGTATCCCCTTTTTGTTTTTCCAGCAAATAAATCTTTGTACTCATCATTTCTAACCAATCACGACTCATGCTTGTTTCGATTCTCTACAATTTCCTTATTTTCAAATACATTCATATATATATATATTGTACAAATTGTGTGATAACATGAAACAAATAGATTCATATTCGTTAATTGAAATTTCAGAACAAGCAAACCATTTTGAAAATTACAATACATAACAAAATAAAATAACATAGAAAAGCAAACCGAAACCTGCACTAGACAGCGTCCTTAATTTTTTTAAATAAATTTAAAAAATTCTAGATATGCATAAAATTTGGCAAGAATAATGTGACAATGTTAATTAATGTGTATTTGATTTTATTGTTGAGCCAAATAAAATAAAATAAGATTGAATGTATATTTAGTTTTGGTTGTGAATCTTAAAAAAAAAAAAAAAATGGTTGTGAACCTTAAAAAATAAAAAAAAAGGAAACAAAAGAAAAAAGATTGAATGTATATTTAGCTTTGGTTGTGAATCTTAAAAATAAAATCAAAAATGGTTGTGAACCTTAAAAATAAAAAAAAAATAAAAATAAAAAAAGACTGGAGATATATTTAGCTTTGGTTGTGGATCTTAAAAATAAAAAAAAAATAAAAAAAGAGTTTTTTGTGTACCTGAAAAAATAAATAAATAAATAAAAGAAAAAAGATTGAATGTATATTTAGTTTTGGTTGTGAATCTTAAAAAAAAAAAAAATTGTTTTTTGTGAACCTAAAAAAATAAATAAATAAATAAAAGAAAAAAGATTGAATGTATATTTAGTTTTGGTTGTGAATCTTTAAAAAAAAAAAAAATTTATGAACCTGAAAAAATAAATTAATTAATAAAAGAAAAAAGATTGAATGTATATTTAGTTTTAGTTGTAAATCTAAAAAAAAAAAAAAAAAAAAAAAAAAAAAAAAAAAAAAAAAAAAAAGAGTTTTTTGTGAACCTGAAAAAAAAATAATAATAAAATAAAAAAAAATTTGAATGTATATTTAGTTTTGGTTGTGAATCTTAAAAAAAAAAAAAAAAAAAAAAAAAAAAAAGGGAAATTAGTGGGTACCCATCCCCAGTGGATATTTAAAGAATATCACCTACCCTACCCAATGGATAAGAAAAAAGGAGAAAACTCATGTATTTGGGTTGGGTCTCCATGGATACCCACAAGGTAGGTTATCCATTGCCATCCCTACAAGTGAACAAACTGGTTGGATCATCCTGGGGATAGCTATAAGCATCTGGGCACCTATCCTTAAAGAACTTGGACAAAGGTGTAGGCCCACAGGTCCCAGGCCCATCAGTGCAACAATATTCATTGGTCTTGTAGACGGTACATGGGTTGTTGCACCCACCCGGGGTCTGCAGCTCGGCTGGGCACTCGCCAACTATGTTAGCATCGCACCGGAGTGACTTACAGACGGCAGTGGTGGGGCTAAAGTCCATCGGAATATTGAATCGGAATATTGAATCCATCAACGTTGGATATGTCGACAAAGTCCAAGTTATTGGGCTGGTTCAACGCGAATTCAGCTAGGGTATTTGGGGCCTTACCGTAGCCTTGGCACTGGAGGAGCCCATTGCAGTCACCGGTCTGACATTGGCCATTGCCATTGGCATCGAAGTTGCAGTTGGTCCGGCCCCAAATGTGAGCTTGGGTTGTACCCGGGTTCACATTGACGGTCCAAGACTGGCCCGGGTCAAGACGCATACCCCCACCGGGTGAGGCAGCGGCCCAAACCGTGTAGGTACATTTGTTTAGGACAGCAAAGGTAGCTGCATTGGTGAAGGGGATCAATAGGGTGAAGAGGAGAGGGAATAAAATGGTAAGGCTTTTGGGGAAGCTCATGTTGCTGACTTAGAGTTATATTCTCAAGCAAGTATTAGGAGTTTTTATGGGATTGTATTGATGTGGTATTGTGAACATACATTTGAGGGGTTTATGTATTGTTTCAAGGCGGCTATATAGTTCTTGGTTTATGCGTGATCACCTCCATGAGTTGTGCTAAGAAAATTCAGAGATGTTGGTAGACTTGAATTTGCTATCCTATCTCACTAAATTTCCATGGACGTCAAGTCACCATTAGGGATTATGAAAAATATATCATGAAATACATCATGAAAAATTTTCATCCCTTGATTAGTCTTGATTAGTGTGTGGTGTTTTATTATATGGGTAATCCAAAGGTTGAGAATCTTTCATGATAATATTCATGATATTTTTTTCATGATCTCTAGCATTATAATAAAATGCCAATCTGTTGACACTTCCACCTAAATAGTGGCAAACCCATGATTGCCTATAGACTAAGGGGTGGTGGCTGCACTAATTTTTATTTTTTATTTTTAATCAAAAAACGTTAAGTATTAATTGCTAGATTAGATTTTGAGGAGTTAAACCTTCAACTTCTACCTTGCAAAAATGTTGTTTCTATGCTACTAGACCACAAGGTCATGAACTCACTTTGAATTGATTTACTATAATTCAATAGTAGCTTTTAAGTCTCTAGTTTATTCTAATTGGATATTTATTTAGTAGTTTTGGAATATTATGTGATATTATTTAAGTGATAATCTCAATCGATGATGTAACAAAAAAAAATTGAAAAATACTACATATATTTAAATTCTTACTAACGATCTTACTAAAAACATATGTGTTAGGAATTGATCATTCCTAACTAAGATCGATGAGGCACGAAATAACAAACAATAAAGAAATTAACGAATCAAAACAAATCACACACACAAGAACACAAGGATTTACGTGGTTCACCCCAGAATAGGGTTACGTCTACGGCTGCTGCGGTTTTCACTATGATCAGAAAAATACAACTCTCTCTTAACCTAAAAGAGGCGCCCCCTCATCTATTTATAATTTGGGTTATACGGAAGCACATGAGAATTACGAAAGTATACAAAAAACCCCCCATTGAACCCATTGTTTGAGTAAGCAGTAAGGTTGAATGAACAGTACTTATCAGGGTCCACCGACCCAACAATGTCCCACTTGGAACCTGATAACACAAGCTCACCATCATCTTCATCACATAGAGGAACGTCGCAACAACTTGATCTTTCTTCATCAATCTTGAAGGCCAACTGAAGTTGCACACAACTTTAGTTTGTCAATGGTGACTATCTTGGTCAATATATCTGCTGGATTCTTGTTGCCTTGGATCTTCTCAAGAGACAAGACTCCATCATTTACAAGTGAATGAATGAAATGGTATCGCAGCTGAATGTGTTTCGTCCTATAATGAATAGCCGGAATAGTACTTTGACTGTAACTATGCAAAATACTCAACTCTTGCGTCTTACCCAACTCTGCTAAGAAATTCTATAACCAAGTCATCTCTTTCCCAGCTTCAGTAATAGCAACATACTCAGCCTCTGTTGTAAAAAAGGCCACAATCTTCTGTAACTGTGAAATCCAACTCACTGTTGTACCACCCAATGTGCAAACATAACCAATAATACTGCAAGAAACTGAATATACAAATCAAATAAATAATTAAGTGATAATAATTTTACAATCTCAAATATTTTCATAGTGAATCCTAAAGTACAAATTAAATATTGTTGGAGGGCCTTTTAATTAATTTTAAACCTAAAATAAATTTATAGTGGAAATCTCTAATTTAGAGGCAAGATTTACTATTAAAATAAATAATAGTAATAATGTTAAATAATAATAATAATAATAATAATAATATTATTATTATTATTATTATTATTATTATTATTATTATTAAATAAATAAAGGAAAGGAAAGGAAAAAAAAAAAAGGATAAGGGAGTCAGATTATTTGAAGTGTGTGGGTAACCCTAAACTCTCATATTATTGAACTAGCAACTGTGAAGAGGAGATAGGCGCAGCTTTTGGTGAAAATTGAAGAACTAGTTTGGTGCTTGAATAACTCTATCTCCAAGGTAGAAATCAATATTTTGTAAATATAGTTATTTTGTATAGAGGTTTCTGTGCATTCTTTGGATGAAGAAGGAATGAAAGGTACTGATGAGGTGGCTTGAATATCTATCAGGTTAATAGTTGGTGTGGAATAGTGTAATGGGTATAGTGGATGTATGAAAAACAAGTATATGGCATGGGCTATATTCAATGAGTGTTTTTGCTTGTAATGGTGGACCTTGTGAGTGAAACGTGGGATAGACAGGAGTACTTGGCCACTATTGTGTGTGAATATCATGTTTTTATTTATTTATTTATTTATTTTTATGTAGTTTAAGGAATTAAACAGGTACATAAAGTTGAGGGTGCAAAATTTTAAGTATGAAATTCTGTACAGAACCATGAACTTTAAAAAAATTTGAGGAATCATATCAAACGAATGAATTTTGAATTGAAAATTTTACAGCAGATTAATTACATATTTAGTTGCATACCAGAATTTTCTTATAATTTTTGGGAGTCAAAATCTATATTAACTGGTGCGTTCAAATTTGTCCAAAAAACTAGTGTAAAACAGTAATTTCGGAAGTGTCGTTCTCTTTGGGTATAAATCCGAAAATTATCAAATCAGTGTCATTAGAACCGGTTACAAGTCTAGTTTCTTACATTTTTGGCCTTGCATTGATTACTCGTGTATACTAAGAGAACCATTAATTTTTTTAAAGTGCTGCAGAAAACAACCTGTTTGGGTATAATTAATCGTAAATAATTATTTTGGTAAGAAAATCAAGTGAAACCATTGGGGTTTGAAACTTAGGATATATTAGTTGATATCTGGAGGGTTTTGGAATTTTTTGAACAGCGTGGAGTGGGTTTTGTAATTTTCAAAGTTAGCGAATAGATTAGAAAAACTTGTTTAAAATTCTGTTTAATCTTAAAGTTACTTTTAATTAAGTTTCGATTTGAATCCATGTCTTGGGTGATTTTAGACCTTGAAGAACATAAGCTTAGGTAATATTTAAGAGTAACGGTGAGTTGGGTTGAGTCGTGTTTGTTGGAACAATCTTCTGTGTAAATAAAAAAAACTGAAATTAAATCAAACAAAATAAAATAAATCTTACAGAATTTATTTCGTAGAACCAAATAAATAATTCAAGACTAAGTCGAGTGTGTGGCACTCTGTCCTTAAGACAAATTCGCCCCGCTACGGTACTTACGGTTGAGTGGCGTCTATCTCCCAGGATACAATGATCTTCACAAATTGTAGTAGTACTCCAAATAATTTGTTCGGCGAACCAAACCTGTGTTCTAACTCTCTGAATTTTATTCTAATACTAGAATGAAGAATAATGCACCAATGCATCAAAGATTACAAACTGGACAGTGTAGACACCCCATTTTTTACCGTCCTCAAGACTTGGTTCTGCTTGTAGGTACACCCAACGGCTGGTTCGATTCCTCGCCCAGCATTCGACTGTCGCGGCGGAACGTCACCGGTTCGGGTTTTCGGATTTCCCGAACCTTGTATCCTTTTTGTCTCATTTTTGGACCCTAACCTGGTCCTTTCAGGGTGGCCTCTGTGGTGCACTGCCGGCCATGGCTTGGCCCCTGCCGGCTACTGGTGAACACCTGCCGGCCATCAGTGTGGCACTACCGGCCATTGCTGATGGCCGGCACCCCCCCCTTTCTCAGCTAGTTTCCGAGCAGATATTTTGTACCAGCTGGATTCCTCATATCTGCCCTCCATACACGTGTATGGAGGGATCAAAGCCTTTGGAAGCTTGTTCAAGAAGCCTTAGCCTTGCATTCCTCTATATAAGCAAGGGGCTTCTTCCTTACACCAGGTTCTGGGTTTTAAAAGGGCAAAAAGCTTCCTCTCTCTATATTGCTTGTGGTTAGAGTTTGGAAGTTGGATTTCTTTGCATTTTTGCACTATACCTCATAGCACAAGACCTCCATCACTCATTCAAACACCTTGAGGCTGTCTCTCAGAGGTTGGAAGCTCAGATTTTTGGACCAAAAGCTGCTGGAAAGATTGTTCTTCAAGGGTAAGCACACTTTTCTCCTAAACTAGTCTTTTCTGGCTTCATTTATTAGCCTTGCTTGCAAGCATTTTTGGGCTCCGACCCTAACTGCAAATAATCATATTTTGAGTCCCTTTTCATGTTTGATCAAGGGTCCTTCTCTGTTTGAGGCTTCCTTCTATCACTTGCCTCTTTAACTCTCTTTTAGGCCTTCTTTTTGCATAGTATTTTAAGCTTACTTGTGAGCTGTTTTGGATTTGGCCATTAACTGTAAAGTGGCTTGTTTTGAGCCTTTCTTCAACTTTTCTGAAGGTCTCTCCTCTGTTTGAGGTCATTTACTACCACTTGCCTCTTTACCCCTCTTTTAGGCCCTTTTCTTGCATGCTAGTTTAGGCCTACTTGTGTTTACTTTCATGGTTTGATGTAAACTGTGAAGTACCTTATTTTGAGCCCCTATTCAACTTTGTTGAAGGGATCCTTGCTGTTTGGGGTCGGCTACTGCCCCTTTGTCTCTATTCTCACTTTTAGAGCCATTTTTGCATGATAGATTAGCCCTATTTGTGTTCATTTTTGATGCATGTTGTAAACTGTAAAAAGTTTTTTTTTTTGGAGGCCCTCTCCATGTTTGATTAAGGGCATTTTCTTATCTGAGGTCATATGCTATCTAGTATGCTTAGTTGCCTCTTGTTTTGAGCCTTAAGCCTAAGCTATTGTTGCATGCCTTGTTTGGCCTTCTAGCCACTGAAATCCAGTGGATTTTCAGTGGCTAAGACCCTTTTTTGAGCCTCCAAATCAGAGGGGGGTGACCCCCTCTCACCTTGACTTGCTTGATGGCCATTTTGGTCTTCTAAAGGGCCCCCATCTTGCATGCTTTGTTGACTGATTTTGAGGCCAATTTTGTGAGTTTTAGGACTACCATATTTGATTTTCAGAGTTGTATATGTCATGCCACTTGTCTATCTTGTATGTGCCTAATAACTCCTTGCATGGCCCTCTAAAGGAGCCCCTCATTTTGGTATGCATTGGCTGCATTTCCATGGTTATTTGGGCCTATTTTCACATGGTTTATTCACTGATTTTTGCTAGTTTGATGAGTTCTCACTTGCATCATATATTTGCCATGTAAACCATGTTTACTAGTCAAAATTGCATGCTAATTTAAGCCATCTTGCTAGCACTTTTTGGCCTTGCTTTAAACTGGAAAAGTCCATGTTTTAGGACTGCCTTGACTCTGTCTTCATACTTCATGTTCAAATAATGCATGCTTTGTATAGCTATAAGTCATTCCATGTGCCTAGTTTCGAGTCTCGGGATCCATCTCATGCATCGGATGCCATGTTTCCATGTTTCGGGGCTGTTTTGCATCATATTTTGGTACTGAAATTTGCATGCTTGTATGCCATATTCCATGCCTTGCCATGCTTTGTTAGAGTGACATTCGTGCTTTAGGTTCGGTCCTCGGTTTGCGTGCACGCGTGCACACATTTCGAGTGTCTCATTTTCATCTAATGGCCTCTTATGTGAGTGTGGTTGAGGTCCACTCATGTTGGTATAAGTCCATTGTGCATTGTGTATACCATTTCATTTCATAGCATTGTGTATGCTAGGTTGTATGTTAGTGCATTGTGTATGCCATGTTACCTCGTGCATTGTGTATGCCATTTTATAGCATTGTGCATGTTAGGTTGTATCTTAATTGCATTCATGCATGTCATGCATATTGCATTGTGTTTGGGATAGGAGTTAGCCCGAGCACAGGAAACGAGGTACGTTTCGTACTCCGAGTGACGGAACGTGTCTCAATTCCCCAGTCGCCGACACTCCGGATTACCCATGATGGAGTTAGGCTTTGTTGTGTTTTCATATGCATTCATTCTATATTGAGTTGTGCAATTCGACTCCTCGGCCATCATGCATCGAGATGCGTGATTGGTGGCACGAGGATCGAGGTATGCATACATATGTGAAAATACATTGCCATGCTCTTTTCTTGCTCTCTGTTGCAGCAAATCAAGAATCAGCAGCCTTCCGGAGCTTGGCACGCATTCCAAGAATAATTGCAAACAGAGGCTAATTGGGGCATTGCCATGGATTTCCGCGCAAGGCAACCTGGACATGCATCATTCATCATCCGAAGCAGAGTCGAGGCAGTCCCTAGCTTGCATGCCAATTTAATGCTTTCCTAGTTAAATTTGTTATTTAATTTGGGTTTTGTACATATTTGGACTGTACTATTCATTTGGCACTGTATTATTTATTCGGACCCTCTGCGCGAGGGCAATGTTGTAATAAGTGTGCGTGTGTGTGATGTATGTCTTCCAACCCCACGTCTTTCTCCCTTTTATTTACCAGCTTATGATGGTTAGATTAGGGCATGTTTCAATTAGCGTACAGTATGATAGCATGTTTGCATTCATTCATCTGTCTTGCATGCACCGAGCTCGGCGCATCATACTAACTGCATTGTATTTCAATTCCAAGTTGAATACTTGTTAGCTGTAGCATTCCATATGCCATGTTTAGAATAGCCGAGCCTGCTATAGTTGCATTTTTGCATGTATTGCATTAAGCATTTCTGTATAATTAGGATCATGCATGGATTTCTAATTAGCTTCTGTTTTAGCTTGGAGTACTCGGTAAGTTTTTATGCTTTAGCATCCTTGCATGCGTGTGAGTGACTGCCATGATAGCATGCTTGCCATGAGGCTATATGCTTATGTGATATAACTGCCTGAATGCCTGTGGGTGGAGGTTGGGTTACTTAGATTGGAACAATGCATTCACTGTGAGTTTTAAGCCCACTGGATAGTGGCAAAATCATGTTTTCTAAGCCCACCTGAGGGTGGCAAATCCACGTCTTAGCCTACTTGCGGGTAGCACCATCAAACCACTTTCAAAAAACAAACATGAAATGTTTTGTTCTAATTCAGGTGATCCAGTCTATACTTGTATGCTGTGTGCATCACATAGTAAATCTTAGCTAATAACCGGAATAAGAGCACACAATGTTTTCAAAACTAGATATCATGGTTAGTAGAGGCCGATCTTTGATCGGGTGAGCAGGGGTGCTCACGAAGTGACCTTCCCCAATCGTACCCAAGTTCCCGAGCCGAGGCAACTTTGGTGATGATGGACACGTGGCCTTAGGCAACGAGTCAGGGTTTCCTAAATTTCTCAAAATAAAATATTTAGGTGGCGACTCTGTATCTGGCAAAGCAGTCCATGTTTGGCACTTCTTTCAAAAATCTGTTTTCTCAAAACGATTTGCCGGATTTGGACTCTTTGGTTCAAGATTTAGAACCGTGACAAAATTTGAGTCCGAACTATAGCGAGGTCCCTCGCGGACTTGTTACAGTTTCTGGCGACTCCGCTGGGGACTTAGAGAACTTGACTCGAACTCATGATATCTGGTTTTGACTACACTTGTGTGTTTCTTTGCATTGCATTTGCATTGGTGCGCCTAGGACACCGTGTTTGCCATCTGCTATTCCTGAACGGTTTGCCGGAGGCTTGTCTTGTCAAGGCATGACCATAAAGCTGACCGGTTGTGGGCTCTGCCAGTATGGGAACACAAACCCCGGTTTTACCGGGGCACCCTTTTGACCATTCGACCTAGTGCATATTCGGATCCATAGTGACTATTCCAAACTAGGACAGGTTGCTTAACCGATATAGGTTGTTTGAAACCGCTGCGTGCATAGTGAAACCCTAGCTCCTGACAAAATAGGACAGGGAAACCCTACCCCCAGCATAGGGGTGTTTTGGCTCTCACTTATCTGTTATGTGCTGTTAGAGTGCGTCTCTACAGGGAAATGCATGTATCAGTTTATGAGTATGGGCATCAGGCCTGCGGGCATCAGTCAGCGTTTGAGAGTCAGTTATCTGCGGGTATCAGATTCAGTTTTTGGGAACAGTGATTCAAGGATAGTGATTAGTGTTTGAGAACAGTGTGTATTCAGCTTATCGACCGTGTGTTGTTATACCCAGTTGTGTGTTGTGCGTTTATTTTAAGCTGTTATGCTGTTCATTTATCTGGTTGTATATTTCCTTATTGCTTTATTTATCTTTTGCTAGGGACAGTTTTGCACAATTGCTTCCGACCCAATAGATATTCCCCAAGCACTTTGGACAAGAGGTCGTCGGCTCAATCGATCTGAGGATCTGGTTGACGGACAGCCAGTGTTCCATTCTCTACCCCCAGTTGTCAAAAGAAGGCCAAGAAAGCGCAGTGTGTCTAAACAGAGGTTACCAGAACAGTGGTCTACCCTAACAGTGAACAGTCGGGTTGAGGTCTCAGTTTCTGCTATAGAGATACACCTACCAGTCAGTCAGCAGGATCAGCAGAGCATAGCTGAAATGGAAGAAATGATGCGACAGATGCAAGAGAGCATGAAACAAATGCAGGATGACGCTGTCCGCCAAGCGGAGTTCTCCAAACAGCAGGCCACAATCATGGCCCAGCAGGCCGAGCTCATCACTAGACTGCAACAGCAGACCGGAACATCAACCTCACACCCAGTTCCTCCTCCATCAGGGGTCCCGTTACCCGAGCAAACACCAACTGTCCAGAATACCCTACCAAACACCCAAAACACCTTGCCAAATATCCAGAACATCCAGGAGGACACAGACATTCCAACGGGGCCAGCTCCGCCCCCACTTCCGCCTCAACTGTCCAAGACACATACACCCGTCAACCACCCGGACTCTCCCTTCGAGTTCGAAGTAGACCCCACAGCACTGAAGCTGAGCAAGCTCGAGAAGCTATTCAAAAAATCCCAGGGGGTAAAAGCTATTCCGGATATCGAGGACGGATATACCGATGTGGCCGTGACGCTACCGGATAGATTTAAAATGCCGCAGATTGATCGCTTCGACGGATCTGGTGATCCCATGGTCCACCTCCGACTGTTTTCGGATATACTGCGGCCAATGGGCCTAACCAGACCACAGAAGCTTTCGCTATTCGGCCGGACCCTGTCGGGTGTCGCCGCTATCTGGTATGCGAAGTTGGAGGATGATGTCAAAAGAAGTTGGGATGAAATGGCTGAGGCCTTTGTTGCGCAATACTCTTACAACACCCAGATCGAGATTACAACTTGTGATCTCGAAACAACAAGGCAAGAGCCCAAAGAGAGCTTCTCTGAATTCGTAACCCGATGGAGGGCAAAGGCTTCGATGATGACCCTGAGGCCTACCGACAAAGATCAAATCAGGATGATTGTGCGCAATCTCCAGCCAAAGCTCATGCAAAAAATGATTGTACTCCCCTTCCCCACTTTTTCAGATCTGCATGAAATGGGGGTACAGATCGAAGATACAATGAAACAGGGTCTGATTGACCAGGATAAGGAACAACCTCGAAGGACTTTCAACCACAACAACAACGCAGGCACGAGCAGTGCTGCGAATACAAGGGCTTCGGAAGTCAGTATGGTCACCACCATCCCCCCTCCCCTTCCAAGACCCATGGCAGCCACACCCTTCTCCGGTGCATCCGGAAGTAACACCCAGACAGCCAGATTCCAACCCCGGGGCCAAAGAACCTTCACCCCATTGTACATGCCCTTGTCCAAGGCTCTAGGGGTCTTAATCAAAAAAGGGCATCTAAAGCCCCTGGAACCGAGGCCATTGCCAGAAAAACTCCCCCCCACTCACAACCCAGCCAAGTACTGTGTATATCACCAGCAGCATGGTCATGATACCGACTAATGTTTCAGACTGCGTCACGAGATTCAAGACCTCGTTGACAAAAATGTGATTTTGCCACCAGAAAGACCTAACGTCACAACTAACCCACTCCCTACCCACAACCAAGCTCCACCTCCCAAAATAGTCAATCTTATCCAGACTGGGGTCGTGTCTTACGATCCTAGCATCTATATCACTCCCTCCCATCTACCTAAGCCGGAGGTGCTCCTTCCCGACTGTACTGACTTTTTATGCATGTTGGACATCTCTACAACCCAACCTGAGCCAATGGTGGTGGCCGTTGAAGACAGCGCAAGGGAGATTGCAAAGAATGATGGAACTGTTGAGGCGGGGTTTGAGCAGTCTGGGAATTTTGTTAAGGAAGCCTATGATCCAAGTGAGTACATTCTGTCAGTGGGCCAGTCTGAGCCAAGTGTGGAATTGCCAGAGAAGACAGAATTGTGTGTGATTCAGGGGGACAGATTTGAACAGGGAACAGATAATCTGACGGCTGTAGAAGAGGGCCTTGCCAACCTCCAGTTCTTCAATGACCAAGAACCAGGGGGCGCGGCAGTCAACTGGTTCGATTATGAGGAATCGGCAGAGGCCACTGGATGGCTGGATGATCAACCAGATGTGGTGGAAGAATTCCAACAGGGCCTGGCAGGGGCGAGGGTATCAGTCGTGGCTGGAAGGGCCGGAAGTCAGAGTACGTTGCCGGAGAGCGCCGGTACGAAGAATTTCGCTCAGAACAGTGGCATTGTGAATACAGGAAAAGTTGAACAAACTGCACTGACGCAGGTAGAGCAACAAGGTTCTGAGAGAACCGAGAAAGCCAAAATCCATGAGGGGATCGAAAGTGCTGTGGGCACGAGAATAGAGGATGCTGTGAGCCTGCAGGCTGAAAGTGCTGTGAGTACAAACATGCCCGAGCCAGACAGGTGCCTTTTGAATGCCAATGGAATGTGATGGGAAGACGATGATTTATGTCTTGCCCACACAGACGAGGACTGGGGAAGCAATCAACCAGACGACACCTGGTACCTCGATGAGTTTGACCACATGACAAGAAGTGGGCGGTACTTCAAACCCCCGCACCTAGACCAGCCAGAGGCATCTGGGAAGGACAAAGAAGCTGAGAAACAGAGGGAGAAGCAGATTGAGGAGGAAGCTGTGCTGAAGCAATTAAAAAAGATACAAGCAGACATCTCCATCTGGGGACAGCTTATGGCGTCACGAGTGCACAGGCAGGCCGTTCGATCTGCCATGGACAAGGCTAAACTCTCTATAGATACCACACCAGAGCAGCTGGTTGGACTGGTCTTTCCGGGAGGAGGTTCCCCGACGATAGCCTTTTCTGACAAAGAACTGCCGCCTGAGGGCGCAAATCATAACAAACCCCTCTACATCTCTGTGGAATGTAGAGACAAATGGGTGCCGGTAGTTCTTGTCGACACGGGATCCGCCATTAATGTATGCCCGTTGAGGACGGCGTATGCAATCGGGTTAAAGCCCGCGGACTTTGTGCCCACTACTCAAGTGATCAGAGCCTATGATAACACCAGCAGGGAGGTAATGGGGACTGTCAAAATTCAAACCCAGGTTGGTCCAAGACAACACAAGATTGAATTCCATGTCTTGGACGTTCCTGCAACTTTTAACCTACTTTTGGGGCGGTCGTGGTTGCACCAAGTGAAGGCAGTCTCTTCCACTCTACATCAGATGGTGAAATACCCCTATGGAAAGGGAGTAGCCATTGTTTTCAGGAATTCATCAATCCATCCACCTCCAGAGGTATCTACACCAGTCCTAGAAATCGAGCACGGCACGAAGGATATGTTCTTATCAGGGTTTACCTTAGCTGAGGCTAGGGTGGTGCAGAATATCATGGCTGTCAATGAGGGAGTGTACGTCAGTGCCCAATCTGTATACCTCATGAACAAGCTACAACACATCCCTGGGATGGGATTGGAAAGGAGCGGCCGGAAGGGCGTCGCAGCGTTGGCTGAGGTGCCACACAACCCTCATACCTTTGGCCTGGGTTATCTGCCCACCAAAGAGGACTGGATGCGAAAGGGGAAGGAAATGGCTGGGAGAGCCAAAGTGAAGAAGGCGGGGAAGCCTTTTGACTTGATGCACAGGCCCATTCAGGGTACCCTGAACGGACACTTCGTCCGGGAGGGGGAGGACTTTCCGTTTTGTGGCTTCCCCGAGCCGTGGCTGAACGCAGAGAAGAAGCGCGTGCCAGGCTTCGAGATTTTCTTTGATCTACAATTACCTGGGGATGACGTTGCCGAAGAGCAGACAGACCCATCAGCTGAGGTTGAGCAGTATAAAGTAGGGGATGCCGAGGGCGCTGAAATTGAAATGGGGGTAGCACTGGCAAGTCTACTCTCAGATCCTCCGATCGACCATAAGTGCTTGGGGGATAACTTCTCGGTTTCCATGATTGGGGATGAAACGGCTGCGAGGCTGCCAGCAGCTATCTTGGATGCATCTATCGCACCCTCTCTTACTTGGCAATACGAGGAGGGTTTTTTGTCCAGCAGCACCGGGTCAGGTAGTGAGCCGGAATCTAATTCCACCGAATCTTGTGAGTCGGAATCAGGTTCCAGCTCGACTGAGTCTGAGTCTGGTAATCCTGGGGATGATAACCCGGATGCCACAATCTTGTCCAGGTCGTCTTTTTCTTTCTCATTTGAGTCTGTTGTAACTGAGAATTCGGACGATTTGGATGTGCTTAATGAGAATCAAGTAGCTGTGGTTTCTGAGTACTTTTCTGTGCCCTTGATTTATTGCATTAATTCAAACTTTCAAAACTTTGATAAAAACGACGAGAACGAAATTCCTCCGGTTTTGCAACGTTTAATTGAGCAGGAGCAGGAGAGATTTGTCAAACCCTTAATGGATGAAATCACTACCGTGAATATTGGTACTGAGGAGGAGCCGCGGCTGGTCCAGATCGGGTCCACGTTGTCTTCAGAGGAACGCGAGCGCTTAGTCGCTTTATTAAAAGATTTCAAAGATGTTTTCGCGTGGTCCTACGAAGACATGCCTGGGATCGATCCTGAGATTGTACAGCACCGGATCCCTCTTGACCCCGAGGCCCGACCAGTCAAACAGAAACTCAGGAGGATCTGCCCCGATTGGGCTCTCAAGATTAAGGAAGAGGTCACCAAGCAAATCGACGCAGGCTTCCTGCTGGTATCTGAATACCCGACTTGGTTGGCCAACATTGTTCCGGTGCCAAAGAAGGATGGCAGGATCCGGGTATGTGTGGATTTCAAGGATTTGAACAGAGCTAGTCCGAAGGACGAATTTCCCTTGTCGCATATTGATGAGTTAGTGGATTTCACAGCGGGGCATGCTTTGCTTTCGTTCATAGATGGCTTCTCAGGATACAACCAGATAGTGATGGCACCCGAAGATCGGGAAAAGACTGCATTCACCACCCCGTGGGGGACATACTGCTACAGGGTAATGCCGTTTGGGTTGAAGAATGCTGGAGCTACTTATCAACGGGCCGCGACTACAATATTGCACGACATGATCCACAAAGAGGTTGAGGTGTACGTGGACGACATGATTGTCAAGTCCAAAGAAAGAGAAGGCCACTACACCACCTTGCAAAAGTTCTTCCAAAGGATCAGAGAATTCCGGTTGCGGCTAAATCCTCAGAAATGTACATTCGGTGTTACAGCGGGAAAAATGCTGGGGTTTCTGATTACACAGAGAGGTATCGAAGTCGACCCTTCCAAAATCAAGGCCATCCTAGAAATGCCCCCATTAAGGACTGAAAAGGAGGTGCGAGGCTTTCTGGGTAAAGTGCAATTCATAAGACGGTTTATCTCAAAATTAACCTTGACTTGTGAACCACTTTTTGGTCTCCTGAAGAAAGGCAAGAAATTCCAATGGGACAGCCGATGCCAAGCTGCTTTTGAACAGATCAAGAAATATTTACAAAACCCGCCCGTGTTGTCACCACCAGAACCGGGGAAACCGTTGATATTGTACCTTTCAGTGACTGAGACTACAATGGGCTGCATGCTCGCACAAGAATCGGAGGATAAGGTGGAGAGGGCCATCTACTATCTGAGCAAGAAGATGTTGGATTACGAGACCCGCTACACTCCGCTGGAGAAGGCTTGCTTAGCTTTGGTATGGGCTACCAGGAAGCTGCGGCACTACCTGTTAGCTCACTCCGTAATGTTGGTTTCACGACTTGATCCCATCAAATATCTTTTCGAGAAACCAGCACTTACGGGTAGGCTAGCTCGTTGGTTGCTGTTGCTCTCCGAATTTGATTTGAAATATGTAACACGCAAGTCAGTCAAGGGAAGAGCAATGGCAGAGTTCTTAGCCGACCATCCAGTGGAAGGGGGTGAAGTAGTCGAGTACTTATTCCCAGACGAGGCCATTTTGCATATCGACGACGAAACTTGGACGATGTACTTTGACGGAACGTCAAATCAATACGGATTTGGGATAGGAGTGTTGCTGATAGCACCCGACAATTCCTGTATCCCTCTAGCCTTCAAACTCCGGTTCAAAGTCTCGAACAATGAGGCAGAATATGAGGCATGCATTGCCGGTCTGGAAGCAGCCCTGGAACTAGGGGCAAGACGGTTGGATGTCATCGGGGACTCGAACCTTGTTGTGTCTCAAGCAAAATGAGACTGGAAAGTTAAAGAAGAGAAGATGATGATGTATCACCAAACCTTGGACTCGTTAATTCCTCGGTTTGAGAAGCTAAGCTTTACTCATCTACTGAGGGAGAACAACAGGTTCGCAGATTCTTTAGCAACTCTATCTTCCATGATAGACATCCCGTTCGGAGTCCGGATGCGTCCCGTCATCATTGACCAGAGATTTGTACCAGCCTACGAGTCGATTGCTGCTATAGATGAGATTCAGGACGAAAACCCCTGGTATTACGACATTTGGAATTTCCTGGAAAATGAAGCATACCCGCCAGGGGTGAATGCCAAGGATAAGAGGACAATCAGAAGAATGGCCGTTCAGTTCATCATCTGTGGGGGTAAGCTGTATAAAAGAGGCCATCTGGGAATGCACAAGCTGTGTGTCAATGCTGAAGAATCGAAGCGCCTAATGGAAGCCATCCATGGAGGGGAATGCGGTGCGCACATGAACGGAGTGGTGCTAGCACGGAAGATCCTCAGACAGGGTTACTACTGGTCCACCATGGAGGAGGATTGTATCGGCTTTGTTCGGCGATGCCACAAATGTCAGATCCATGCAAATCGCATGAACATCCCGCCGTCGAAGCTGTACAACATGACTTCGCCATGGCCATTTTCAGTTTGGGGAATTGATGTGATTGGGGCTGTCACTCCGAAGGGGTCGAATGGGCATGAGTTCATCCTAGTCGTGATAGATTATTTCACGAAGTGGGTCGAGGCCCAATCTTATGCGGTGTTGAAGGCTTCGCACGTCGCAAAATTTATCAAAAACAACATCATCTGTCGCTACGGAGTCCCAAATGAGGTTATTTCAGATAACGGTTCCCACTTCAAGAAGGAAGTGATTGACTTGTTGGAAAAATACAATGTGGCTTTTCATAAGTCCTCTACCTATCGGCCGCAGACCAATGGCGCGGTTGAGGCCGCCAACAAGAATATCAAGCACATACTACAGAAGATGGTGGAAACCTACCGGGACTGGCTAGATAAGTTACCGTTTGCTCTGTGGGGCTACCGGACTTTAATCAGAACTTCTACTGGGGCGACTCCGTATTCATTGGTTTATGGGATGGAGGCCGTTCTACCTATCGAGATTGAGGTTCCGTCATTGCGAGTATTGGCTGAGTGTCAAATAGCCGAGGCAGATTGGCAGCAGAGCAGATTTGAGGAACTCATGCTCTTTGATGAAAGAAGAGTGAAAGCACTGCACCATGTTCAGAGTTACCAACGCAGAATTGCCCGGGCTTTCAATAAGAAAGTTAAGTCCCGGAATCTAAAAGAAGGAGATTTGGTGCTCAAGGACAACCGAGCTCCCATCCACGACCCAAGGGGCAAGTTCAGACCAAATTGGACTGGTCCCTACATCATCAAGTCAATCTGGTCAGTTGGAGCTGTGGTTCTGATGGATCTAGATGGCCTAGAGTTTTCACAACCGATCAACATGGACAAGTTGAAGAAATATTACCCTTGAGAGGCTCGCTAGGCCGAAAACCCGAAAGGGCGACCTAGGCAAAACTCAGAGCACAGAAAATTTGAAATTATAAAAACTGAGCTCGCAAGGTTGAAAACCCGCAAAGGGCGGCCTTGGCAAAAGTTAGAGCGTAAAAGGAGAGTCAAAATACCCGAGCAAACCTTAGCCTGAACTACGTAAGGCTTGATTCCCATCTTTGGGATACGTAGGCAACTTCATCCTGAAGTTCAGCCATAAAATTTTCCCCGATCAACTTTGTCCATTTGATCATCTCGGTCATCTTTGTTCATCAGAATTCATCGTGATCTCCGGTGCAGTGCTTCTCAAACTAGGGGCAACTTTCCGTTGCCATACAGTGCCGCGGTATTATTCAGACTAGGGGCAACTTTCCAGTTGTTAGGATCCGGGGTTGTGTATCTCAGTGACAGATCTCAGGCGTGTCCAGTTCTGATCCATATCGAAAATAGTTTTGAAAAGTTTTAATAAGAGTTGACTTTGTTCAAATTAATCTTTTTACAACTAAGACCATTTTTGGGACCAAAGCGGAAAATTTTCAGTACCACAACCTTCAATTTCATTGATTTCAAAACAGAGTTCTCCTGCTCTTGCATACAATCGAAGTTGCTCTTTATTACATTCATAACGAAAACTTGAAAGTACTAATAAAGCAATAAATCCAGGGCATAGTCAAGTCAGGTGTCCCTGCGCCCCCTCCCAGAGCTAGTCGAAGCCTCTGATGCCAAACTAGGCCCAATCTGTGCCTCTTCATTGAGCCAATCCCAGCACTCGTCAGACAAAGTGCAACTGAAAGCAGGAGCGGGGGCCAGGAGTTCTCTCGTCCTCCACACTGTGGCATATCGGGCAAGCTGTGCGCCTCAAACCAGGAATGCAGCCGGGTTACTCTATCCCCTCTGGCGGGCAAGTCTGATCGTGGCCGAACTGGCGCCGGATACGGAATGGGAAGTAGAAGACACAGTGTGTCATGCTAATCAATTGAATCCCAGGTTGACGGGTCATGCTATAGCTCATTGCCGGAAGACCGAGCCAAGGACAATGCCAAGCAATGCGATCTACGGACAAATTGCACATCCAGTCAAACCACCATCCCTCATCAAGGGCATCGACTAGGCGTTGACGAAAGAAGTAGCCGCGAGCTGAGTAGGCCGGGCAAGAGTCCACAACCTGCAATTTATCCATCAACCATACCTGGGGAGGGATGAAAAATGAGAGAATAAAGAATAGAGAGATGTACGATGAGAGAAAAGTAAGTAAAGGGTTTTGTGAGAAAAACCGAGCCTGAGGCCGAGTGATGTGAGCAATACATATGTGAGATTGGGTGGGAAACATTACCTGCAGCAGGAGTGGACTCCCCGCAAATCTGGTCGTCTCCTGGCGATAGATAGCATCCAAGCCCATCAGCGTCTCGGCCAATGTCATGGCGATGCAGCTCTTTCCTTCTTTCAAGCCTTGAGTAACTTTAATCAGACGAATGCTAGATCCACTAAAGCCTGGGTTAAGCAAAAAGTGAGATAGCATGCACAAGCAAAGGGCGTGTTGCCAAAAACCTTGCCAGTAATGGTTGCCGCGGTCACCTGCATCAGAAAAGCGATGAATCAAGCCGAGGATATCTAGTTCCCCGTTGCAGATCAGAGACCGAGCGTCATGCGTGGTGAGCCCACACATCTCTCCTAAAGCTTGGGCGTGGCCAAAGCGAAACTGAGGCAAGATCTCTTCATAACGTTCAGATTCCATCAAAACTTGAAAATCTTCGAAAGTTGGACATACCTCTTGCCCGCCGAAGCTAAAGACGTGCATTACCGGGTTCCAAAACCTCGCCGCAGTATGGAGGAAAGGAAAGTGCAGCGGAGTGTGACTCAACGTGAATAGTGCATTCAAGCCGAAACCCCGAAAATTTAGCTTTTCCGAGCCATCCAAGTTGGCAATCCAATTTGTGAGGTTTTGAGCAAGGAATGCTTCCATTTGGTGCAAATTTGAGCTGAAATGAAGAAAATCCCGAAGCTGGAACTCATATAGAAGATAAGGTAGTGAGTGGAGGACAGGTGTCGTCATTTCGGAGAGTCTGCCATCGATGGCCGGCGGTGGCACATTGGTGGCCGGCAGTGTGCTGTCGATGGCCGGCAGTTGATAGTGATGGCCGGCGGTGGCCGGCAGTGCTTCCCTCTTGCTCCTTGTCTCCCTCTTTGAAGACCCAGTTATTTACTCGAGTCCTTTTCTTTGTGTCTTTCAAGGTCTTGTTTTTGTCCTGTTGGACTCTGTTGTGTCTTGTTTAAGATGTATTAGTTTCCTTTTCTATGTCAGAATGTAATTATCTTCCTTTATCGAGTTGTTGCAATTTGTTTATCGAGTTGTTTCATTATTAGTCGGTTCGCTACCTGATTAGTGCAATTTGAGCGTTTGGTTTTCAAAATAAAACGGTGATTTCATTTACATTGTTGTGTAAGGTAATGCAATACGATGCGATGCATGGAATGCACAAATGAGACGCTTTTTCAAACAAAAGGGCTGATTTCATTCCGTCATAGTTTTCCTTTTACAAAAGTAATTGGTTCCAAAATAAACCAGCAATGTGCAAAACTACTAGTAAAAAGGAAAATAAAAACAAAAGAAGATCATCATCTGAGGTAGCAAAATGTCCGGATCAGCACCGGTGGCCTCAAGTATGGGAATCTGTCCTAGTCCTCTTCCTGGATGAAGATCCAGGATCTATACCATCAGCATCTGACTCTGACTCTGACTGCGGACTCATCGCCTCCTCGTCAGACTCGTCATCATCTGAGGCAGGCCCCCGTGAACTAGTCCCTCGTCCTGCTCCCTCTGCTGCTCGAGGAGGTGCTGAAGGACATGCCCCTGCTCCTACGGGAACACCCGATGGGCCTGGCGGCAAGAAAGGAATCTGAAAAAGGGCAATCCACCAAAATGCATTAGTAATCGAAATGTATCAGATGCAGGAAAGGTGATGTACTATGAATGGTGAATGATTTGCAGTGAACACGCAATATGAATGGTGTATGGGAACAAAGTATCAGATTAATGTAGTGTGTAAGCTGTAGTGGTGAGTTAAGAAAGAACTTCATGACACGAAGTGCAGTTTGAGCAAACTTACCGGAATGCCATAGATACTGAGTAGGTCCATGCTCGTCTGCAACATCCCTATCACTGAAGCCGTCATCGCTAGAGAATGACGAGTGTACTCAATGGGAACCTGCAAAATGTTGGAAATCATTAATACTTTGCAGAATATCAAGTGAAATCAAATGACTGTACAAGGAATGACAGTGTAGTAAATACCGGAGTCGAGCCATAACCTCCGACAAGCTCGTGACCAGCTAGAGGAGGGGCAAAAGGAACCTGATAAATCTCTCCTGCTCGCCCTCGAAGTGTCATAGTAGCAGGCAATGCTGGCCATCCAGACTCCTGTCTCTCCTCGGGACCTCGCCTCCTACGAGATCGGGCTGATCCGCCTCTACCTCTCATAGCTGGAGCCCTCGCTCCCTCTCCTCCTCGGACACCAGTCAAAGGTGGCATCAAATGTGTCTGAATGAAGGTCGCGTAATCGCCCTCGGCACGGAAGTAATCTGTCTCCAGCCCTACCATGAACTGGATCACCCAGTCAGCAGATAACCTGTGTGTCTCCCTCATCGATGGTGGAGGCGCCATCGATACAAATGGAACAGGCAACCCCAAAGTCTGGCGCACAAAGTGCTCACTCAGAAACCACGCCCGACAGATCGGCCCCTCGAAGAGGATGCGGTACTAAGACATAATCTGGGCGGTGCGATACTGATCCCGGAGTCCTGATGGAATCACCTCCCATGGTCGCCATGTAATCTGAGAAAGGGAACCAACAAGATGATTAGTCGTCAAAATAACTAAGGCAGGTGCATTGGGCTAATTGAAATGGCCTTATTGCAGACTTGCCTCACGCGCCGTAACTGTGTCAAAATACTACCGGAAGAACATGAAGCTCTCCCGGGTCCTACGACGGAGCGGACCGTCATACACCTCAGAAAATGGGACCGTCACTGCCGTCTCCTCCACCGGATCTGGAGCTAACCTCGGGAAGTATGCATATACCCAGAGCTGTTGAACAGATGTGATCAGTACAGTGCATGAGCAAGAATACAGAAAACAGAATACAGAATGCAGTATTGTACATAACAGAGGCAGGCCTAGACGGGCGGACATTACATCCTGTGCATGTAGTGTATCATAAGCTGTAACAACCCCCACTCCACCCTAGTCATGCTTGCATGTATTACATGATCTTGTCCCAATGTGTTGCATTTGCATTCCTTGATTTGTTTTGCATAAATGTTACTTGAATGGTATGTTCCCTATTGGTGTGTATGTGTTTCAGCCGAGGTCATCTTGAGCCTAGGTCACCCTTTTGATGCTCTTACACTTAGGACCATCTCGGGATTTCTCTGGTTGACCTCCACCCGTATCATGACATATTGGCCGAGATATCATTATCTAGGCCGAGGTGTTTATCACCAAAGGCCGAGATGTGTACTATCTGGGCCGAGATGTTGCCCTTGAACCCAAGTGATCTTGCCCCTAGACCGGTACGACCTAGCCCAAGGTGTGGCACATCTAGGCCGAGGTGTGGCACAGCTGGGCCAAGTGTTGACCTTTCTAGCCGAGGTCATTGTCCCTTTGCTTGCCGAAGTCTTGTTGTTAGCCGATGTCATTACTTGCCGGAGTCCCTTGCCGCCTAGCTTGTTGAACACACTTTGTCATAGTCTTGTCTTTTCAATCAGTCACCTTTTTAAGTAGAGCCAACCAACCGTTGCCACGTGTCCGGGTTGAGTGTTAAGTCAGCCGACAAACCTAGAAATGTATCATTTTGTATCATATCTTTGTTCTTGAGGAGAGAGAAGCTCTAGAAGGAGAAGGAGGAGTTTTAGAGTGAGAAGAGTAGATAACAAGCTTGATCCTTAGAGTTCAACCGTTAGATTCGAGTATTGAGGTTAGAATCTTGATTCAACTCTTGTTGTTCTTATTGATCATCTAGCTACATTGCACGATTGAATATGTTCTGCGTGCCATGCATTGGTTTAAAGATTGGTTTTAGAAAGAGAAAGTTAGTATTCATGAGTTCCTGAAGAAAAGCTCTGTTTGATCGAAAGCTTACATTAAAATCCATGCTTTTGTGTTTGTTTCCCCAAAGATCTTCTAATATGGGTACCCAGGTCCATGTTTTCGAACTCATAGCATGAAATGTCAGATTTTGTAATAACAAGTTATGATCTTTGCATTCATCTTCTTCATGATCTTCATGTTCATGTTCTTCATGTTCTTGAGCAGAGGGAAAAACCTAGATTTTTCCCGACTTCATTTCCTTGAAAGCGGCCCTTGGGACCACACCTCGGCGAGGAGGTGTGGGACCTCGGCCAAGACTTGGTTGGTGCCCAGCATGTTTTCCCGAGATGGGAGACAGTGTTTTATTTTGATTTGACCTAGCATCTGAGGAATGCCGAGATCATCTACATGCATGTGAAACTTATTTGGAAGTGCATTCAACAGATTTCTGCCATGTGTTTGTAGGACTTGGACTTGCCTTGACCCCGACGTTTGAAGAAATAAGTGAGTGGTATTCTAATAAAGATATGTTATAAAACTTTGATAAAACCTTGTTTTGCCTTATTTGGAAATTATTTACAAGCATGAATGATTATCACTACTTGCAATAAGTACTATATCTTGTTTGATGACATTCTCGTGGAAGTCCGTGTGTGCTAGGGGACTATAAGCATTTGTAGCACAAAGTTTGGAAGTCCGTATGTGCTAGGGGACTATAAGCATTTGTAGCACAAAGTTTGGAAGTCCGTATGTGCTAAGGGACTATAAGCATTTGTAGCACAAGTCCTTAGTGTCCGGGGACTATAATGCAACGACAACCATTGTTTAGAGATCTCTCTTGTCTTGCCTTGCCACTGACGGTCTTACCGCGTGGGTTTGTTTGTCCGGAATGTCATCTCTTGTATTATATTGATGTTAGTAAACACTCCCTGAAGCTTTGGAAGATTTGGTAGATGAGCTTGATTTATTCCATGTATTGTTTTGTTAAAAGATCTCAGATATCATTCATGTAAACCCTTTATTATTTATACCATTCACTGAGTATCCAAGCTCACCCTCTCTATATATATATGTAGGTGATGAGCAGGGCGGCGGCGACGCCTAGATATGTTTTGCCGATGTGTTTTGGATTCGTGTTTTGCAACATCTTGAAGATCATGCTTCTTAGTTATTTCCTTGTATTTTGTATTT
The DNA here is from genome assembly GCA_036172215.1 of Camellia granthamiana. Taxonomy (NCBI): domain Eukaryota; kingdom Viridiplantae; phylum Streptophyta; class Magnoliopsida; order Ericales; family Theaceae; genus Camellia; species Camellia granthamiana. The sequence goes on along the minus strand of CM069916.1, from coordinate 52,773,366 downwards.
GATGGCTGAGAAGCCTTTTGGTCAAGATGTAATTTTTGTACTCCATTTTGTTGTATATAAGCTATATTAAGATGTATGTCATTTCATTTAACTTAAGCACTGCTCTCATGGACTACTTAGCTTTTATTATTGCTTCCGCATTTGTAAGCCCCATATGTTTACTCTGATTTGTGTGTGTGATCTTGTAAGTGGCCTTTGGTAGTCTCGAATTACTGGCCATCATGGCACCATTCTACTAGGGACGGGATGGGGTCGTGACATGAGCGGTGTGCAGTGTATGGTGTGTAGAGTGCAGCATGTATGGTGTACAGAAAATGCAAAGCAGAAAGCATATGCTATGACAGGGAGTACAGAGAATACAAATGTTGAACTAAGCAAAACGTATGAAGGCTAAGCAAAGTAATGAAAGGGGAACTGGGTCATGTACCTCCCAAGCTCGCCAGTAGCCTCCGATCAATCTCCCACGCATCCGAGAAGTGGAGCTCATGTACCCGTAAAGAGTAGTGAGGCCGGCTGTGCCCCAGTTGTAGGAGCGAACCCGCGGAAGCACTACCAGGGCGTTCAAGAAATACAAACCCACGGTATTCCACCTGTTCGAAAACAAGGTCGGTACCAAAAAGGAATATAGGAGGAAGCCCCTAGCATACTGCTCCACTTCCCTCATCAGTCTGACGATCCTCCCCGCGGAACTGCTCCTCGAACCAAGAGTATCTGACCATGCCCGCTCGCGTAAGGGGTGGACGAGCCCCGAGTAATACCTCCCATGCAGCCACCCACTCCCCCATGTCGGGATCTAAGGGGATCGGATCACCTCCCACTCCCAGACCGGTGATCATAGCAAAATCGAAAGGAGTCCTGGTCAACTCCCCTGCTATGGAAAAGTGGAAGGAATTAGTGGTATCCCACCACCTCTCACGAGAGCCCCCAAGAGAGGGCGACTCGCTATAACTCGCGTTAGCCCGCGACAAAATATGCCGAAGCCAGTCTCGTCGATAATCCGGCGGACCCTCGTGGGAGTACATCGTACCAGTCACGAGGCGGTCGTAGCGCCATAGCCTCGGAAGGAGCGAGATCCCTCCTGTGGAAAATGCACTTTCAAATCAAATCAGGGGAATATTGAAAATACAGCTTTAAACAAACCAGCACAATTCGAGTCAGATTAGCAGTGTGTTGAAAATACAATTCAGCTCAGAGTGGTAGTGCATCGAAGATACAGTCGTATCCGGAGCAATGATGTGTTAAATATGCATTCAGATTCAGAATAGTGACACACGAAATGCGGTTATGTGCAGTACATGCAAGGTAGTAAATGTGTAAGGTGCAGTCAAGTGCAGATCAGCAAAGTATGAAATACAGTCAGATCAAAGCATACAATGTAATCAGATCAGAATAGCACAAGAAACACGGGCGGTCGAAAGTAATATTACAGAAAAGCAGAGATGGTACCTCCACAGCAATCGCCGACAAGTGAGACATCGGCTCCCTCAATAAGAGGTCGTCTGGCACGTCCTCGTCAAAATCGGTAAAAATATGGATGCCTCCCGCCACCAGAATGATGTGAGTCTCCGGGTGGTATACCGCAGGGTCGAAGGGACGTAAGTCCAAGGGCAAAGGCTGGGCCTCAACCTCTGGCTCGGCCGCAAACTCTGCCGCCAACTCTACTGGAGGGAGTGCCGGGAAACCCTCATCATGAGGCACATCGTCTGCCATCTGAGATGAATGCACAGGAATGATGCAAAAATAAACAAAAATGGGCAAAATGGTGCAATTTGGAATAAATTCAAACCCTAAGAGAGAGAAAATTCAAGAAAAGTTGAAAAACCGGAAAAGTGAACTAACCTCGAGAGAAGATCGGGGGAAATGATCCTTGAATGCAGAAAATGGTGAAAGAAGCCTCGGATGCAATTTCTGATCGGTTCAAACCAAAGGAAATCAAGAATCCTTCGCGATGTAAAGTTGAATAGGGTGTTGGGAAACGCGTAGAATGCGCGAATCTAGAGAGATGGCACACCTAGGAAGGAAGAAAAGTGATTTCTATGGAAGGATTTGTGAGGAAATAGAGTAATTTTGAGCCAATTTAAAGACCCACGGCTTGCAAGCCGAGTTTCCCCCAATCTGCCACCGATGGCCGGCGTTGGCACATCGATGGCCGGCAGTGTGCTGTCGATGGCCGGCGGCTGAGGCTGATGGCCGGCGGTGGCCGGCGGTTTGTCCCTGGTGATCAGAAAGTCTTTGCCAGCTTTCCTGTATATTTTGACTCTTGGCATTTGTCCCCGGGTCCCAACAATCCTGTGGAATACTCAAAGCTTGATTTGAAACGCTTCCGTGGGAGCTCAGGAGTCATGCCTTCAATATGTGATGGCTTACAACCATCAATGCGCATGAGGTGTATCCTTTTGACGCAACCCAAACTCTCCGGGAGGTAAACCGGAGGAGATGTCTTTATTAAGCATCTTTCTCCTTTGTCAAATATCAATTAGTATTCATTTGCTACAGCAAACATCAATCTAATTCACGCACGTTGTTTTGCATATCCCTAAGTGCATTATCATGCATTTTACAGGAGGTTACACATTGCTCGTGTTGACCACTTGCTTTACTTACATGTGTATTTTCCAGTTTCGTTACACATTGCTCGTGTTGACCACTTGCTTTACTTACATGTGTATTTTCAAGTTTCGTTACACATTGCTCGCGTTGGCCGCTTGCTTTACTTACATGTGTTCAATCTCTTTCTATACACATTGCCGGCGTGACCGCTTGCTTTACTTACATGTGTTCAAATTCAATTCCTATTTAACACATTGCATGCGTTGTCGCGCACGCTTTACTTACATGTGTTAATGCATCTTCACTTTGTATGCGTTGTCACGCACTCTTCAAATGCATTGTTATGCATCTTCCTAACCATATTGTACCTGTTAAGTTCATTTCTTTTTCAGGCACGATATTGTATGTACGGTTCATTTGAAGTTGGTGCAACCCGACGAGCCGCACAGGTATCGTATTCACTCCGTGTGAAACGTGGTAAGAATTGCATAATTCTTTTACATCCTTTCGGCATCGTGGTGTAGTCGAATTCGTGTTCACCTGCTTAAAACTGTTGCATGTCTTGCTTCATTACAGCATCCGTGGCATGATTGTTAGTCATGCCCTTGCATCTTGCATACTATTTGCATTTTGCCCCAGCCTTCGGGCGCATCTCTGCATGCTTGTACTAATTGATTGTCTGAGTCTTCGGCCTTGTCAAAAATGGGTCGTCTCTGGGCTTTGACAATCACTCTCGTCATTGTTATGACTTCTGAGTTCTGTCAAAGAGGGGCAACTGTAGACACCCCATTTTTGACCGTCCTCAAGACTTGGTTCTGCTTGTAGGTACACCCAACGGCTGGTTCGATTCCTCGCCCAGCATTCGACTGTCGCGGCGAAACGTCACTAGTTCGGGTTTTCGAATTTCCCGAACCTTGTATCCTTTTTGTCTCATTTTTGGACCCTGACCTGGTCCTTTCAGGGTGGCCTCTGTGGTGCACTGCCGGCCATGGCTTGGCCCCTGCCGGCTACTGGTGAACACCTGCCGGCCATCAGTGTGGCACTGCCGGCCATTGCTGATGGCCGGCACCCCCCTTTTCTCAGCTAGTTTCCGGGCAGATATTTTGTACCAGCTGGATTCCTCATATCTGCCCTCCATACACGTGTATGGAGGGATCAAAGCCTTTGGAAGCTTGTTCAAGAAGCCTTAGCCTTGCATTCCTCTATATAAGCAAGGGGCTTCTTCCTTACACCAGGTTCTGGGTTTTAGAAGGGCAAAAAGCTTCCTCTCTCTCTATATTGCTTGTGGTTATAGCCTGGAAGTTGGATTTCTTTGCATTTTTGCACTATACCTCATAGCACAAGACCTCCATCACTCATTCAAACACCTTGAGGCTGTCTCTCAGAGGTTGGAAGCTCAGATTTTTGGACCAAAAGCTGCTGGAAAGATTATTCTTCAAGGGTAAGCACACTTTTCCCCTAAACTAGTCTTTTCTTGCTTCATTTATAAGCCTTGCTTTCAAGCATTTTTGGGCTCCGACCCTAACTGAAAATAATCATATGTTGAGTCCCTTTTCATGTTTGATCAAGGGTCTTTCTCTATTTGAGGCTTCCTTCTATCACTTGCCTCTTTAACTCTCTTTTAGGCCTTCTTTTTGCATATTATTTTAAGCTTACTTGTGAGCTGTTTTGGATTTGTCCATTAACTGTAAAGTGGCTTGTTTTGATCCCTTATTCAACTTTGTTGAAGGGCTCTCCTCTGTTTGAGATCATTTACTACCACTTGCCTCTTTACCCCACTTTTAGGCCCTTTTCTTGCATGCTAGTTTAGGCCTACTTGTGTTTACTTTCGTGGTTTGATGTAAACTATGAAGTGCCTTATTTTGAGCCCCTATTCAACTTTGTTGAAGGGATCCTTGCTGTTTGGGGTCGGCTACTGCCCCTTGTCTCTATTCTCACTTTTAAGGCCATTTTTGCATGATAGATTAACCCTATTTGTGTTCCTTTTTGAAGCATGTTGTAAACTGTAAAAAGTTTTTTTTTTGAGGCCCTCTCCATGTTTGATTAGGGTTTAAGGGATTTTCTTATCTGAGGTCATATGCTATCTAGTATGCTTAGTTGCCTCTTGTTTTGAGCCTTAAGCCTAAGCTATTGTTGCATGCCTTGTTTGGCCTTCTAGCCACTGAAATCTAGTGGATTTTCAGTGGCTAAGACCCTATTTTGAGCCTCCAAATCAGAGGGGGGTGACCCCCTTTCACCTTGACTTGCTTGATGGCCATTTTGGTCTTCTAAAGGGCCTCCATCTTGCATGCTTTGTTGACTGATTTTGGGGCCAATTTTGTGAGTTTTAGGACTACCATATTTGATTTTCAGAGTTGTATATGTCATGCCACTTGTCTATCTTGTATGTGCCTAATAACTCCTTACATGGCCCTCCTAAGGAGCCCCTCATTTTTGGTATGCATTGGCTGCATTTCCATGGTTATTTGGGCCTATTTTTCACATGGTTTATTCACTGATTTTTGCTGGTTTGATGAGTTCTCACTTGCATCATATATTTTGCCATGTAAACCATGTTTACTAGTCAAAATTGCTTGCTAATTTAAGCCATTTTGCTAGCACTTTTTGGCCTTCCTTTAAACTGGAAAAGTCCATGTTTTGGGACTGCCTTGACTCTGTCTTCATACTTCATGTTCAAATAATGCATGCTTTGTATAGCTATAAGTCATTCCATGTGCCTAGTTTCGAGTCTCGGGATCCATCTCATGCATCGGATGCCATGTTTCCATGTTTCGGGGCTGTTTTGCATCATATTTTGGTACTGAAATTTGCATGCTTGTATGCCATATTCCATGCCTTGCCATGCTTTGTTAGAGTGGCATTCGTGCTTTAGGTTCGGTCCCTCGGTTTGCATGCACGCGTGCACGCATTTCGAGTGTCTCATTTTCATCTAATGGCCTCTTATGTGAGTGTGGTTGAGGTCCACTCATGTTGGTATAGGTCCATTGTGCATTGTGTATGCCATTTCATTTCATAGCATTGTGTATGCTAGGTTATATGTTAGTGCATTGTGTATGCCATGTTACCTCGTGCATTGTGTATGCCATTTTATAGCATTGTGCATGTTAGGTTGTATCTTAGTTGCATTCATGCATGTCATGCATATTGCATTATGTTTGGGATAGGAGTTTAGCCCGAGCACAGGAAACGTGGTACGTTTCGTACTCCGAGTGACAGAACGTGTCTCAATTCCCCAGTCGCCGACACTCCGGATTACCCATGATGGAGTTAGGCTTTGTTGTGTTTTCATATGCATTCATTCTATATTGAGTTGTGCAATTCGACTCCTCGGCCATCATGCATCGAGATGCGTGATTGGTGCACGAGGATCGAGGTATGCATACATATGTGAAAATACATTGCCATGCCCCTTTCTTGCTCTCTGTTGCAGCAAATCAAGAATCAGCAGCCTTCCGGAGCTTGGTACGCATTCCAAAAATAATTGCAAACAGAGGCTAATTGAGGCATCGCCATGGATTTCCGCGCAAGGCAACCCGGACATGCATCATTCATCATCCGAAACAGAGTCGAGGCAGTCCCTGGCTTGCATGCCAATTTAATGCTTTCCTAGTTAAATTTGTTATTTAATTTGGGTTTTGAACATATTTGGACTGTACTATTCATTTGGGACTGTATTATTTATTCGGACCCTCTGCGCGAGGGCAATGTTGTAATAAGTGTGCGTGTGTGTGATGTATGTCTTCCAACCCCACGTCTTTCTCCCTTTTATTTACCAACTTATGATGGTTAGATTAGGGCATGTTTCAATTAGCATACAGTATGATAGCATGTTTGCATTCATTCATCTGTCTTGCATGCACCGGGCTCGGCGCATCATACTAACTGCATTGTATTTCAATTCCAAGTTAAATACTTGTTAGCTGTAGCATTCCATATGCCATGTTTAGAATAGCCGAGCCTGCTATAGTTGCATTTTTGCATGTATTGCATTAAGCATTTCTGTATAATTAGGATCATGCATGAATTTCTAATTAGCTTCTGTTTTAGCTTGGAGTACTCGGTAAGTTTTTATGCTTTAGCATCCTTGCATGCGTGTGAGTGACTGCCATGATAGCATGCTTGCCATGAGGCTATATGCTTATGTGATATAACTGCCTGAATGCCTGTGGGTGGAGGTTGGGTTACTTAGATTGGAACAATGCATTCACTGTGAGTTTTAAGCCCACTGGATAGTGGCAAAATCATGTTTTCTAAGCCTACCTGAGGGTGGCAAATCCACGTCTTAGCCTACTTGCGGGTAGCACCATCAAACCACTTTCAAAAAACAAACATGAAATGTTTTGTTCCAATTCAGGTGATCCAGTCTATACTTGTATGCTGTGTGCATCACATAGTAAATCTAGGCTAATAACCGGAATAAGAGCACACAATGTTTTCAAAACTAGATATCATGGTTAGTAGAGGCCGATCTTTGATCGGGCGAGCGGGGGTGCTCACGAAGTGACCTTCCCCAATCGTACCCAAGTTCCCGAGCCGAGGCAACTTTGGTGATGACGGACACGTGACCTTAGGCAACGAGTCAGGGTTTCCTAAATTTCCCAAAATAAAATATTTAGGTGGCGACTCTGTATCTGGCAAAGCAGTCCATGTTTGGCACTTCTTTCAAAAATCTGTTTTCTCAAAACGATTTGCCGGATTTGGACTCTTTCGTTCAAGATTTAGAACCGTGACAAAATTTGAGTCCGAACTGTAGCGAGATCCCTCGCGGACTTGTTACAGACAGCAAGAAATATTTCAGACTGATTTTTCCGGGGGGTCAAACACATTGCTAGTAAGTTGGTATTTATAGGCAATAAGATCACCCAAACAGATGCAATACTGAAGTCAAACAGGTGCACAACTATTCACTATTTGAATTTATGAATTAACCGTTGGTCAAAACAAAATTTCAAACAAATGAAAAGTAGCCGTTGCACAGGATAACCTTCCAAACAATTTGAAGAAGAACAGTAGGTGGACTAATATTCAAAATAGTTGGAATATATATATTATTAAACTATTTAGAATAGTTTAATCAAATAAAGCCAAAAGTTGAATAGATTTATTAAAACCTTGAATAGGATATAAATATAAATCTATTTGACAAACTTTAGGAAACCACTATTTGAATTTAGAATTAAATTAAATTCCCAAAATTACAAACTTTAAGAAACCACTTAGGAACCCAAAATTTGAATTTAGAATTAAATTAAATTCCCACAATAATTTTTATTGAAAAAATTCAAAAGAATTGTATCTAAAAAATTAATGTTAGACCCGAAAACGACATCATCTTCCCATTCACTCATAAATGGTTTTGACGTTCCGTCTTCACCGTGTGACTTGCCACGCAACAAGGAACACTTCACCTCTTCGGACCCACCCCAAAAGACGTTTGGGGTCCACCCAAGTTGGGCTAAAAAATATGCCTATATAAAACCATTTTTCCAACAATCCCCCACATGAATGGAATTTGACGGAGAGAAAATGCAACAACATGATCTAATTACAGAGAGTACAGAAATTGGAAATATTCTGCAAAGGATAGGTAGCTTTTGGCTTTGAACCTTCCCTTGTGAGACACTATCGGATTTACTAGCTAAACAGTGAACATGATGTCTTGAACTGTTCAGCCATTTGTGTAAACCAAGACAATAGAACTCACACAGTATATCCCCAGACACAGTTTAGTTCTCACTATTGTGCTCATTTTGGCCCTGAACAACCTGATCTTCATGAGTGCTCTAGAGAATTGTAGCCCTTCACAAATCTCACAGAACCGACCCAGTTCACACTGACATAGGTGATTCTTATGAAGAGTATTCTGCCATACTCCACTAGGTTTACCTAGATATAAAAATCATTAAAAGTTTTACTTAACCTAAAACGCTGCAATCATCACTATTTTATCAAAGAAATAGGTAGGAGTTAGACTCCCCAGTGATCCTTCTGAGTCATTCACAACTCGGTTGTCCCTTTGAACCTAGATCTTGGGATATCCAGTCAACTAGGTTGGGTTGCCGTTGTGGTAACTCTTATTCAATAGGCTTTAGTCCCATTCCCCTCGATGAATTCTCAACTAGCTCTCTTGCTAACCCTTTGGTTAGTAGATCCGCTATGTTGTCTTTAGACTTCACATAATCAATGGAAATAATTCCATTAGAGAGTAGTTCTTTTATGGTATTATGTCGACGACGAATATGTCGAGACTTACCGTTATACATATGACTCTGTGCCCTACCTATTGCAGATTGACTATCGCAATATATGCATATAGCAGGCACCGGTTTTGGCCATATTGGAATATCTTCAAGGAAGTGGCGAAGCCATTCTGCTTCTTCCCCTGCTTTGTCTAAAGCTATGAATTCAGATTCCATAGTAGACCTAGCAATACAAGTCTGTTTGGAAGATTTCCAAGATACAGCCGCCCCACCAAGAGTAAAGACATACCCACTGGTGGACTTCGAGTCTCTAGTATCCGATATCCAATTTGCATCACAGTATCTTTCAAGTACTGCTGGATATCTAGTATAATTCAGCCCAATATTACGAGTAAATCGGAGATATCTAAGAACCCTTATAATTGCTTTCCAGTGTTCTACTCCCAGATTACTCGTATATCTACTTAATTTACTTACTGCATAAGCTATATCTGGGCGAGTGCAGTTCATCAAGTACATTAAGCTTCCAATAATTTGGGCATACTCTAATTGAGAAATACTTTCCTGTACATTCTTAGAAAGATACAAATTAACATCTACAGGTGTTTTAGTAAGATGATCATCATCTTTGCTGAATTTGTCAAGTCTTTTCTCAATGTAATGAGATTGTGACAAAGCATATCCTTCCGATGTTTTGGTAATTTTCATACCAAGAATTACATCAGCAATGCCCATGTCCTTCATGTCAAAATGTTTATTCAATATTTTCTTAGTAGTTTTAATCATATCATTATTACTACCAATGATGAGCATATCATCTACATAAAGACATACAATGACATAACCTTTGTCTGTGTTTTTAATATAAACACATTTGTCACACTCATTAATTTTAAATCCATTTGACATCATTGCCTTGTCAAATTTCTCATGCCATTGCTTTGGCGCATGTTTTAAACCATATAATGATTTAACCAATTTACACACTTTCTTTTCTTTTCCTGGAACAGAAAACCCTTCTGGTTGTTCCATGTAAATTTCTTCCTCTAACTCACCATTTAAGAAAGTGGTTTTTACATCCATTTGATGAATTTCTAAATTGTATACAGATGCAATGGCAATTAGCATTCTAATTGATGTTATTCTATTAACCGGTGAGTATGTGTCAAAGTAATCAAGACCTTCTCTTTGTCTAAAACCTTTGACCACAAGTCTTGCCTTGTATTTGTCAATTGATCCATCCGCTTTCAATTTTATTTTGAAAATCCACTTATACCCAAGAGGTTTACAACCTGGTGGCAAATCCACCAATTCCCAAGTGTGATTTTGCAAGATGGATTTAACTTCACTATTGATAGCTTCTTTCCATAAAGGAGCTTCAGGACTGAACATAGCCTCTTTAAAAGTTAAAGGCTCATTTTCTAACAAATATGTTAGAAAATCTAGACCAAAAGATTTTGAGGTTCTAGCACGTTTACTACGCCTAGGTTCCTCTTCCTCATTTTGATCTAACTCTTGTTCTTGATCATGTTCTTGATCCTCACTAGTAATAGCATCATGAGATCTTTTATTGTTACTAGTTTCCTGTCCAGTCTTATTTGGAAATACATGTTCAAAGAATGATGCATTCCGAGACTCAATAATAGTATTTACATGCATTTCGGAATGTTCTGATTTATGAATCAAAAACCGATATGCACTACTATTCTTGGCATAACCAATGAAAATGCAATCAATGGTCTTAGGACCTATCTTAGTCTTTTTAGGACTAGGAATAGCCACTTTAGCCAAACACCCCCACACTTCTAAGTATTTGTAGGATGGTACTCTTCCATGCCACAATTCATAAGGTGTTTGATTTATTTTCTTTCGGGGTAATTTATTTAAAATATAATTAGCAGAAAGTATTGCTTCCCCCCACAAGTTTTGAGGTAATCCAGAACTGATTAACATGGCATTCATCATTTCTTTTAAAGTCCTATTTTTACTTTCAGCAATTCCATTTTGCTAAGGTGAGTAAGGAGCGGTGGTTTGATGAATTACTCCATGTTCTTTACAAAATTCACCAAAAGGTGACTCATATTCACCACCTCTATCACTTCTAAGTTTCTTGATTTTCTTACCAAGTTGATTTTCAACTTCATTCTTATATTGAATGAAAGTTTCCAAAGCTTCATCCTTGGTTCGAATTAAATAAACATAACTATATCTAGTACAGTCATCTATAAAAGTGATAAAATATTTTTTCCCACCTCTAGTTTGAATTGATATAAAATCACAAATGTCACTATGAATTAATTCAAGTGGTTTCGTACTTCTTTCAATTGAATGAAAATGAGTTTTAGATAATTTTGCCTCAACACAAATTTCACATTTATAATTTGAATCAATGTCAAATTTAGGTAAACATTCCATATTAATTAATCTACGCAAAGATCCATAATTAACATGTCCTAGTCTACCATGCCATAAATTTGAAGACTCAAGCAAGTAAGAAGAAGATGTAGTATTATTAATAACTGAGGGTACAACGATCATTACATTGAACTTGAAAAGGCCATCAGACATGTAACATTTTTCTACATACATCACATTCTTAGTAAGTACAAATTTATCACTCTCAAATACTAGCCTAAGCCCATTCTTACTCAACAAAGATCCGGAAACAAGATTCTTGCGAATGTCCGGTACATGCAGCACATTGTTGAGAGTGAGTTCCTTTCTAGATGTCATTTTGAGTACAATCTTTCCTTGTCCTTCAATTTTGGAAGTTGAGGAGTTGTCCATAAAAAGTTGTTCACCATTGTCCACTATAGAATAAGATGTGAACATCTTTTTGTCGGCACAGATATGGCGAGTAGCACCAGTGTCCACCCACCATTCTTTAGGATTTCCGACAAGATTTGCCTTGGAAACAACTGCAGAAAGATTTATGACATCTACACCATTGGAAATTATATCCATTTCGGTTATATCGGCTTTAGTAACCTTCTTACTTGTTCTTCTTTTGCCTTTGCAAAAATCAGTTCTTGAGAACTTCTCTGGTTTTCCACCATGATTCACTGGCACAGTCCCAACATAAGGAGAGGTTGGTGTAATGGCAATCACCATACCAGTACTAGTTTGAACATTAGATTGACCAGTTTTAGTAGCCATAAATTCTAAATTATAAAATAAAATTATAATTAGAATTTTATACTACAGAGAAAATTTAAACCAAAAAACACAGAATTTTAAATTCTGTAAAAATAAAAGAAACAAGAATTGTAACTTTTATTTCCAATTAATTTGAAAAATAAAATAAAATTTTATTTAAGCAAATTAAACCAAAACTACAGAAATAAATTTTGTTAAAATAAAAGAAACAAAACAAAATGTAACTTTTATTTTCAATTAATTTGGAAATAAAATAAAATAAAATTTTATTTAACCAAATTAATTCCACACAGAAAACTAATCCAAATTCACAGAATTAAATTCTGTAAAAATAAAAGAAACAAGAATGTAACTTTTAATTTTCAATTAAGTTGGAAATAAAATAAAAATTTATTTAACCAAAATAATTCCACACAGAAAATTAAATTCTGTAAAATAAAAGAAATAAGAATATAACTTTTATTTTTCAATTAATTTGGAAATAAAATAAAATTTTATTTAACCAAAATAATTCCACACAGAAAATTAAATTCTGTAAAATAAAAGAAATAAGAATATAACTTTTATTTTTCAATTAATTTGGAAAGAAAATAAAATTTTATTTAACCAAATTAATTTCACACAGAAACTAAAATTTCTTGTAACACTCCAATAATTAAAATACTGAAACAGAATTTTAAGTAATGAAAACTCAGAAAATAATTTCTAAAACCTAAAATTAATTTCTGAAAAAATTCCACAAAAATATATTCTGAATTGTTAATGACACCAGTATCGTACTACTAGTTGTCAAAGAAAAGAGACAGTATATTACTACTATCTGTCAAATAGCATATAAACACTATTTGTTTTTCCAACCAGAATATTATTTTGTAAATCTACAGAAAATAATTTTCTTAAAAGAAGAAAGAGAAAAGGAAACAAACGAAAAATTCTGTAAACAGAATAATTCGAATCTGTCTTAAGATTGTTGGAACAATCTTCTGTGTAAATAAAAAAACTAAAATTAAATCAAACAAAATAAAATAAATCTTACATAATTTATTTCGTAGAACTGAATAAATAATTCAAGACCAAGTCGAGTGTGTAACACTCTGTCCTTAAGACAGATTCGCCCCGCTACGGTACTTACGGTTGAGTGGCGTCTATCTCCCAAGATACAATGATCTTCACAAATTGTAGTAGTACTCCAAACAATTTATTCGGCGAACCAAACCTGTGTTCTAACTCTCTGAATTTTATTCTAATACTAAAATGAAGAATAATGTACCAATGCACCAAAGATTACAAACTGGACAGCAAGAAATATTTCAGACTGATTTTTCCGGGGGGTCAAACACATTGCTAGTAAGTTGGTATTTATAGGCAATAAGATCACCCAAATAGATGCAATACCGAAGTCAAACAGGTGCACAACTATTCACTATTTGAATTTATGAATTAACCGTTGGTCAAAACAAAATTTCAAACAAATGAAAAGTAGCTGTTGCACAGGATAACCTTCCAAACAATTTGAAGAAGAACAATAGGTGGACTAATATTCAAAATAGTTGGAATATATATATTATTAAACTATTTAGAATAGTTTAATCAAATAAAGCCAAAAGTTGAATAGATTTATTAAAACCTTGAATAGGATATACATATAAATATATTTGACAAACTTTAGGAAACCACTATTTGAATTTAGAATTAAATTAAATTCCCAAAATTACAAACTTTAAGAAACCACTTAGAAACCCAAAATTTGAATTTAGAATTAAATTAAATTCCCACAATAATTTTTATTAAAAAAATTCAAAAGAATTTTATCTAAAAAATTAATGTTAGACCCGAAAACGACGTCATCTTCCCATTCACTCATAAATGGTTTTGACGTTCCATCTTCACCTTGTGACTTGCCACGCGACAAGGAACACTTCACCTCTTCAGACCCACCCCAAAAGACGTTTGGGGTCCACTCAAATTGGGCTAAAAAATATACCTATATAAAACCATTTTTCCAACAGTGTTAGTGTGCTTTAGTTGGGGTTACTTAGTTCTTATTCTTTAGTATTTTTAAATTAGTAATGGTGTGTAGTTTTCATACCTGGTTCAGGGCACTGTAGACACCCCATTTTTGACCGACCTTAAGACTCAAACGTCATCGTTTGTGCACGCGATGATTGCGCATGTTTGTGCTTGTTTCGAGCGCCCGAAGGTCTCAGTTGAATGCCTTGTCTTTGAGCCTCTTAAACCTTTCTTCTCTTGGCCTGGTTTTTGGACCATGCCTTGCTGCCTTTGCCTAGAGGGAAACAAAGGCCTATAGGCCATTTTTTGTAGCCGTAGGCTACCTTTCCCTCTCGTAGGGCACTTGTAGTGGCCTGTAGACTAGTTTTTGAGACTTCCGGCTGAGTGCCTTGTCCTGCGGACTCTTGTCTTTCCTCCTTTTTGGTTTGTTTTTGAACCAAACCTTGTTAGCCTTTGCCTGGAGGGTGGAACAGGGGTGTAGACCAGTTTCTCCCCCTGTAGACCACTTTTCTTCCTTGCCAGCCACTTTTTGTGGTCAGTCAGCTAGGGTGGGTGGTTTGTAGACCACCTAAGGTGGTCGGCAGCCTGCCACTACCTTTTACTCTCTCTGTAGACCCTCTTTCTCCCTTGCCGACCAGTTTTATTCTCTGTAGACCACTTTTTGTGGTCGGTCGACTAGGGGAGGTGGTCAGTCGACCACTTTAACTAGTCGGCGGCCTTTCTGCATTTTCTGCAGATATTTTCCTTGCCAGTTGTGCCAACTGTTGGGCACAGGAGGCATCCTCCATACACGTGTATGGAGGGATTGCACCAAGCCTCTAGCTTGTCTAACAAGCTTGTGGCATGAATTCTATATAAGGGAGCTTCCTCCCTCTTGTTCAAGGTTCACAAAAATTTCCAGAGCTAATGTTTACTCTATATATATATATATATTTGTGCCTTAAAGTGCATATTCTTCACATTTGTGCACACAACCTCCTAGCCAAACACTCCTACCTTGTTGCTAAGGTGCTGAAGGGTCTTGTGGGAGCTTTAAAAGGTTGGTTTTTGGCTCAAGAAGGTGATGTTGTTGCTGTGCTTCAAGGGTAATCCCATTTCCCCTTTTTAAGCTTTGTTTTGGTTACTCTCTTAGCCACCTTTGCATGCTATTTTAGGCTTAGCTTCCAATTGAAAAAAGTTCTATTTTTAAGTGTTTAAAATGGTGGTTTAAGGCCTAGTTTGAGTTAGGGGTGGTTTATCCCCTTTGGTGGCTTGTTTTACCTTGCTTTGTGCTATCTTTTGAGGCCTTTGAGACCATCTCTTTTTGGCCTTCTCACCACTGAAACTTAGAGGAATTTCAGTGGTGGAAAAGTGGTTTTGAGGTCCCAAATGGGTGGGGGTTGTCCCCCCTCCCCTTCTCTTGTTTGCTTGTGTTGATGGCCCATCAAAAGAGCATGTATTTCTATCTTTTTAAGGCTTTGTTTGAGCTCATTTTTGTGATTTTCCAGACCTGCCTTAACTCTGCTTTTGGCTGTCTTGGTCACCTCTTGCATGCTTCACACACTTGTAGTACAATCTTGCATGCTAACCTAGCTCACTTGGTGTTTTGGCCTATCACTTTAGCATGTTTTGGCTCTGCTCCAGCAAGATTTTACTCATGTTTTGCCATGCTTAAGCTCTGTTTCAAGTGTTTTGGTCATGCATGCCTTGCTATGTATAGCCATAGTGCAATCTTGCTTACTAGCTTTGAGTTTCAAAGTCTCTAGCATGCTTTACTTGAGTTGTTTGCATGTTTTGGCCTCATCTCTCACATGATTTCAGTGCATGTAGTATAGACATACTCTCACATGTTTCACTCTTTCAATGCTTTTGGAGAGTTGTGCCTTATATCTTGATCACGGGCTAATTTGTATGCATACTTGCCTAAGCTTTTGGGCTACCATCTCAATGTGTTTTTTACTTTATTTTACCATGTTACAACTCTGATTTTTGTTGGTGAAGTCATCTCATGCTTGGTTTTGGTATGTGTAGTGTAATCTCACTCATTGGCCTTGCATGCGTCATGCTTTGTGCCTCCCATTATAACATGTGTTAGCTCTACTCCATGCATGTTTTGGCATTGTTTTGACCTGCCTTGGGACTATTTTGAGTCATCTTGGCCCTTTGGAGCTTGCTTGATATGGCTATGATACAAGTACCTTAGCTAGTCTTAAGCTTTGAGCCTCTTAGCATGCCTTATTTGTGATATATGCATGATATGGCATCATTTGGAATGTAATTTTAGAGCTTATGCCTTTGCTATACTCCCATGTTTATCACTCTTTCATTGCCCTTGAGGGTTATGCATTATGCCTTGTTTGTGAGCCAATGAATGAACATGCTTTCCTTCCCTTTTGAGCCTATGTTTAGCATGCTTTCGGCCTTGATTTAGCATGCCTCAACTCTGTTTTGAGTAGTTTGGGTCATATGGGATTTGTTATGCATGGTTGTAGTGCAATAGCTTTGACTAGCCTAATGATTCAAGGTCCTTAGGATGCTATGCTTGTGTTGTTTGGATGATTTGGCATGATTTCACACATGATTTCAGTGCATATAGTGTAGCTACACTCTCACAGTTGTCACTTCTTCATTATGTTTGAGAGTTGTGCTTCTATGCTTTGTTCATGGGTTAATGCATGAACATCATTTTCTTGTCTTTCATGCTATCATCTCAGCGCATTTAGGCCACTGTTTTGGCATGGTTTAGGTCTGTCCATAATTGGTTTAGCCATTTAAACTTAGTATTGCATGCCTCTTGTGAGATGCTCTTTACTAGCTTTGATGTTCTTGGCCTCTGAACATGTCTTGCATGCATTATTCACATGATAGAACCTTGTGCATGCCACATTAACATTGATAGATAGGCATGTTATATGTGTTGCATTGTGTTTGGATCGAACGTTGATCCAAACACAAAGAATGTGGCACGTTTCGTACTCAAAGTGATGAAACGTATTGCATTTCTTGGTCGCCGACCCTCTTGATCAAGCATGATAGAGGTGGAGGCCCTTATGTGTTATTTGTGTGCATTCATTGACATTGATTTGTGCAAACTTGGCTTCTCGGCCATCGTGCATTGCGATGCTCGGTTGGTGGCCCGAGAGTCGATTACCGCACTCCCTTGAGCTTGAGAAATGATAGGGAGGGTGGTTGTGAACACATATCTTGCAAATACACTGCTATGCCCCTTTTTGTTCTCTGTTGCAGCAAAACTAGAATTTGGCAAATTTTTTGGTCGGCCCGACCAGTAAGGGTGGTCGACCGACCACTTTTTCTGGTCGACAACTAGTTTTTCTGGTCTACAGCCACCTTTTCTGGTCGGGAGTCCACCAGAGGGTCCCTGTGTTGGAGAAAAAGCATTCTGGAGATTGGCACAATTTTCAGAGGTCAAGGCAAGTGCAAACAGAGGCAATTCTGGGCATAGCAATGGATTTTCGAGCGAGGCGATCGAGCATGCATGCACCTCTCACCCCGAGGACCTCTTTTAACTGCTTTAGCTGCTTTACTTAGTTAGCTAATTCGTCAGTTTTGTACTTAATTAGTTAATGTGCTTGATTAATCGATTTGTTTTGTAATAATTAGTTAACTAGGAATAGTTAATTAATTTTGGTTTGTAATAATTAGTTTAATTAGCGTAGCTAGTTAGCTTATTATTCGGACCCTCCGTCGAGAGAGCAAATGTTGTAATAAGAGTGTGTGTGTATGATGCATGTCTTCCAACCCCATTTCTTTCTCCCGTTTACTTATCAGCTTTCGATGGTTAGTTTAGGGCATATCTTAATTAGCATACCTTATGCTATGCATGCGTGCATCATTTATTTGTCTTGCATGCATCGGGCTCGGCGCATCATTCAAACTACATTGTATTTCAATACAATTTCTTGAATACGTGTTTCAGAGCATGTTATCAAGTGTTGCATTCATATGCCATTCTAGATAGCCGAGCCTATTTTAGTTGCATTTTTGCATGTGTTGCATTAGGCATCTTAATATAGCTAGGATCATGCATGATTTCTAACTAACTTCTGTTTTGGCTTGGAGTACACTGTGAGTGTTTACGGTTTAGCATCCTTACATGTGTGTAAGTGACTGCCATGATAGCATGCTTGCCATGAGGCTATTTGCTTAAATGATTAACTGCATGAATGCCTGTGGGTGAAGGCTTTATTGCTTAAATTGGAACAATTCATCAAAATGTGAGTTTTAAGCCCACTTGAGAGTGGCAAAATCATGTTTTTCTAAACCCACTTGATTGTGGCAAATCCGCGTTTTAGCCTACTTGCGAGTAGCACTTCCAAACCATTTTTCGAAAAACGAACATGAGATGTTTTGTTCCAAATCGAGTGATTTAGTCTATACTTGTATGCTGTGCGCATCACATAGTAAGTTAGATTAATAACCGGAAAAAGAACACATGTGTTTTCAAAATAACATATCATGTTTAGTAGAGACCGATCCTTTGATCGGGCGAGCGGGGGTGCTCATTTCAAGACCTTCCCCTCTCGTACCCAAGTTCCCGAGCCGAGGCAACTTTTGTGATGACAAACACGTGGCCTTAGGCACGACTCAAGGTTTTCTAAATTTCCCCAAAACAAAATATTTAGGTGGTGACTCTGAAATCTGGCAAAGCAGTCCATGTTTGGCGCTTCTTGATTAAAATCGATTTTCCAAAACGATTTGCCAGATTTGGACTCTTTGGTGATTTATCAGTCTTGCATTGCACTTTGTGAGATTAGATTTAGAACCATGACAAGAGTCCGAACTGTAGTAGCTATGAACCCAATTCGTGCCCTCACGCGCGGAGCGGAGTTCGAGCGGTCTACAGGCACTAGTTGGACTTTTATACTCTATTTGAGGATTACATTGTTCCGTTTTCAGGTGAGTAGTTGCATGCTACATATTTTTATAAATATTTTCCTACCCTGAATTGTTGGAAAGTATCAATGGAATTAAATTATTTCTGAAACATGTGTAAACCTGTCATACTGTAAACTATTTGTTATGGTCTTGTGTTTATAATGGTGAACTACCATGTTTTGCAAAACTGAATCGTATTGATTATCGGGACCATCTATATATTTAGTCTAGGGAAATAATTCTATTATATGTGGTGACTCTGGCCACTAGGGAAAAAGATCCAGGTTGGGCCGTGATGGCTCTAGTGCTCAACGATTGTAAGGAAAAGACCTGGGTTGGGCTAGGTGACCTTCAATAGGATCGTCATAGAGAAAAGGACCTAGATGATGACTCTTGATTCGATATTGGATCCAACGTGCTTATTGCTTTGAGAATTTTGTGGCATGTTACTTGTTATTCTTGATACCCAAAAAATTATTGGTGTTCATGTTGTAATCTGTTTTAAGTAGAAAATGTCCTTTATCATGTTCTTGAGAGACATGACTATTTTAACTGTTGAACTGTGAAACCTTCTTTTGAAACAGATTATCTTTATCAAAATTGTATGTCAATCTAGTTTCTGTGATATATATCTTATTTTGGAATCAAACCCTGTTTTCAAAACTATATTTACTATCCATATTGCTATTCACTGAGCTATCAGCTGACTTAGTTGTTTATAATTTCCAGGTTTTAGAAGGATTTAGAGTGGACTCATGACGTAGTGGGGACTCAATTGCATGGACCTCTAGGACATTCATTTATTTTGTTTTAGGTTGTTATGTCAAGTTTGTGCATATTTCTTTTTATTTTTATTGAGGTTCATTTAGAATTATTTTGATATGTGAGCTGTTTATATCCCATAAGTTGGATGGTATTGATTACGGTTGATTGCTGTTTCTATTTGTAGCATGTCATTGGATTAAGTTTGGTTATTTATTACTGGACTATTGTATAGTTGTTTAATGTGATCATAGCTTCGTGTTTAGGCTTACGTGTGCCTTGGGCTAAGGCCCTGTGGGCTACGGCCGATCATACTCGGGTTTGGGGTGTGACAATTGTGGTATCAGAGCTGTAGTTTATCGAGTTACATATCTTGCATTTCATCATTTAGACGAGGTCCAAGTCCCTATAGTCCTTAGTAGTGTATGGTTAAGTTAGTTTTGTTTAAGCTTGTGTTGAGCTTTCCTTGATGGCAAACCAGTTTGTGTTGAGCTTTCCTTGATGATTCGAGTCCCTACAAACTCCTCTTTGCCATGTGCCAAGAAACCTTGTGGTTGCTTCATGTAAATTTCCTCTTTCAAATCATCATGGAGAAAAGCTGTCTTCACATCTATCTGCTCAAGATGCAAATCTTCAGCAGCCACAATTCTCAGCACCAATCTGATAGTGGTCAACTTCACAACTGGAGAGAAAATTTCAGTGTAGTCAACCTCTTCTTTTTGCTAAAATCCATTTGCAACCAATCTGGCCGTGTAGCATTTACTCCCATCATGTTCCTGTTTGACCCTGTAAACCCACTTGTAGTGCAAAGCTTTCTTACCCACTGGTAATTCAGCCAACTCCCATGTCTGGTTTGCCATGAGTGAATCCATTTCATCCTGCATAACTGACTCCTACTTAATTGAATCATTAACCTGAAAAGCCTCATCATAACTTTCAGGTTCACCTCCATCAGACAACAACAAATAATGCAAAGATGGAGACCAACGCTGTGTAAGTTTAGACTCTCTTTCTGACCGTCTCAACTTAGGAGTAGGAGTATGTGGCTCAATTTGTGGAATAAGTTTTTTAGGTTTATTCTGAATCCTACTATTCAAATCACTCTCACTAATTTCCTCTAACTCAACATACTCATGACAAGTAACAAATTCAGATTCAGATTCATATGCAGACTTATCCCTATCTTTATACATTACTTTCTCATTAAATATGACATCTCTACTTCTAATTATATTTTGATTTTTATCATCCCAAAACCGATAACCAAATTGATCAATGCCATACCCAATAAAAGTACATTATTTAATAGATTTCGGATCAAGTTTACTTCTATCAGCAGAATCTATATGCACATATGAAACACAACCAAATACTTTGAAAAAAGAAAGATTTACCTCTTTACCGCTCCAAGCTTCTTCTAGTAACTCTCCATCCAATGGAACAAATGGACCACAGTTAATCAGATATGTTGCATTGTTAATTGCATCTACCCAAAACATCTTTGGTAATCCGGCCTGTATCCTCATACTTCTAGCACGTTCATTCAGAGTTCTATTCATGCGTTCTGCAACGCCATTCTATTGAGGTGTCTTTCGAACAATCTTCTCCATTCTAATTCTACCTTATGCACAATATTTCTTGAACTCATTGTTCTTATATTTCCCTTCATTATCTGATCTCAAGCACTTAATTTTTAGACCTGTTTCAGTCTCCACCAAGGCTTTCCACTTCTTAAAAGTAGTATAAACTTCAAATTTATATTTCAAAAAATAAACCCATACCTTTCTCGTTGAGTCGTCGATAAAGGTTGAAAAACCTAAGTGATTCGTGATTAGATCAAGAATTAATTGTACCAATTCCCAAACAATTAAAACTAACAATCTAAATCATCAAACACGTACGAAAGTGATTTAGATTGTTGTTTCAGAAACAATAAATAGGCACAAACGATTTTTATATGGAAAAAATCACTATTGGAGCACCTCCAATTGTGATTAAAAAACTACGGACGAAACGCCACAAAACAATCCACTATAAAGGAAACAAAGAATACAAAATACTCAAACAAATTATCATAACTCTGTCAATTTGTCTTCAACGCTTTGTATGTCTTCCACCGCAACCTTCGTCTCAGGATTGATTTGATTGATGTTGATTCCACAACATCCACATCGACTCAACAACCATGCACAGCTTCGAACGCTTCACGCTTAAATCTCTGGATTCCACTGAAGAAGCACACTCTTAAAGATGATCACTCAAACAACCCTTTGATGTGTATTATCCGACCATGTAGGTTTAACACTCAAGCAAGCATTAAAGGAAAACTAGCAAACTAGTCTCAAAAGAAAACCCTAGAGCCCCCAAAGCAGATCTAAAAGAATTAACCCTAAAAAAAAGACTTAAACACATATATATAGAAAACAAGGGCCGCGTACCCCGCTCGAGTGCAGGACTTGCCGCTTGAGCAGAGTCACTAAAACGCGTGTGATTAAAACAGGTTTCCGTTCGAGCTCTGAAACTTACGCTCGAGCGCAAAAACAAGTCTCCTAGTATTTGTGCAGACAAGCCAAATTACTGAGAGGGTGCAATCTCCACTCGAGCGCAAAAGTTCCCGCTCGAGCAGGAAGACCAAAACCAAGGAAAAATTACAACTCCATAGGATTGAGTTGGTTTACTGAATTGACAACAAGCAGAGACCTAACAAAGGTAACATAGTATGATGATCCTCCAAGAGATGAAACTGGTATAGGTCCCCACACATCTGTATGAACCAACTCCAATTTTTCTGACTTCAGTTTCCTGCCATCCTTTGAAAAACTGACCCTCTTTTGTTTGTTGAAGATGTAATCCTCACAAAAGTCAACGTCTACTGATTTCAAATCTAACAGTTTCCCCTTAGATGCAAGTATCTTCATCCCTTTTTGACTCATATGCCCAAGCCTTTGGTGCCATAGATATGAGTCTTCCTTCTCACCAGCAACTGCTACTGCATCCCTATTGTTCGTAGTCATGTAAAGGATGCCTTTTTTTTGTTACCACGAGCAACGACCATGGCTCCTTTGGTGATTTTCCACAAACCACCGATGAAGGTTACAACATGACCCTCATCATCAAGTTGTCTAATAGAAATCAAGTTTCTTTTCAAACCAGGCACATGTTTGACATTCTGTATCTTCCAAACAGATCCGTTTGGCAACCTAATTATTACATCCCCTTTACCCAGAATCTTCAAAGGTTCATCATCAGCTAGATAAACCTTCCCGAAATCACCACCAATGTAGTTGTCCATGATTTCCCTCTGTGAAGTAGAATGAAATGATGCCCTAGAATCTAAAATCCAAGATTCAAGAGGGTTGTCAATACTCAAGATCAAAGCATCATAAATCTCTTTCGTTGCAGCATTAGTAGACTTCTGATTTTGATCACCTTTGTTCTTATTCAATGTCGAGCAATCTCCCTTTAGATGTCCCTTCTTTCCACAGTTTCAGCAACTTCGTTCCTTTCCAGTTATTGACTTGTTTTTGTGTTTGAATTTTGATTTGTTGCGGTTCGGGTTTTTTCCTACTGATCTTCCTCTGGCTTCTATATTCAGGGCAAAATCTGATGTTTCCCCTAATTCCCTCATGCAAATTTCTTCACTCAGAATTAAATCTCGAATATCATTGTAATTCAACTTTTCTTTTCCTGAAGAATTACTTACTACCGTTATAGTACCATTCCAACTTTTTGGCAAACTAGATAGAATAATCAAAGCCCTAACCTCATGATCAAATTCGATAGATACAGAACTCAATTGTGTTACCACAATATTGAATTCGTTCAGATGCTCAGCCACCGAAGCACCTTCTGTCATCCTCAGATTAAACAATCAATGCATCAAATAAACTTTATTTGGGGCAGAGGGTTTTTCGTACATGTTTGAGAGTGCCGCCATGAGATCCGATGTAGTCTTCTCCTTCGCTATGTTAAACACAACGTTACGAGACAACGTTAGCAAAATAACACCTAGCGCTTGGCGATCAAGAAGAGTCCACTCATCATTCTTCATATTTTCTAGTTTCGTCCTTGAAAGGGGCTCATATAGTTTTTTCTGATACAAATAGTCTTCAATCTGTATTTTCCAAAAGTCAAAATCTGGGCCATTGAATTTATCGATTTTAACCTTTTCGTCTATAACCATCGCTCTCACTCGAACCAATGCTCTGATACCAGTTGTTAGGAATTGACCCATCCTAACCAAGATCGGTGAGACACAAAATAACAAATAAGAAAGAAATTAACGAATCAAAACAAATCACACGCACAAGAACACAAGGATTTACATGGTTTACCCCAGAATAGGGTTACGTCCACGGTTGTTGCAGTTTTCACTATGATCAGAAAAATACAACTCTATTAACCTAAAAGAGACGCCCTCTCATCTATTTATTAGTATAGAATTAGGGTTATACGGAAGCACATGAGAATTACAAAAGTACCCACAAAACCCCCATTGGACCTAGTGTTTGAGTGAACAGTAGGGTTAAGTGAACAGTACTTATCAGGGTCTACCGACCCAATAATATGTCCAAATATTATTGGATGCTTAAATATGATTATTTTTTTTTTTACAACCAATCGCATTTGGTTTCTTATATTTTTAATAAGATTTTTAGTTTGAACAGAATTATTCTAAAATCATGCTATCTCAATTTTATTAAATAATTAAAAAGTGTTTTATTACTTTTTCATTTGGCATGAAAATATTATATTGACAATACCAATACGATATTGTGCATGTTTGGTGCAGCTTAAAAACTGCTTATTTTAGCTTTCAGCTTAATTTAAGCTATTTTGATGTGTTTGGTTTAGCTTATAACTTTTTGGAAGTCAGAAATCAGCTTATTCTTTGAGTGGGGCAGGAGATGCTTAATTTAGAAGTCAGAAATCAGCTTATGTTCATAGTTATAAGCTATAACCTGTTTAAGCATAAGCTATAAGTACTTTCCCACAGCTCTACCAAACAGGAACATTCTTATACTTCCGAATAATGATTTTTCATCCCTGCACCATCTTCCCTTGCCTTACAAGTCTAGTTCTTTTTTGGCATCCTAGGAATATGCAAAAGAAAAAAATATATATTAAAAATATACATGCCACCATAGTGGTCAATATAAGGACCGAGCATAATATTATTGAGTCTCACGGCTCTTTTTTTTTTTTTTTTAATTATCATTTTTTAAGATCCTTCCGACTACATTCATATGTATCTTTATATGTGTGTATATATATGTATGTATATTTTTTGACATTTAGCTGTGTGTACATAGAAAATTTGGTTGGATAAAAAATTTATTTGGATGAAAAATATTTATAAATTTATTTTTCAAAAAAAGTTCTTTGGTATTGGTAGTAAATTTACTTGAAATTTATTTATCCAAAATAAGAAAATAAGCATGGATAGTGTCCTAGGAAACCAAAACCAACCTGTGAATTACAAGCCCAATGTGCTCCAAAAGAGGAAATGGGAAGTTTAAATTTTGGAAAATTCTACAATTTACACTTTATTTTGAGGTGTCTATTATATGCTTTAGTTATGTCATTTGTGATCTTTAGTTATAAATTTTTGTAGTATTAGTTATAATTTGATTATGACTCATTGTAATATTAATTATGATTTATTGTAATTATTATTTTAATTATAATTGAAAAGGTCTTTAGTTATACTAGGATTGCAAATGAACTGAGCTGAATCTATATGTTTTGGTTAGTTTGTTAAGATTTTAGCAAGTTTATGCTTAAGCTTAACAAAAATTTAACGAACCAAGTTTGAATCGAATTGGTTTAGACTTGATTAGAACTCAAACCTGTTCACGAGTCTTAACGAATTAAAAAAATTATAAATTCATACTTACATATGAAACTAAAGTTAAACAATTATATATAAATACATATACTGAAAGAAAAGTCAGTATTTTATCAAAATAATAATATCTACTACAACTTTATATAAATATATTGTCTATAGTTAGTTATTACTGACATATAAATAAATTTAGTTATTATTTACATTATTTAAATATATAAACAACATATTTATTTTGTTTTTTATACATATTTTTACATTATTTAATACACAAATAATATATTTATATTATTATTTAAATAAATATTAAACGTGCATATTTAAATTTGTATATTAAAATTGTTTTTAAAACTAAGCCATGGTTTGGCTAACATTTTGGAGTTAAATAATCACATAAAAGCAAAATAGGCTATATAAGTTAATAAGACAAAATATTATTTTGTATCCATAATCATTACACTTTTTATTTCACAAAAGTCAAAAAAATTCCAAAACAAAAACTAAACGAGACTAAAAAAAATCATACTAAAAAAGTTCAAAAACAAAAACAAATTAACTAAAAAAGCCAATGTGAAACGAACCCTAAATCAAACAAGGCCAAACTTTCTGTTTTTAGTTCTGATTTTTGGTAGATTGGAAAGTAGTTCGGATATAGACTCAAACAAGTCTTAAAACAAGACTTACCTGAATCAATCAGGACCGTCGAAGTGTGTGGGGGATAATAGAATATCCGATAAGGCTTTTGAATGGTCAAAGTAATTGAAGTTACGTGTCATGGATGGAAGAAAAATGCCAATAACAGAACTATCAGAGTTGCGTCGCCGGTCTGTCCGTAGCTTCTCATGGAAGTCTCAAAATGATGTTATAATATTATTTTGATAATTATGAATTAAAGAGATAAATATTTTGACTCTTAATGAATGGTTATAAATAAAATACATCATCCTCTATAATTGCTTTTATACGAATTATATTTATATAATGCTATCTTTTTTGAAATCATATTTGATATTGACACAAATGTAATCTGATTAAATGGTTATTAAGATCAATCAATACTTCTTCTTCTTTTTTTTTTTTGCAAGAATAATGTGTTATACGAGTCTTATACATTGAACGATTTGAATCATCACAAGAGACTTGGAGTAGGGCCCATACCAGTGGCAGAGTTAGAATTTCACTTTAGAGGGCACCATTGAATTAAAATCATGACAAGTTTTATTACAATGTAATAGATTTCAATTTTCAATTGAGTCCGATGTCAAAGTTATGCTCAACTTAACCAATTTTTTTATTTGTTTTGTTATCTTTTTTAATTATTTATTTATTAATAATATGATTTTCTATTTTAATTTTGTGAACATAATAATCATCATAATTTAAAATACAATCAACACTATTAAAAATGAAAACAACAAAATAACATCAAGATACACAAAAAACAAGAAAGAAATAGAAATAGAGAGTGCAAAACAAAGAAATGAAAGAAAAGAGAAAAAATATAAAATTTATAAAAATATATTGTACAAAATTAAACATTTCGAGTGGAAAATTGTAGGGATTTGTAATTTTTTTTTTAATTAATGAATCACGTTACAATGAAACTAATAAATTATAACTATAATAAAAATCAATATAACCTATAACTAATATAAAGAAATACTTAAAATAAGAAATAAAATCGTAAATAAATACATATAGAATACAATCAATAAACATGTTGTATTAAGATATTTGAATCTTTGATCTCATAGTGAAATGTAAAGATTTTGACTAATAGTTTTTTTTTTTTTTTTTTTTTTGATCAAGATTTTGACTAATAGATTAATCCTCATTAGTCTTGCAAAGATTTTGTTGGGAAAATAAAAATAAAAAAGGTATATTTGAAAAAATTGTCAGTTTGAAAGGTATATTTGAAAAAATCATGACAAAAAAAAGTCACCAATTGTTAGTTTTTAGCGACATATATAAAAAATTGTCACAAAAAAATTATTTTTAGCGGCAATTTTATTAAGACTTATTTTCAATAGGACTTGATGAGAATTAAGTCCAACTATTAAGACCTATTGGTAGTTTACCCTTTATTTTTTCAAACACTTTCAAAAGGGCCCAATAGGGTGACCAAAATATTTTTGAAACTTAGGCCTAACATTAAATTGATGTTTATAGGTCGTTAAACTCTTAATCTTATGTATAAGAACAACTAAACATGCATGATTTTAGTGACCATGTACCTATTGGGTTAGGCTCATATTTAAACCTGTATGACTTTAGTGGCCATGTTACATATTGGGTTAAGATCATATTTATCAATTTTTTAGTGACCATGTTACATATTGGGTTAAGATCATATTTATCAATTTGATCCAAGCGTTTTCTTTTGGAGGCAACTGCATGGAATGCTATATTGTAATTTCCTAGAAAAACCCAAGTCTTGACAAATTGGTACCCCCGCAAACTTTGCAATCTAGATATAAATGACTTTCGCTTGATGAAAAACTAGTGATATATTCATGTTATGCACGGTTTAAATAAATAATTAAAATTTAATTTTAAAATTAAATAATAATATAAAATTTGTTTGGCATGTATAGAAAAAATAATTTAGAATCAATTAAATTTTAATCATTTTTATTAACTGTTTTTTTATATATTTATGACATTAATTGTATGTTCTAGATTTTTAATAAGAAATAAATATCAGAGTTTAATTGATAGAAATGAAAAAAAAAAACCAAAACAAAAAAAAGAGAGTAAATTACACTTGTGATAAAATAAAAATATATTATGTTCTATAAGTTTTTTAATTTTGGTTTATCCTATGTCAAAGTTCACCCAATTATATATTAAATCATAGAGGAAATATCATATTTCCCTCCCAAACTATCACGCATTTTTTACGCTGACCCCCATACTTCGATTTATTTCAATTTAGTACCTAACTTTCCACAAATTGATCAATTAGACCCCGTCGTCACCTTCCGTCCACAATTGGACGGAATGTGCTGATGCAAGAGGCAAATTGATTTTTAAAGTGTAGTTTGGGAGGCAAATTGATTTTTAATTTGAGGGGTAAATTGATTTTTAAGGTATAATTTGGGGGGTAAAATGAAATTTTAAGTGTCACGTCACATTCCGTCCAATTTGTAGACGGAAAGTGACGGCAGAGGTCTAATTGATTAATTTGTGAAAAGTTCAGGTACTAAATTAAAATAAATCGAAGTATGGGGGTCAACACAAATAACGCATTATAGTTTGAGGGACAAAATGATATTTCCTCTAAATCATATTGCATAAA
Organism: Camellia granthamiana; assembly: GCA_036172215.1. NCBI lineage: Eukaryota > Viridiplantae > Streptophyta > Magnoliopsida > Ericales > Theaceae > Camellia > Camellia granthamiana. The sequence continues at coordinate 52,744,667 of CM069916.1, read as the reverse complement.
AGTATAGTTTCCCTTATAACTTTTACGTAAAAATAGATAATAGTTGGATTGAGTAATTAGAATTGAGCTGGACATAACATAGAATCCAGTCAAACTGACCTTTCCACTAATTTCGCTCTAACTTAATCATTAAAATATTATTTTATGGGGTGTTTAATTACCTATTCAATACTTAGAACTAAATTAATTAAGTGATAATCAATTAAGCCCATTTGATAATCATAATTGATATCATTTAAAAATTTAATTATCTCTTAAAATCTACACTAAACCTTAAAAAAAAAAAAAAAATTAAATCATATGAAACTTATTTAGTTCTCATTAAATTTATAAATACTAAATATAAGTATTGATATACACTATGTTCTATAATTCTGATTGAATTTATAAATACTATAAATACATTATGTTTTATAACCACCACCATCACGTCACCGCCACCACCATGCCACCGTCACCGTCACCACTATAACCAGCATCACCATCATGTTGCCGCCACCACTACCACCACCACCACCACCACCACTATTATCATCACCTTCATCATTATTGTTATTGTTGTCGCAAGCACCACTATCAATTTATTACTATTACCATCACTTGTGCCACGACATCCACCACCATCAATGCTACTGCTACCACCACCATCAATGCTACTGCTACCACCACCATGCACTACAACAATTTACACTTTTGGCGACTAAATTTGGTGACAAAAAGGGATTTAGTCACCAAAAGTTCAATTTTTGGCGACTAAAAATGATTTTGGTTGCCGTTGGTTTAGGTTTTTGCTATTAAATTAATTTAGTCGACGTATATTATTTATTGACGACTAAAAAAAATATTAGATGGTAAATATTTCACAATAGGCGACTAAAAAAAATATTAGTCACCATTACTCTAGTTTTTAGGCAACTAAATTTTATTTTAGTCGTAGTATACAAATTTTTTGGCTAACTAAAATAAATTTAGTTGCCAACTAATAGCCAAAATTGCATTGTTACTCTTTGCCGACTAAGAGTTTGGTCGACAAATATGCATTTTTGGCGACTAAAAAATATTTAGTCGCGGTATACTCAATTTTTTCCGACAAAAGAATAATTAGTCACCAAATAGTCAACTTATGCCGACTAAAAAAAGTTTTAGTCGCTAAAAGTTTTATAAAATTTTAGTGGGAAAATTTTTATGATTGGTGCCCAGATTTACATTACTTTCCTTTGTCTCTCTCTCACACAGAGAACCTCACCTCTTCTCACTTCACCGAAGTCCCTCACCACCGTTGCTCATGTCTACTGCACATCGCCGCCACCACAAATCACTACCGCCACTGCCACAATACGAACAGGTTCTCACTCTCTCTCTCTCTCTCTCTCTCTCTCTCTCTCTCTCTATTTTCCCATTTCTCACTCTTGCTCTAGGGTTTTACATGATTTATTGAATTTAATTTCGTGTTGATTTATGAAATGGGTTTGGTTTAACTTATTTGATTTCTATAGTTTTATGGGTTTGATGTCGTAAATGGGTTTGTTTATTCTGTGGTTTGATTTCTATATTTTTATGGATTTGATGTCATAATTGTAGCATGATGAACTAAGACTATTATAATGCATTCCTATGCATGATTGATAATTTTTCTTATCTACTGCATGATCTAATTTCCATTTCCATTAATTGAAAAAAAAAAACAAAAACAAAAACACTTAAAAAGGGATAGATCACAGTGATCAACAAAAGGCTATCATTAATGCATCACCATTAGTTTTAAAACACATGAATAGATAGATACATTCAAGCATGCATTTCTAATATTAATTGGTGTTTTTTTTTTTTTTTTTTTTTTTTTTGTAGATGGGTTTTGGCATGGACTTGTGGATAATCCATTTTTATGTATGGAGGACAAGTTAGCCTTTTGTATAATCCTGCTAATTTTGTCGTCATCTACTTTTGTGTGGATTAGTATTACTCATACAGATAACTTTTGACATCGGCAGGATAATTACTAGCATGGTATATAGATTATCTTTTGTCGTGGTACTGATTATGATGATAATTTATACCACGCCAAATGGCCATTGGCATTGTAGTGCATATATTTTTTGTATACAGAGTGCCTAATTTTTGTATGATTCTATGTTTTGTATGGAATTATTATTTTAGTTTGGACTATAGTTGGTTTGTATGGAATTTAACATTTAAAGTTATTCATTTTTGGATGGTCGAAAGTGAAATGTATATAGATTGTGGGATGATTGATAATATATGTATTATTTTGTTCATATACATAGTACAAGTTGCACGGAATACATACAGATTGTGGATAAATTAGAATTTCGAGAAAAAAACATAAAATCATATTTTTGGCAATTAAACAATTCGTAGGCAAAAAGGGAATATATATTTTAGCGACTAAATAGTAAGTAGCTCAAAAAAGAAAATGAAAAAAAAAATGGACGACTAAAAGTTTAGTAGCTAATAAACAATCAGACTTTAGGCAACTAAAATGTTTAGTAGCTAAAAAATGCAAAAAAGAAACAAAAAATATTTTGGTGACTAATGCCAAAACAAGTCAGACTTTAGGCGACTAAAAAGTTTAGTAGCCAAAAAAAAAAAATCAAACTTTAGATGACTAAAATATTTAGTAGCTAAAAAAAATAAGATGAACAAAACATTTTTGGTGACTAAAGGTTTGGTAGACAATAACAAATCAAATTTTTGGCGACTAAAAGTTTGGTAGTCAAAAAAAATCAAATTTTAGACAACTAAAATATTTTGTAGCTAAAAAAATTAAGATGAACAATAAAATATTTTTGGCTACTAAAATTTTAGTTGTTATAAATAATTGAAGTTTTTCGTGACAAGAAGTTTTAGTCCTTGAAAATGTTATATTTAATTTTCCTTTAATGCTTTTGGCGACTAAAAAAATTGTCGGCAATTTAATACTTTTGGCGACCAAACTTGTTTTAGTCGCCAATTACTTTTCCCAACAATTCTGTTTGGCAACATTCTGTTTTAGCAAAAAAATCAAAAAGTCACTATAATTTGTTACATCACTCTCTCTACTTTCTTGCACATCTTTTCATAAAAAGTCAAAAAGTTACTAAAATAGCATGTTCCCAAACGAGGCCGCGACTAAAACTTTTAATTGGTAAAAACCTTCGACGACTAAAACTTGACTTTTTGCGACTAAAAATTTAGTTGTCAAAAGTTTCATTTGTTGTAGTGATGCCACCACCACCACTACCACTACTACCACCACCACCACAATTACCACCACGATAACAATATAAAAATTGAAATATAAAATTTTAAAAGAATAAATTTTAGATTTGATCTTATGCATATAAAATAATCTATTTTTAATTTAACACTTAAATTGAGGAATTTTTTAATCTTATGGCCAATAACGCAAAACATACATATAATTTAAATTAATATTTTGTTTGGAATGATCTAAATAAGTATACTTTTTGACTTTTGACGAAAATATGTGCACAAAAGTAAAGAGATGATGTGACCTAAATAAGTGCACTTATCTAAATAAGTGCACTTTATGTCAAATAGTTTCATCTATTGCAAAATAAATGTGAACAATAGAAAATTATGTATTTCTCTAATCAAATTGAATAGCTAATTATATACTAATTTTATAAATTTTTAATCTCTCACTATTAATCATGCTAATCAAATAGCCTTGTATGCTGTATATTTTTTTAAGTGTTTATTCTAGAATGACCATAAGTTTATGGGAAATTTATTGGAAAGTCCTATTTTGGAAACTTTTGTACCATTTGGTCCCCTGTTTTAAATGGTTAATTGAGGAGTCCTTATTAGGTGTAGTGTATGACCAGTAAGTCCTTTTTCAAACGTGGATGGGTATTGGTTAGACAGATATACCCTCACTAGTTAATTGAATTTTTTTTTTTTTTGGAATGTATGACAAATATGGTGTGATACTCCAATGTGACAGGTACTAATGTGACACTCCAACGATGAGACAACGTGTCAGATATGATGTACACTCTAAAATTTTTACTCATCCTTAGTGTACTTTTTCAAATGTGACAACGTGGTAGATATGATGTGACACTAAAAAAAAATTAGAAACTCCATGGTATACCCTTTTCAAATGTGACAACGTGGCTGGTATGTTGTGACACTCTAAAAAAATTAAAAACTTCTTAGTGTACTTTTCCTAAACGTGACATGTGACACTCTAACGTGAGGAACCCAATTGGATTGAATTACTGCGTATCTTCACGTCACGGGCCAAAAAACAATTAGTAAGAAATTCACGTCCCACACTACACGTGTTAAAAACAACCAAACTTTAAAAAGCTACTTATGTGCTTTTCGAACAACGGGCCACACAAAGGCCCTACCACATTTCCCATACATAAAAACTCCTTAGTATACTTTTCCTAAACGTGACATGTGACACTCCAATGTAGTGGATCTAATTTGATTGAATTACTGCGCGTCTTCACGTTACGCATCAAAAAATAATTAGTAAGGAATTCACGTCACACACTACATGTGTTAAAAACAACCAAACTTTAAAAAGCTATTAGTACGCTTTTCGAACAACGTGACATATAAACCCCCACCACCTTTCTTATACATAACCACGCCACCTGTCATCCAACTATACTAACAATGGCAAAACAGTGAACAAATAATTTAAGCGACCACTCAGTCACTAAAAAAAATATTTAGGACCTTCTGGATTACAAGTTTACAAAACGAGATTTACTGGTCAATTCCCTTATTTCCTATATATAAAAAAAAAAAAAAAAAAACCTCAACTTTTTGTAATTTCCCTACTTTGTCTCTATCCATCATTCTTATGAACTTTTTTTCTTCATGGGTAAATTGATAATTTTACATAAAAATATAAAAATTGAAAAAAATGCCAAACATTGCACGAGTCAAAAAGTTAACAATGTATCAAATAAATTAGTTTTCTTAGTATTAAATTTTTATACTTTGATTGTGAGTCAATAAATTATGTTTTAGCTAAAATTCCAATAAAAACTATATTTTAGCAAATAGACAGGTTACTTCATTACACCTCTATTTGGTTGAGTTTTAGAAATTATATTTTAAAAAATATTAAAATTTTAAAAATTAGTTTGGTAAAAAGATAAAAATATATATTATTTTCATTTGATTTTTTATTTTTGGGTAGGAAATAATTTTTAATTTTTTAAAAATTTTATTTTTGATATTTATTTACATTAAATTAATTTTTAATATTTAAAAAATAATAATTAAAAACTCAACCAAATAGAGCCTAAGCAAAGGAGGAGCGACAAATCTTCTAGAAGCAAATAATCTCTTTGTTGTGTCATGTCAACAGCACACAAACAAATAGTGCCTTGTTTTGGAGAAGTTATTAGTCGGTTTCCTCCCGTGCGTGCAAGGTGCGCATGGGTTTCCGTCCAAAAAGCCAACGGCTATTAACTATTAGACCATATAGAGCCAAAAACCAAACTGTAGGGGCAAAATTCATACAATTAGAAGTACAGAGACCAAAATGAAACCACGGGTAAACTATAAAAACCATTGCTGTACTTTGCCCTAAAAAGAAATTATTGAATACTTCAAAGTTACAAGAAAGATAGAAAGAAGTATTTTTACTTACAAGACTCGCCTATTGACTATGATTTTACAGGATGAAATTCATACATTTTTATAGGTAAAAAATGGAGTTCTAATTCAAAATTCAAATATATACAAATAAAAATAAGATAAAGTTCTTCTAACAAGACAATGAATTTTTTATAAATTCAAAATTGTTGAATTTAAAAAAAAATAAAAAAATAAAATATATATATAGTAGTATCACCACTATATGTCTTATCTATTAGTAGTAGGTATGGGGTCTCCCCACCATTAACTTTATTATCATGTAAGCTATTTTGTTGTGTGTTCCACTTGAAGGTTTTTGTTCAATGAATTGTAATGAATTTGGGCTTCTCTTGATTTTATAGAACTCCTAAACAGAAGAAGAAATATTGGTACTCCAATTATTTATTCTTTAAGCATATGGAACATTTCTTTTGTCCCATCAGGTCCTAATTTGAAGATTTCCACAAAGACATTTCCATCACAATAGAAAATTGTATTCAATGTCTTGTGGAAAAATATGAGATTATCAATTTTGTCAATGATGGGGATACCTTTTTCATTGTCTATTTTTTCTTTTTAAGAGGGGATTTGGACGAATGCATAAATTGGATAAGGTTAATAAAATTGAGTTTCAATTTTTTCAACTAAAGTAGATACGTCTAATTTGTGTCATAGTAAATTTTGGGCTTGCTCTCATAAGTATAACAGCTTATTTAACTATTGTTAGTTTTGGGAATCATTAATCCCTTTAGATTGTATAACTAGTCTCATGTTTGGATTGTCTTAAAATTATGAGAAACTAATAAAATCTTATCAATTTTACATTTTAACTAATAAGTCTAGTCATTTATTTTGTATTTCACCTCCCTATTGGGATTCAAAAGTCTCTTACATGGGGGATATCAAGTCCAAACGAACTTTTAGTTCGGATCTTAATTTTTTTAAACTAAACATTAGATTATATATTTTGTTGAATTATTAATTCAATTCCAAAATCATATCGGCCTAGACAAACACGCCCCTCTTTTATGAAATTATCCAAATTAGATGTAGTTTCAGATTTCTTTTGCTTAATTTCAGCTTTTCATGTCTGATTTATGGTCTCAATGATCTTGCTTTTTATTTTTTTTTGGGCCAAAAAATGTTAGGGATCCACAATTTATTTATGAGCTTTGATTTGTGGCACTAATTTGTTGAGCACTAATGGCACTAATTTCTATATCAGGTAAAGAAAAAAAAAAAAAAAAAAACAAAGTTACCAAAACAGGAAATTAGTGCCATTAGTGCCAACAGTTTTAGTGCCACAAATCATTTTTCTTTATTTATACCTTCAAATTCACAATAATTACATAACAAGGGAGTTGGATTTATATTAGATGTGTAACGAATTAAAGTTGACATCTATCATATCACATAATTGTGGTTCAATTATGAAAAAAGTTTAGGAGTCTAAAATATTTTTCTTTTTTGCCATTGATCAACCCATTAATCATGCTCTAGCTAAAATATTTCAATCAGAACTTCCATATATATGCATAACAAAGCTATCTAAACATAATCAGCACCTCAAGTGCAAACAAGCAGTTGTAATCATAATTTTTTTATATATATTCATTCTTTCTTAGCCAAGATGTCGTATTACAAGAGACTAAAAACAATCACATATCGCAAAACAGACTTTGTGGACAACACTAAATGTGCACAAATTTATTAAACAACACTGTCTGAATCTCACAAAAGATTGAAACTAGTGAGGCCTTATTGTACTTATAACAGTGTCCTATAATCATAAAGAGAGGGAAGGGAGTGAAAAAGAGGCCTCAAGGGCAGAAGGTAATAGCATAATTGGTACCAGCAGGGCAAGTGAACAAACTGGTTGGATCATCCTGAGGATAGCTATAAGCATCTGGGCACCTATCCTTGAAGAACTTGGACAAAGGTGTAGGCCCACAGGTCCCAGGCCCATCAGTGCAACAATATTCATTGGTCTTGTAGACGGTACATGGGTTGTTGCACCCACCCGGGGTCTGCAGCTCGGCCGGGCACTCGCCAACTATGTTAGCGGTGCACCGGAGTGACTTGCAGACCGCGGTGGTGGGGCTAAAGTCCATCGGAATATTGAATCCATCAACATTGGATATGTCGACAAAGTCCAAGTTATTGGGCTGGTTCAACGCGAATTCAGCTAGGGTATTTGGGGCCTTACCGTAGTCTTGGCACTGTAGGAGCCCATTGCAGTCACCGGTCTGACATTGGCCATTGCCATTGGCATCGAAGTTGCAGTTGGTCCGGCCCCAAATGCGAGCTCCGGTTGTACCCGGGGGCACATCGACGGTCCAAGACTGGCCCTGGTCGAGACGCATACCCCCACCGGGCTTGGCCGCAGCCCAAACTGTGTAGCTACATTTGTTTAGGACAGCAAAGGTAGCTGCATTGGTGAAGGGGATCAATAGGGTGAAGAGGAGAGGGAATAAAATGGTGAGGCTTTTGGGGAAGCTCATGTTGCTGACTTAGAGTTGTATGCTCAAGCAAGTATTAGGAGTTTTTATGGGATTGTATTGATGTGGTTTTGTGAGCATACATTTGAGGGGTTTATATATAGTTTCAAGGCGGCTATAGTTTTTGGTTTATGTGTGATCACCTCCATGAGTTGTGTGCTAAGAAAATTCAGAGATGTTGATACACTTGAAATTGCTATCATATCTCACTAAATTTCCATGAAAGTCAAGTCACCATTCGATAATAAAATGCCAATCTGTTGATATTTCCATAGTTCCACCTAAATAGTGGCGAAACCATGTTTGTCAATAGACTAATACTTTTAATCAGAAAAAGTATACTTTTAATCCTTTTGTCACCATTTGATTTTATTTTTATTTTTAATCAGAAAAAGTTAGATATTAATTGTTAGATTAGATTTTCGAGAGTTAAACCTTCAACTTCTACCTTCCAAAAATGTTGTTTCTATGCTACTAAACCACAAGACCATGAGCTTACTTTAAATAAATTTACTATAATCCGATGGTAGCTTTTAAATCTCCAGTTTAGTCTAATTGGATATTTATTCAGGAGTTTCGGAATATTACATGACATTATTCATGTGATAATCTTAATCGATGATGTAACGAAAAAATTTTGCAAAATGTTACATATACTTAAATTTTTGCTAACAATCTTACTAAAAACATATATGTCCAAACATTATTGAATATTTGAATATGATTTTTTTTTTTTTTTTTTTTTTTTTTTTTTTTTTATCGTGTTACATGCACCAATTGGTATACCAATTAGTATACTAACATATTCTATAATATCGTCATTTCAAAACTATAACCCCACCTATTATACAAATTATAAAGACCCAAAACCTCTAAAATTATACTAGTACTACATCACTTGTTAGTACATTAATTGGTATACTAATTAATGTATATAGTATTATTTTTTTTTTTTTTTTTTTTTTTTTTTTTACAACTAATCGCATTTGCCCTCTTATATTTTTAATAAGATTTTTAATTTGTATAGAATTATTCTAAAATAATACTGACTCAATTTTATTAAATAATTATAAAGTGATTTATTACTTCTCATTTGGCATGAAAATATTATATAAGCAATACCAATGCGATATTCTTATGCTTCCGAATAATGATTTTTCTTTCCTGCTATCCTTACCTTACAAGTCTAGTTCTTTTCTGGCATATGCAAAAGAAAAAAAATATTAAAAATATATATACCACCATAGCCAAAATGATTCCTACACCCAGTAAACTTGACACCCAGTGACACCCCAGTGCCACGTGTCACTGGGTGATTGGACTGAAATAAAAAAAAAAAAAAATTTGACCAGTGGGGGAGCCCCACGTCACTGGGGGTCAACCCCCACTGGGTGTATTGATCAAGACTCACCACCATAGTGGTCAATATAAAGACCGAGCATAATATTTTGACAAGTTGGTTTGTCAAGTTGTTTGGCAAGTTGGTTTGTGGCTAAAATAGCCACAAAAGATAAAATAGGTTATTTTAGTTACAACAAATAAAATATCACATCTAACCCATAATCATTACATTCTTCTCTCACAAAAAAAACTAAAAAAGTCAAAAAGCCAAAAAGCCATTCCCAAACCAAGCTTTTTAGCCTAGGCTAAAATAGCCAAAAAAGCCAAAAAGCTAACCCACTTCCCAAACGGAGGCTGAGTCTCACGATTTTTTTTTTTAAATTATAATTTTTTAAGATCGGTTCCACTATATTCATATGTATATATATATTGACTAGTTGCGTGTACATAAAAAATTTATTTAAATGAAAAATATTTATAAATTTATTTTTCAAAAAAAGTTCTTTGGTATTGGTAGGTAGCGTTTGATAACGTTTACATTTTTTGTTTATATTTAAAAAAAATTTATAAATTGATTTTTGTTTATTTTTAGAAAAACATAAACTATAAACGCGTTTGGTTTGAACAAAATGTTTGAAAAATTTTAAAAACATAAACTAAAAAATATGTTTTTCAGACCTAAAATATTTATATTTATTATTTAATTGAAAAAAAAATTATTTGAAAAAAAAATTGTCAATCAAATTTTAAAATTTCTATTTAAAAAATAACGTAAACTCATTTTTTGAGTTTACGTTTTATTTCTCAAATTTATAAATAGGAAAATTTGTGTAAGATCCCTGCCCAACTTTTGGTAGAAGGAGAGATCTACAATAATATTTTTTGATGCCTAAGGTCCCTCAACCTTATTTTAGGTTGTAAAATACTTAGTTTACCCTTCTTTATAGCATACATTTGTTTAGATTTTGAAAAACTGAATATTCTATTGCTGTTTTGTAGAAGATTTCGTGGGGATGCACTTCACGATGGAAATTTCGTAGGGATTTTGCAAGTGTTGCAATGGACTTAACGGTGGAGATTGCTATGATCATGTAGGTGTTGCAGTGGTGTTGATTGTTTTTATTTTGATCTTCAGTAGAATTGAATTAGGTATATTTCGATGGAGATTCCATAAGGATTTCGATTTTTGATTTCAATTATATGTAAGGATTCCGATTTCATATTAGTTTTTCGAGTGTATTTTGCATTAGTTTTTTGTTTTCAGTTTTGATCAATTTAAAAGAAATGTCAACTCAGTGAAGTTGTTTATGATTTCTGGAGTTGATTTTTCATTCTCTATTATTGATCAATTTTAGAGAGAGGCCAGCTTGATAGAGTTAATTTTGATTTTTGGAGTTCATTTTTCATTTTCTGTTTTTTGATCAATTTCAAAGAGAGTTGACTGTGGAGTTGATTTTGAATTTTAGAGTTTATTTTCTATGCTCTGTTTTTCATCAACATGCTTATCAATGATAAGTTTTGTTCTCTATTTTTTCAAACCAGAAAAATTTCTTTAAACTAGAGATAAGTGTAAATTTCTTATCATTTTTTATTCTCTAAGTTTTGTTCTCTGTTTTTTCTGCACTTTTGTTAGTAGTCCAGAGAAAATTGTAAATTTGTTATTATAATCCAACAAAAATTAGAGAGAAAATTATAAGTTCATATTGACATATTATTATAAGTTTCTAATGCAGATAGAATCACAGAGAAAATTGTAAGTATGTAGTTTAGTGAAAATCATAGAGAAAATTGTAAGTTTGTAGTCCAGTGAAAATCACAGAGAAAATTGTAATTTGTTATGGACATGTTATTATAAGTTTGTTATTTATTTATTTTCTCAATTTAATGTTTTGTGAGCATAACAGATCTTTCTTCTGAGTTTCTCTGAGTTTGTGTGGAATAGTTAGCATTTTTGTCAATTTGACGTTAATGTGTTTTTGTTTTTGTGATCTTGAAAGTGAATATAAGTTCTTAAATTTCTCTAGACTTTTATTTGTAATTCAAAGAAAATTATAAGTTTGTTATTATAATTCAGAAAAAATCATAATTTTATTTGGACATGTTATTATAAGTTTGTTATTTTTTATTTTTAATGTCCTCTAGACTAGATATATGGATTGGGGATTTAATTGAATGTTTGGTAATTAAATTTGAATGTTTCATTTTTGAGCAAAAGTTATTTTTTGTGTTTTTTCTTTTAGTTTAAATGGACAATGCAGTGTTTTTTGTTATCTTGAAGGTGTATATAAGTTTGTAAATTTCTCTGAATTTTGATTTGAGTCCAATAATCACACAAAGAAAATTGTAAGCTTGTACCAGTGAAAATCACAGAGAAGCTTATAATTTCATAACAGATCCTCTGTGTGATTTTTGTATATGATTGTGTTTAACAGTTAGCATTAAATTTCTCTATGATTCTCTTTGGATTCATTAAGTTTCTGTGAATTTTTTGTTGGTTATCTTGAAGGTGAATATAAGTTTGCAAATGTCTCTGAACTTTTATTTGAGTTCAGAGAAAATTATAATTATTAGAAATTTCTCTGGACTTTTATGTTATTCTTGTGAAGTGTTTTTACATTGAACAAGTTATTTTTTGTGTTTTTTTTTTCATTTTAGATAAACAGTGCATTGTTGTTGCTGTGCAAATATGGGAATGATACTATTGTCATTAATGTTTCATGCGAATTGAATTTTGAGGAATTGGTTGGTATTTTGTGTAAAACATGAGAGAATTTGAAACCTGAGACGATGTGTATTTCATATTCTATTGTGAGCCATCCGAATTGTATGGTTCGAAATAATATTGATTTTCTGAATATGTTGAGGATTGTTTGTGCACGTGGTGTTGATATAGTTGATGTTTTAATTATTAGGTGTAGTACTTTTGATCAAGAGGATAAAGTAGGGTCTAATTGGATAGATGTTGTGTATGGTGAATGTGATAGACTCGTGAATATTGAAAGGAATTCACTTTCTTGGTTTTGTTCTCACTAAGAAAATGTGTTATTGTCAACTAGTTGGCGAAATAATATTACGAGTGTTGGACAAAAGTTTGAGGGTGGTGTGGTTGAGTTCCGTACTATTTTATGCAAGTATGCTATTGAGGTTGGTTTTCAGTTTACATATGTTAAAAATGACAAGCTGAAGGTTACAGCAGAAAGTGCATATAAGGAATCAAGGGGATGTATATGGCGTGTACATGTTTCAGTTGAAAAAACAAATGGGTTCTTTTTCATAAGAACTTTGAACAATGAATATATGTGTAGTGTGGCGGTTCGTACTAGTAAACATGCTAGGATGACTTCCAACTTAGTTTCTAGGCTGATACTTGAAGAAATAAGTGCAAAACCTTTAACTCGTCCAGTAGATGTTGTCAAAGAAATAAAAGACAAGTATGAGGTCCCAATCAATTATAACTGTCGTTGGTTGGGAGTTGAAAAAGCAAAATGTAGTACATATGGGGATTCTTGTTTGTCATTCGATCAATTACGGTGGTATTTTGATAAGACATTGAAGAACAATCCAAGTAATCATTTTGAGTTAGATTTTAAAAATAACAAGCATTTCAAAACAGTGTTTGTGGCTTTTCATGCATGCATTGCTGGTTTCAAATATTGTCGATCATTGTTGTTTCTTAATGGAACATTTTTTAAAGGACGATACAAAGGAGTTATGCTTGCTATGACGGGGAAAGATGGGAATGAAGGTAATTATAAATATAAATATATCTAATTTTTTCTAAGTATGTGAATTTTCTATACATGTGGGAATTGAGTGAATTTTTTATTTTTGTGGTTATGTTTTCTGATTTTTCTCTGACACTTTGAATTTTCTCTACAGGTGGCCACTATGTGAATTTTTTCTAGATTTGGTCAGTGTGCGAATTTTCTTTGAATGTTGGCACTGTGTGAATTTTCTCTATGGTTGGTCACTAAGTGAATTTTCTTTGGATGTTGCCACTGTGTGAATTTTCTCTAGATGTGGTCACTAAGTGAATTTTCTCTAGATGTTGCCACTATGTGAATTTTCTTTGGATTTAACCACTATGTGAAGTTTCTTTGGATGTTGGCAATGTCAAATTTCTCTGGTTATTTATTGTTCTAATTTTCTCTGCATGTGCATATCTAATATGCTTGTTCCTATTTGTTTTGTAGGTTTTTTTCCTATAGCTTTTGCCGTTGTTGATGCTGAGAATAAAGATAATTGGTGTTGGTTCCTTGAACATTTATGTGAAGTATTGGGATCGGAGAGGGTGATAAGTTTCATATCAGATCGACATTGTCGTATTGTGGAAGGAATTGCTAGGTTTTTTTCCTAATTGCTATCATGGATTTTGTTTTGAACATCTAAAGAGAAATTTGAGGGATAGGTTATCGTGTGGAAACACAAATTTGGTTAGGGAGACGATTGTGTCCAAGTTTTCAGAATGTGCATATGCGCTAACAAAGGCATCATTCCATTTTAAGCTAAATGAATTAAAAAGTGAGGGAGGAGACATTGTAAGTGTTTTCTTGAGAAGTTTACCATATGAACATTGGAGTGATGCATATTTTGAGGGGAAACGTTATGGTGAAATGTATTCAAATGTTGCTGAGTCATTCAATTAATGGATACGAGAAGCTCAGCACTTGCCAATAACAAATTTGGTGGACATGATACGGTTGCAAATCATGAATATGAGGTCTAATAGGAGGCTGATTTCTAGTAAATAGAATAAAGTTCTATGTCCTCGTATAGATAGTGTGTTGAAGAAGGCTTTCGTGGATAGGAGGACATGGAATGTGAGTTTATCATCTGATAATGTGTTTAAAGTGCATTGTTTTCCTTCGGTTATGGTTGATCTTGGGTTGAGAACTTGTTCCTGTCGAAAATGGGAAATAAATGGGTATCCATATCAACATGTTGTTGCTGCAATTTTTAGAAGTGGAAAGAATTTGAATTCATTTGTTAAACCATTTTTTCATGCTGATATGTATCGTCAAGAATACTCGTTTTCGATTGGCCCAGTTCCAACTGTTGAAAAACTTGTGTGTAGCGTTGATGATATTATGATTTTACCTCCATTGAGTAAGAGACCAACTGGGAGGCCAAAGAAGAATAGAATTGCTTCTACTAGAGAGTTTAAAAGAGTGATGAAGTGTAGTCGATGTGAGAGTATTGGTCGCTATAATAAGAGAACATGCAAGGAACCTTTGTTAAATAGTTGAGGATAATACATTTTATTGATTGAATAATACATTTGAGGATGTAAGAAGATCTTATTACAAAAATAATGTGCCTGTTGTGCGTTGTGTTTAGTATTTTCTCTGAATTTTTTTCTGTAATTTCTAGATTAATACACTTGTGTTTTTGAAACATACTTTGGGCAGTGTATTTATAATACCAGTCAAATTAATCCAGAGAAATTTGTTAGTAGCAGAGAAAATTACTGTGTATTTTGTTTTTTGAAATGTACTTTTTGGACAGTGTGTATATAATACCAATCGAATTCATCTAGAGAAATTTTCCAATAGCAGAGAAAATTACTTTTTGTATTGTGTTTTTAAAAACATATTTTGGGAGTACCTTTATAATACCAGTCTAATTCATCCAGAGAAATTTGCCAATTGCAAATAAATTTACTATGTGTATTGTGTTTGTTGAAACATACTATAGGCAGTGTGTTTATAATACCAGTCAAATTCATCCAGAGAAATTTGCCACTAGCAGAGAAAATTACTATGTACATTGTATTTTGTGAGGTTAAATTCATCCAGAGAAATTTGCCAATAGCAAAGAAAATTACTGTTTGCATTGTGTTTTTTGAATTTGATGATTGTTTTTTACCAACACAGTGCATTACAAATTACATGATCATATAGGCACCCTCTTGACACGATACGAGTTAAATTTCTCTGTGAAATTCTGGTAACTTCATACCAGAGAAATTTCTTTAGACAATTTTCTTTGTATTGATTGTGTTGACAATTACCACTTAGCATGCATTATAAAAAATATATATATATATATTTAAGCATTGATAGCTACGAAATTTGCATTAGTCAAACAAAGATATATACATATATGTTAAACATCACAATTTCTTCAATGTATGAAAAATTCAGACAATTTTCTATGTATTGATTGTGTTGACAATCACCACTTAGCATGCATTATAAATATATATATATATATATTTAACCATTGATAGCTACGAAATTTGCATTAGTCAAACAAAGATATATACATATATGTCAAACATCACCATTTCTTCAAAAAAAATATATATATATTATATATTTGAAGGGTTATTCCTAATTACATTGTGTGTGCATTGTGTTTTTTGAATTTGATGATTGTTTTTTACCAACACAGTGCATTACAAATTACATGATCATATAGGCACCCTCTTGACACGATACGAGTTAAATTTCTCTGTGAAATTCTGGTAACTTCATACCAGAGAAATTTCTTTAGACAATTTTCTTTGTATTGATTGTGTTGACAATTACCACTTAGCATGCATTATAAAAAATATATATATATTTAAGCATTGATAGCTACGAAATTTGCATTAGTCAAACAAAGATATATACATATATGTTAAACATCACAATTTCTTCAATGTATGAAAAATTCAGACAATTTTCTATGTATTGATTGTGTTGACAATCACCACTTAGCATGCATTATAAAAATATATATATATATTTAACCATTGATAGCTACGAAATTTGCATTAGTCAAACAAAGATATATACATATATGTCAAACATCACCATTTCTTCAAAAAAAAAAATATATATATTATATATTTGAAGGGTTATTCCTAATTACATTGTGTGCATTGTCTTTTTTTCACTAGTGTGCTTTCACTATTATACTTTTGGTTCTTATTCTGGTGATATTTGAATTGGTTCTGTCCATGACCGGCCAACTTCGGTCGCAAATCTCTCTATGATTTCTGCCCTCATCAACCTTACGTCTTGTGTCGACAATGTCGAGTTGATAGGTTCATGGTTGATATATTGTCTCATTATGTAACATACAAAGAGGCTACTATCCACACTATATACAAATTATAGGTATAGTTAGTGTTAAGAAACATTCAAATTAGATTATCTTATTTATAGATGTTGTATGAAACTTACGAATCATTATCTTGTTGTGGAGTATTGTCAACATATTGAAATTTATAATTTGTGTTTTGTGAGTCTATCAATTTGAAAAAGGGTTGTGATTATGCCTCTCTTTCAAGGCAAGCGTTTAAAAAATTCTCCACATATCTTGCTGCAAAAAAAAATAATTTTTAAATAACAGAGAAATTTACACACAAATTAATGGGATTCTATGAAAATTATCATCACATAAACTTTATTATGGATTAGAGAAATTTGCACTCGTTACCAATTGTTTTGCATCTTTGAGATATTTGTCTTGTGCATCATCCCTCATTGGCCTTAGTGAGTTGTAGTAGCTCCATAAATTGTCTTGTTTATCCAAGATAAGCAAGGTCCGGTGATTTCCATCTATTGACTTGTCATTGCCCCCAATATTTATTGGGAAAAGGAGGAACCTGCAGTTCCTTCATGCGGTTTGAAGATGCTTGTCAAATAATAAGCCTCGGAAAGTTTGATTTTCCATCATCTTGATGAAGTTCTGCAGTCAAAGAAAATCAAAAAATGGTTATGAGAAAGTTTAAATGATAGGAATTTCATAAATGTACACATAGAGAAATTTTAAATGCACACAACTAGTCAGAGAAAATTAGACTAATGACACAGCTGGCTTCAAGAAGTATCCTAACAAGATAAAGTAGTAAGTAAATTCTAAAGAAAATTAAATAAAAGAGTAATAACATAGCAAGCTCATGCATGTGGGAAAAAAAAATGAAGTTGTTTTTTGTCCTTTTCTCCTTTGGTCAGCAAATAATATCTCTCCACAACCATCAATGACCTGAAAAATATCATTTATAATTGTAACATTGGTTTATAAAGGTTGATGAAACATTGCAGAGAAATTTGATGAAAGACTTACATTGTTGGTAATTTCTTTTTCCTTTATTAGGTTTCCGATATCTTCAAAAGTAATTAGATTCAACTCACTTGTCCAGATTAAAACCCTACAAGATGACAAAGAAGTGATTTAATAGTTGTAAATGCAATATAAGTTAATAAATTGGTGTTTGTCATCTTCTGTTTTATTTGTTGTACTTACTCTAGTCCAGACACATTTGATAGGGGCTACAAGACATCTTTGACATGTTCTTTTACCAATTTTGCAACCGGTAGACTTTTGTGGAAAAGCCAAAGATTTCTTGACGCTTGTTGGTGGAGGCAAGACATAGTCATCGGCATCAAGTACTTCTTTGTCATTGGTGGTTTGCTCTATTGGTTTTGCAACTTGTTTTGAACCTCTAGTCATCTTCACAACTTTGGGATATTGAAAATCTGGATCTTGCTTTTCTTTCCTTTCTTTTGCCTTTAAATTCTTTATCATTGATGTATGATCTTTTTTCACTGTAGCCAGTGAAAATATCAGTAAAAGTTAAATTTCTCTAAAATAACAGATCATATTTCAATATGTAAATTTATTTGATTCAATATTTTCCAGTTACCATAGACTTTTGTATTTTGTTTTAGTTGTTGTTTGTGTGCCATTTGTTCTTGCTGGGTTATTGGTTATTGTTCCACTTCTATTCCAACTATACACAGTGAAAATCAAACAAGTCCCAAAAATCAACGTGGTCAAAGAAGTTACAAAATTTAGAGAAAATTACACACATATGGGACCAAATAAACAGAGAGAATCAAATAAGCAGCATAAATCAAATTGGCCAAATTAATGTGGTTAGAGAAATTTAACTTCCAGAAAAAATTATCATTGACAGAGAAAATTGTAAAAAATAGAAATTTCTCTGAGTTATGTGGTTCAAGATTTTCACTAACTTTGGGGTTGAACTTGTGTTGGTGTTCGGTAAGGTTGTGTTGCTAGTTGGACGGATAGTTCTTGAATTTGTTCATACAATCTAGCATTTTCAGTTTCAAGCTCTGAAATTGAACATCTCAATTGTTGAATTATTTTTTTATCATCTTCTTTTTGAATCTCCAACATCCTTAGTTTCATTTGGTTTGTGTTGTCTCTTTCTTGAAGTTTCGAGTTATTTGATATCAAGGTTCGTATTGCAATGTCCTTTTCTTGAAGTAATTCAGTCCAATTTTTCTTTTCTTCTATTTTGGATTTAAAAAGTGCCTTTAGTCTTTGATGTAGATTAGCAATTAGAGCATCCTTTGATTCCTCAGATTCTTGAGGTTGATGCATTGTTGAGCCACAAAATGCTATCATGATGTTGGTCCATCGGCTTATTATGTTCTTCTTCATCCCTTTCCTTATTGTTTTCTTCTTTCTCTTTCGATTTAGTGCTTTCGTCTTCTTCTTCATTGTTTTTCTTCTTCTTTCTGTTCATTTTCTTCTTTGTCTTCTACTTCTTCATTTTCTTCTCTAGCTTCCTTTTCTGCACTGCTTGCTTGATCTTCTTCTCTATTGCTTGCTTCTTGTTCTTCTATGTTGCATTCTCCTTATTCATTCCCTCATTCTTCTTTAAATGACTCTTTTGATGTCTCCTTGAATTTGGCCAATGCCCTTTTTTATTCTTTTTTCTTCTTTTTACTAAGACAAAACTCCTCTAATGGGTTTTTAACTAGCTCCTTGTTATCTATCTGTAACAGAAGGCTCTTTTATTAGAGAAACATTTAAAATTCACAGAGAGAAAAATTCAAATAAGTCAGATAAAATTCATCTAAATCATACGAATGGGAAACAAACTTCAGAGAAAATTGTATGTGCCAGAGAAAATTACACACAAGGAGACATAATTTTATGGGTCGGAGAAAATTATGAAACAAGCAACATAATTTAGATATCAGAGAAAATCAAACAGGGCATATAAGTTAATGTTACTATAATTGTGATCAGAGAAATTTGGATTCCAGAGAAAATTCATTACAAGGGCAAGAATAAACGGTGTTAATCAAAGAAGCAACATAAATTCAAATTTTAGAGAAAATTAATCTCAATCAGCCAAGGCACATAAGTTGTGGGCCAGATAAAATTACACACAAGAAGAAATAATTTTATGGGCCAGAGACAATTATGAAACAAGCAACATAATTTACATATCAGAGAAAATCAATCAAGGCATATAAGTTAATGTTACTATAATGGTGGTCAGAGAAATTTGGATTCTAGAGAGAATTCATTATGTCACGATCCAAACCCGGTACCCAAAGGCTCGGCATCGCAACAAGATAAAAATAAAATAATTCTAAAATTTTGCAGTCGTAGCGCAAGTAGATAAATTAAATAAATTAAAATAAAATAATTGGGTACCAAATGTTTATTAAAAAAAACAAACATAGTCATTTGGGCTTTTATTTTATTCCGGATGTCCAATTAGAAATACAAATAGTATATAAAAAAAAACACTGTGGTTCATTTCCCATCTTGATCCTACTAAATCTCGTCACCTGAAAGGGGTAACAGCTATAAGCACATAGCAGAGTGAGAAATATTATACTGTGAGTATAAGGGTACAAAATAGTTATGGATAGTTATTTAAACTAAAATATTAACATAATTTAAGTTGCATAAATAAATTATTTAAGTGGCAGAAACTGAAATAAAAGTTACGTAAATAACTATAACCACGGTACAGAACAGAACATAGGTCACTGGAGTGACAATCAGGACATGGGTCAATGGATCCATGACAAACAGAGGACCACAAAGAAGCCAAACAGGAGCCAATGGTTTATTTAAGTCTCCCAAGGCGTGGGACTCCCGTGGTGGTATTTACAGAACATAATTGTTTATAAAATCTTTGCCAAATAATTTCTAAAATTTAAATAAACATATCCATAGGTTTCAATTTAAACAAATAAAGTTCAGAAAATAATCCACGTAATTGAAACATTAATATAACCATAAAGCATAAATTATATAAAATAATTTGTAGTAACTCAAAACATTTATAAAATATATTATGGTAACTCAAGACATATAGAAAACATATTATGGTAACTCAAGCTATAATATAACTCACCTTAATGTTCATTCCTTACTATTTATCCCACTTGATACTCCGAGTCACACACTGAACTTATACTGTCTCTCCTATTTGTCTTTATATATATATATATATATATTTTGCCAACCTCCTACGCTTCCACCCTTCCCCCTTTTATACTTGGTTCACATGCTTGCTTAACAAGCAAATTTTTCCCTTGATTAATGTACAGGTGTTACAACATCAAGCTCTCAGGTGGCATTATTTTGTGCCTTAAGCCCTACTTTTCCTACACGTGGCCTTACCAATGGTTTGAACTCCTTTGTTGTGCCACCTACTTAGCCTAATCATATATTAATTTTTGATAAATTTTAGTGGTCCCGTATTTTAACATATACGTTTATAATTGCTTTGAGTTAGCCCCTAACAATATATTTACTATCTTGTTATGTTTTGGTAGCAACCATACTTTTAATTTGGAATTCAGTTTGGCACGTATAATTATAGAATCAAATGTTTAATTAATTTTTATTATTTTGTTCCAATTCTAAAGGCTATGATTTCTTAAAATTACATATGATTATATGTTAGGTTCAAGTCTAAAAACCTCACCACCTAATTATAAAATATCATTTACCGTTTACTAAAATATTATACCTTCTCTCTCTCTTTTTAATTTTTTTTTTAATATAACAAGGAATTCGCAGTATTAAATTTAAAAAGATTCAAGTGTCACACATTATAAGGATAGAAATAAACCAGTGGTAATTATAGAAGCAACATAAATTGAAATTTCAGAGAATATTGATCTCAATCAGTCAAGACACATAACTTATTCCATATAAGATATTGCATCACAGAGAAAATTGACTAAATCAAGTAAGGCACAAGGAGAGAAACAAACCAGTGGTTAGAGAAATTTTGGAATTTCACTGAGGTTTCAGTGGCGAAAGAAATCTAACATGTCGAGGTGCAAGAGAGTGGACTGGTGTCTTATGCATCTGTTTGGTCAAGCTTTGCAGGTTTCACTTGGCACATCTTGGGAATTTAGTTGTGGTGCTGTCTTCTCAGTCAAGGATATTTGCATGTTCACATAGCCAACACTGTGATCGAAATTGAAGTAATTAAAGTTTACTAAACACACAAATTTGTAAGTATCATAACTGTAAATTTAAATAGAAATTCTACTTACCAGTAATGCAATGACACACCCCGTAACTTTTTCTGAAGTTTTGTGCAATGTTGTGATAAAATCGATCAATGTTGCTGTGATTGCTTCTGGGCAATCATACTGCTTCATTGATTCAAGAGGTTCCACGTACTTGATAAAACCCATCCTATTAAATTCCCACTTGTTGCAAAAAATAGGGTGAGGCACAAGTACAAGGTACCAATGATTTCTACATCTTTGAAGTCAGTTGGTTTCTTGCCTTTCATTGCTTTGACCAAGGCATTCTTAAGAACAGGACTAGTGAGCCTTGTGTCCTTTGGGAATCTTCGCCTTGGGAATGCAGTGTTTGGCTTTTTTGAGTATCTTAATGACATGGCTTACCACCTTGCAAACCAAAAATCAAGGTCATGTCATTGGTTGTGAAGGTCAAATTCTTTTTACCAACTGTGAATGCTTTCGTTTTTTCATTGTAACGTTGGATTATTGCAACTACATCATCATCAGATTTCCTAGACTTCCTTGGATCCATCATTCCGGTGGTTAGAGCTTGGATCAAATACCAAAATGGAGTCTTTTGAAGCTCTTCAAGTTGGTTTGAATTGAATTTAAGTGTTTGAAAAAAAGGAGACAATAGATGAGAGGTTGGATCGCTATTGAATGTTGTAATGAGCTCTCTTTCTTTGGAGTTTAACAGGTTTTTTTCTCCATTGAGCTTGAGTCTTTTGAAATTGGGGTATTCATCTTAATACTTGTTGCTTCATCACCTTGAACTTGTGTTTTTTGGCGGGGAGTTTGTGGTGTTTTGTTGTTTTTTGATCTAAGATCATAAGAAGACTCAGAGAGTTTTTGGTTGCGTTTGGTAGAGTTTTCTAAATATGATTTGAGAATAGAGTTGTATTTTGAGTTTGTGAGTTTTGGAATTATGATTTGAGTGTGAAAAATTTGTTTGGTGAATGGGTTTTCAAAAAAGTTTTGAATTGAATGGGAAATTTTTGATGTGACATATGATATTTGATACAAAAACTTATAACTCATAACCAAACACACAACTCAAAATTCTATTAAAACTCATAAAAAATTCAGAAAATATTTTTTATTGAATATATAAAAATTAACATGTGTCAATTGCAAAAAAAAAAAAAATTCCCCTATTCCAGTCAACCGGCGGGACGACCGGTGGGACGTTTGGTTAGCCTAAATTTTCCCACCTTCGACCGCATTTTCAAAAGTGAGTGTGGAATTCATTTTTGAAAATCATAAACAAACACCATGTTCAAATCAAGCTCTGGACTCTACCAAACAGAGCCTTTGCTTCTTTCGTGGTATTTCTGGTATTTTGCTGCTTTTGTGCTTCGTCATTTCTAGACAATGAAAACATAAAGATGTCAACATTAAATTCCAAAGAAAATTAAACATGCTACAGAAAATTGAACATGTCAGAGAAAATTACACATAAGGGAGAAAACTAAGGTGTCCAAAGAAAATTATATACTGAAAATTAAATGTCAGAGTACTAATTGTTTAACTGTGGAATACATCTAGCCACAGAAAATTTCGATTCCTAAAGAAAATCAACAAAGCAACATAAACATATTAGAGAAATCAACAAGGGAGAAAAGTAATGTTGCTAGAGAAAATTATAAATTCCAGAGAAATTTAGACATAGACAAAAGAATACAAAGTGTTTTCATGTGGAATACATGTTGCCACAACTAATTTCCATCCCAGAGAAAATAAACAAAGTAACATAAACATGACAGGGAAGTTTTCAAAAATTGTTAAAAATTACATATAGATGTAAAATATAACTACAAAAAATTCAAGAAAGAAACATAAATCTAGCAAGCACGAAAAATGAAAATGCTAGAGAAAATTACACATTCCAGAGAAAATTTTTATTCGATAATATTAAATGCCAGAGAAATTTACATACACAACCAGAGAAATTTAAACATGACAGAAACATACAAGGGAGAAAAGTGATGTGGCAAGAGAATATTATAAATGCCAGAAAAACTTAGACACAAACAAGAGAGTAATATTACATATAGATGTAAAATATAGCCAAAGAAAATTCAAAAAAGAAATATAAATTTAGCAAGCACAGAAAATGAAAATGCTTAAGAAAATTTCACATTCCAGAGAAAATGAAAATGCCAAAGAAATTTACAGAGCAGAGAAATTTGAATGAAATTAACCATGATAAAGAAAATGGAAGAATAAACAGAAACAAATGGGGAATAAACATGCCAGAAAAAATTTAAAGAAGAAATATATATCAAGTAAATACCAAAGAAATTCAAATGCTAGAGAAATTTACAGACAAAATCACACAAACATCTTCATAAATAAGTTTAAAACTCAGAAAAATAACATTTTTCAAATTCATGTAGCTTTTTATTACGAAATTGAAACTCTAATTAATGGAAGGCTAAGATAATATGCAATTAACTGTGTTTCCCGAGAAAAACTTGTTGGATTGTAGAAAACTTACCAGAGTGAGGACGAAACCCTAATTACGAACTGATATACTCTGAGATGAAGATGCAATGAGATGGAGATGAACTGAGATGACGATAAACAGTGAAAACGGGTCAGAGAAGTTTGTGAGGAAGGAATGAAAAAGATTTTTGCAGAAAAAATGAAACCCTAACGTCGATAGTGAAGATGATTGTGAAACCCTAATTCTCCTGTTCTCTTGCTCGTGAAGATGGTTGGATGTTTGGAATGGAACTCAGTCGTCGGAATCCAGTTGAGTGATCTCAGTTGATTTGTGAAGGGTATTTTGGTCCAAGAAAGAATAAAAAATGCGCGCGTTCTAGTTGAGGGACCTGATGCATCATCCCTTTTTTTGGTATCCTTTATTCTCTAAATTACTATTATTAGGGACCTTAAAAAAAAATTCCTTTATAAACTAAGACAACCATTTATAAACCAAAAAAATTATCAAACAATTTTTTATGACAATTTTTAAAATTTTTATAAATATAAATTGAAAATTAAAAATGAAATAATTACCAAACAGGCAGTAAATTTACTTGAAATTTATTTATCCAAAATAAGAAAATAAGCATGGATAGTGTCCTAGGAAACCAAAACCAACCAGTGAATTACAAGCCCAACGTGCTTCAAAGAGGAAATAGGAGGTCTAAATTTTGTAAAATTCTACAATTTACACTTTCTTTTGAGGCGTCTATTATATGTTTTAGCTGTGATGTTTGTGATTTTTAGTTATAAATTTTTGTGGTGTTAGTTATGATTTGATTTTGATTCATTGTAATATTAATTATGATTATAATTAAAAAAGTCTTTAATTATACTATGACTGAAAACGAACCGAGCCAAACTTTAATATGTTTTGGCTTGTGTACTAAGATTTTAGAGAGTTTAACCTTAAACTCAATAAAAATTTAACGAACCGAGTTTGAGTCGAGTTGATTTAGGCTTGACTATAGCTAAAACCTATTCACGAGTCTTAATGAATTAAAAAATTATAAATTTATACTTGAAACTAACACTACAGGAAACGACACTTTTGGCGACCAAAATATTGGTCGCCAAAAGCCCTATTTTTGGTCGCCAAATGTGATTAGCGACTACTTTTTTTGGTCGCCAAAGTCGTCGCCTATATTCTGTCGGTGATAGTATTGGCGACTAAACTAATTTTGGTCGCTGAAAGTGAACGTTTTGGCTACTAAAGTCTGCTTAGTCGGCAAAGGGTATCTTTTGGCGACTAAAATATTAGTCGCCAAAAGTGAACATTTGGCTACTAAAGTCTGCTTAGTCGGCAAAGGATACTTTTGGCGACTAAAATATTAGTCGCCAAAAGTGAACATTTGGCTACTAAAGCCTGCTTAGTCGGCAAAGGGTATCTTTTGGCGACTAAATATTTAGTCGCCAAAAGTGTTCGAATAAAATTAATTTGATTTTCAGCGACTAAAAATTTTAGTCGTAGATAAGTTTTAGTCACAAAATGTGTAACATTTAGGGACTAAATAATTTAGTAGCCAAAAAATTATTTTTCATTTTATTTTATTTTTGGCTACTAACTATTTGGTAGCGGAAAGTCTTCATTTATTTTTAGCTACTAACTTTTTAGTCACCAAAACTCTTTGGGTTCTTTATGGCTACCAAATATTTAGTCGCTAAAAATATTGATTTCCTTTTTGACTACCAATTGGTTAGTCACTAACAAATTCACTTCTTTTTTTTTTTCGCTACTAAACATTTATTAATTGCCAAAAACTTTATTTTGTGTTTTTTTTTTATTATAATTAATTTCTTCACAACCTGTATTTATTTCGTGCAACCTGCACCCTGTATTTAAACAATAATTATACATATATCTATTTCTATTTCGTTTCAACAATACAAAAATTTAATCAATTAACATCAGATTCTATACAAATCAAATACAATCCATCCCAAAATAATAATTCCATACATACACAAAATCATACAAAAAAGATGTCCTCCGTACAAAAAAATTGCTTGAATAATATGTTCTCAAAAGGGAAGTGGAGAATGAACCGTGGAAGGAACTCTGTAACAATACAAAGACGCTGAGGTGAAGTTACTGCACCCATAAAAAGTAGAACATTTGGATGTCTGAATCTTTTCATGAGAGATACCTTCATAAACAAAAACAAACTCTACTGTCAACATATATATTACCACCGAATAATTATTAATGCTAGTAAAATCATTTTTCAACACAAATGATCTAATCAGCCACATAAAAATAAAAATAAAATAACAAAAAAAAGGACTGGACATCCTATCCCTCCACATTTATGAAGCCTACTTTGTTTAGAGTCAAAATCAAATACTAACAAAATCTACATAAAACAAAGTTACATCTTCATTTCTTCCTTTAAGCAGAATCAGTTATGTAAGAATTCTTAGAATTCCAGTACCATGCAGACAACAAGGATGGCCGCTGAGTCATGCTAATGTTTTGTGTACCACATCCTTCTGTGTTGTGTGTTCACTTCCTATTCACTATGTCTCATCATGGTAATTATACGGAGATTCAGATTTAAATATTTCAATTGTAGCAACAAATTCTATCAACTTCAATTACATAAGACTTCTGAATTATGCATCAACTGGTTAAACACACCTCTTTTCTGAAGGAATATATCAAATCATCTGAATATTCTTGCTTGGAAAAAACCTTGACAGCAACATCCTGCAAAACATTGATGTAATTTTTTTCTTTGTACTTTTCATGAGCAAAAAAGGGACATGATTCAATCAAACATTATTTAAACATCCAACTCAATTTTTTTGTTCCATGATCCATCCTTTCTTAATTTGATTAGAGTGATGACTAAAGCCAAATATCACATCATGTCATTCACAACTCATAATATAGTTTGTACATTTTTTTTCTTTTCCCCCCCCCCCCTTCTCTCTGGTCTGGAATGCAGTTTCAAATTTTGTGTGACTAGCCCCTAAGGGGATTCTGAAATAATAGTGTTTAGCAGCCCCCTAAACACCCACAACACCTTGCACAGTGTTGTACACCAATACCATACCATCAGTACAATCTCTCTTCTAAACCTTTTAATTGATTTTTGTTACAGTTCATATCAAGTGCATACCCAATATCATGCAACTTGTCTCAATGAAAATAACAACCACAAATTACCACAATCAAATCACAAGCCACATTAGTAAAAGACTGAAATGTGAAACAGAATACCGTTGTGATAAAATGTTAGTAAAGGTTCCATGTAAAGCACTAATCAAAAGCTTTTTTCTATTTCTAATCTTTTCTTACAGATTTGACTTACTTTTTTCTATTTCTGTTTTTATCTTTTGTATTTTGTTTGTGTTTTAGTACACACGTCTTGCTGGCTTAAACCATGCTTGCTTCCTTCTCCAATTTTCTCTATTGACTTTCAATTTTCTCTAATTTTGGGATTAAATTGCCGGCAAGAATCAACTCAAATCAATTCCACAAAAACTCACCTGTGCCAAGCCAGTTATTTATTCCTTGTAAGGCAATTTGATTTAATGAATGGGTTAAATCTAATTGGCCAGAACTCCTATAAATTATAAATTCCTATACGCAATTTGTTCATAAACAGGAATGAGTGTACATTGAGATACCTCCTGGTTCATACCCTATATCATATTGACTAAAAAGGTGAAAGAAGACCATTGGCTTTGTGGCCAAAGTGGTAACAGCAAGTGCAGTCCTATCCTTGGTAAGGCCAAGCCGTACAAAGGTGTGTTTCTTATAAAACTAGCTAAATATGAGGTTCTTGAAAGTGCCAAAAAAGAAGGATGAAATAGGATAAAAAACAATCCTCCCTAAAAATCAGAGTACAACTGAAGGCGGAAAAGGATGAGAAAAGAAAGTATTGCCACATCCTTCCTTCCTTAAAATAACCTGTTACACATTATTTTCAATGCATTACAAGTATACCTTCAGGAGTTGAACAACGAATGGCAGAAGCTAGCGGGAATCCTGTGGTGTAACATAAGGTGAGCATTCGGCAAGGTTCTTGAGCAAGTATACTTTTCGTTCTTCTGGAAGCTGACAGGGTAAAGCATCATTGGATAAAAAATAAAATCAAATCAAAATAGAATAAGTGAGAAATTAAAAAATCTGAGAGTGAGAAATTAAAAAATCTGAGAGTGAGAAATCAAAATAGAATACCTTCAGGAGTTGAACAACGGATGGCAGACATCGTTTTCATCGGTACGTGAAGTCATACTCCATCATGTGTATGCAGAAAAAACAAAATCCATGTCATGATTTTATTTTTACCATAATTTTTTAATATTACTCTCATTATCATAAAAAAAATTCTACCATAAGATAAAATTCACATTATCTAATTAGGGGTTTTTAATTTGATTTCACATTACCATAATTTGGTTTATGGTTTATTATGCTTTAGTCAAGGGTATTCAGATAAAGTTAAGTTTTACACAAAAAGGAGTGAAAGTTATATGGACAATCAGAATGTTAATTTGCAATAAAAATAAAAATAAAAAATCATAATGCTAATTTCACACAAAATTGCACTACAACAAAACATAATAATCCAACTGTACCCTACACACAAACCTAAATAAATAAGTACCATGGACGCAAACAATTTAATGATAAAACCTACAGGTTCACCTTTTCTACTGTTACTCAGTAATAATTTATACCATAATTTCACAGAACTAGGTATCATTAAAAAAAATAATCTCATTGTAGGTAAGCAACTGATCTGGATAAAGAATACATATACAAAGAATAAAGATGGCTTATGATTCTTGGTCAATGAGAGACCGACATCAATCCTCGTGGAATTAGAGAAGTCCAATAAGATCTAAGTATAATGTTAGATCATGTAAGAAGCATTAAAATTAATTGAAAACTGTTACTCACAACTGCATATTCAGGTATAAAGTTGGATCAGCTGGAGCAGCCTCAAAAGCCTTCTTCAAACTTTGGTTCATGTGGTATCTGATGAAGAACAGCATAAGAAACAAAAGAATTCAAATACCAGGGGAGGGGGGGGGGAATCCCAAACAACTAACACTAGTATCTCAGCGCTGAAAGTTGATAATTACATCATATACTTATCAAAAAAAAACTTACATCATATACATCAAACAGAAATGATATACTAACCGTGAACAAAAGGAACGCATAGAGAACACAACTTGCATAGTTGCAGCCAGGTAGCAACTAAGAGAAATGATAGGAAAACCAGAAATTATATCAAGTAACAAATAATAAATGCAATTACATTGTCCCCCGCTGTATTCTTCAAGGATAGTTACCTGTTCCCCAAGTTGACAAGTCCTGTGTAACCATAATTTTTTAATATTACTCTCATTATCATAAAACAAAATTCTACCATAAGATAAAATTCACATTATCTAATTAGGGGTTTTTAATTTGTTTACCTCTTCCAAGTGTCTTTAATGTCTCCAGTTGTTCTCCAACTATTTCCTATGCTAGCTGCCCAAGTCGCTGGGTTTTCTTGGCGCCTAAAAAAACCAGATCATCCTTTTTGATGAATATATAATATAGTTATGAAAACAATTAATTGTATGGTATTTTAAACTAATTAAAGAAAGGAGATTACAATTGAAGGCATACCATTCACATAGGGAAAAGAAATGGGTCGTCCAGTTTTAAGGAGAGCTTTACTCATTGTTGAATATCTACAACCAAGGATGTAATCATATATTTGGTATCAGTCCCTACATTAATTCTTCTACCAAAAATAAATAAATAATAATAATAATAAAAACAAAAACAAAAATTAAAATTTGTTTTTCAATATTGGTCTAACATGAACTAGTTTCATAATACATAAAATTGATTGACAATGACAAAAGATTGAATAATCTATCATCTAGTTTTTATACTAGTTTCATAATACATAAAACAAAAATGTAAACTAGTTTCAATTAACTGATTCAATTCAGTCAGTGATATCATTAAACAGAGCATAGAGTGATGATTAGGAACCAATTGTGACATTTCTCTGGCTAAAGGTTTTATAACTATAACTAGGAACCAAAAGGGGCAAAATAGCAAGGCAAAGCACCAATCTATCAGTCTGCTATAAAGACCAATTTTTTCATCTTCGAACCTAAATCATCATGAAGTACCAATCACTGAAATCAAACTGCAATACATAAACATGCCACAAGTCTGAGATTCGAACACACAAATTATCCCATTATCCCATTGCAATTATCCTAAAATCAAATTATCCCATTTCAATTAGCCAGCATCCACATCACTTAAAAAACACACAACTGAACTCAATCTTACTGAGATTCGAACCAAACAAGTAATCAAGAAGTAAAGATACAACCAAACTGAGCACAACAAGAATAACCCGGCGTAGCTGTAGGATCGAGAGAAGGAGGAGAAGTCGAAGAGCTCTTTCCATGGGCGGTGCGTGGCCATTAGGGATTGAGTCTGAGCTTTGGCGTGAGAGATGAAGGTTAACGGTGGTGGTGGTGGTGGTGGTGGCGGCGGCTGAAGCGGTGGCCGTCTGCTGCTGGTGGCGGTGGTGGGTGACGTTCCATAACCAGATGGTGATTTGTTTGACATTTTTGGATCCACAAACAACACCGATCAACTAGATTCAGAGAGAGAGAAAGAGAGAAACCCTAACCCTAGAGGGCCTCTGTGGGTGGTGGGTTTCTCTTTGATAACAGCGGTGGAAGAAGGGAGGAGGGGACGGAAGCCTTGGCTGTGCAAACCTGAAAGGAAATGAAAAAGGGGGGGAAAACAGGGAAAAAAGGGGGGGAAGTTTGGGCGGGCGGGTACTGAAAAAGGGGGGAAATTTTGTTTCATTTTTATTTTACGATTTTTTTTTTTTTTTGGGTAGGAGTAGGGGTAATATTTTAATGAACAATATTTTTTGTCAAAATAAAATTAATTTTTTATGGTTAATGAAAAATATTTTTTTGTAGCCCATTTTTTTTTGTTACTAAAAATCAGTTTTTTTTTGTCGTCAAAGGTAAAATATAAATTTTTATTTTTCATTCAGCAACTAAATTATTTTAGTCGCCAAAACTATCTATACCGCGACTAACATATTTTTTAGCCGCTGAAATTAAATTTTTTCCGACCAAACTTTTGTGGTAGATGAGAGGGAGAGAAGAGTGATGAGTGAAAGAGAGACAAAGATATAGACAGAGATAGAGACACAGAGAGAAAATAGATAGAGACCTAGACAGAGAGAAACAAGAGATGAGTGAGAGATAGACAAAGAGAGAGAGAAAGAGAACGAAAAGAGATGATCGAGAGAAAGACATAGAAAAAGAGAAAGATAGAGAGAGAGAGATAAAGACAAGAGAGATAGAGACAAGAAAGCTGAACAAAAGAGATAGAGAAAGAAAATAGATGAGAGAAGAGATAGATGAGTGAGAGACACAGAAAGAAAGAGAGATAGAGACAGACAGAGAGAGAAAAGTGATGAGTAAGATAGAGAAAGAGAATAGAGAGAGAAAGATGAAAAAATGGGTGAAAAGAGATATACAGAGAGAGAGAAAAAGAGCGAAAAGAGATAAACGAGAGAGATACATGGAGAGATGAGCGAGAGAAATAAAGAGAAGAGAGACAGAGAGAGATAGAGAAAAGAGAGATGAGCGAGAGACACAGAGAGAAAGACAGAAAGACAGAGAAGAGTGATGAGTGAGAGAGAGAAAAAGAAGAGAGACCGAGACAAAAATATAGACATAGAGAGAGACAGACAGACAGAGAAGAGTGATGAGTGAGAGAGAGAGAGAGAGAGAGAGAGAGAAAGAGAGAAAGAGAGAAAGAGATAGAGAGTGAGAGACAGAAAAAGAAAGAGATAAAGAGAGAAGAAAAAGAGAGAAAGACATAGAAAAAGAGAGAGATAAAGAGAGAAGAGAGAGAGAGCGAGAGAAGAGAGATGAACAAGAGAGATAGAGACAAGAGAGATGAACAAAAGAGACAGAGAGAGATAGAGAAAGGAGAGAATAGATAGATATGTGAGAGACACAGAGAGAGAGAGACAGACAGACAGATAGACAAACAGATAGACAGATAGATGAGTGAAGGCCTTGAATGCCCAGCCCCCTGCTTTGCTCGCCACTCCCATAGAGTAGAATTTAAATTATAGTAGAATTTTAACAACATTCTATAGTAGAAATTTTTTTATGTGAGATTGATTACCTAATGTTGTGATATCTTTGAGTAAAAGTTACATAATCGTTCCCCAAGTAAGGAGATGGGTTAAATTGAGTTTAAATTGTTATAGCAATAGGTAAATGCTAAGAGTAAAAAGGTATGAAATTGAAAGTCATAATTCTATTGTTCATAATTTTTTAATTTTTGTGAATTGTAAGAATTTGTTGAGTATAGTTACTCTAGAAAAAATTGTAGGCATATTCCATCGCCAAATCCAAGAAAGAATAAAAGAATGGGAAGGGAAGGTAGATCCATAAAGATGAGGAAGTTCATGATTAATTAAGAGATAGATCATGTAATGGTATTGAAATTATATGAGAACCACCATAGATGCAACAACAATAACTAATAACCAATATTTGGTAGTTTGAATAACCATCATGTTTATTTCATATGCATGTTTACTATAATTGTTTACTATAATTATGTAACGTCTCCCTCCAAATTTAAATTAACAATAGTGTTTGATTATTGTTAACCGTGTATAACGTAAAAACAATTTTAAAAAGTTGAAAAAATTAATTATTAAAAAATTAAGAAAAAATTTAAAATCTGAAATAATATCAATAAGTCACACAAATAATTGGGATATTTTGTATTTTATTTGTGAATTTTGATTTATTCTTAATTTATTAGTGTTATTGAAATATGATGATGTAAAAACTCAAATAGTTTAATTGTACTTTTCATCTGAAAATAATAGTCTATTTTCAGAATTTAATTTCTTTTTATAATACAATTATTACATTTTAAAAATATTAATTTATAAAAATTACCTTTTCATAGTATATTTTTTTAGAAATATCAATTGTCATCATTGTAATTTTTTTATCATTAATGGATTTAAAAAAAGCACAAAATAAGAAATTCATATTATTTTAATAATTAATTTTTTTAAAAAATTAAAATTTTTGGATGGTGGGTGTACAACCTCTTAATAAAAAAAAATAAAAATATAAATAAAACTAGGTTTACAAAGATTAAAAATATAAATAAAAGATTAAAAATTAATTTTTTTCATTTTCATTTGGCTACCAAAGATTTAGTAGCCGAAAGTAGGTTTTTAGCGACTAAAATAAATTTGGTCGCCGAAACTTGACATTTGGCGACCAAAACTTTGGTCGGGAAAGATTAAAAATTAATTTTTCTAATTTTCATTCGGCTACGAAAGATTTAGTAGCCGAAAGTAGGTTTTTAGCGACTAAAATAATTTTGGTCGCCGAAACTTGACATT
Organism: Camellia granthamiana; assembly: GCA_036172215.1. NCBI lineage: Eukaryota > Viridiplantae > Streptophyta > Magnoliopsida > Ericales > Theaceae > Camellia > Camellia granthamiana. Next base: position 52,711,019 of record CM069916.1, on the reverse strand, counting down.
TGGCGACCAAAACTTTGGTCGGGATAGATTAAAAATTAATTTTTTTTATTTTCATTCGGCTACCAAAGATTTAGTAGCCGAAAGTAGGTTTTTAGCGACTAAAATAATTTTGGTCGCCGAAACTTGACATTTGGCGACCAAAACTTTGGTCGGGAAAGATTAAAAATTAATTTTTTTATTTTCATTCGGCTACTAAACAATTTAGTAGCTAAAGGTACCTCTACGACTACTAAAATTTTTTTTAGTCGCCAATTGTGATATGTTTAGCTACTAAAAAATTTTTTCGTCGGCAATTGTAATATCTTTAGCGACTAAATTTTTTTTAGTAGCCAATAATCAACATTCCCCTACTAAAAAAAATTAGTAGCTAAAAAGTTGACTTTTGCCGACTAAAATTTTTTTTGGTAGCCAATTCCATGACTTTTGGCGACTAAATTGGTTTTAGTAGCCAAAAGTGGTCGGGAAAAATGCTTTTTCTTGTAGTGTAAAGTTACAATTTAAATTTTGATTATACAATGAAACTATCAATAAATTCTAATACTTGGACTTAATTCCTAAAATCATATTGAAAATAAGTTCTAGTAAAATTGTAACTAAAAATAATATTTTTTTTTTGTGACTTTTTTTGCATGTCGTTAAAAATTAACAATTAGTGACTTTTTTGTCATAATTTTTATAAATGGTCGCTAAAATTTATAATTAATGATGTTTTTCTGTGATGAATTTTTTAAACTGTTGCTAAAAATTGTAAATTAGTGACTTTTTTGTGACAAATTTTTTAAACTATTGCTAAAACTTATAATTAGTGACTTTTTTGTGACAATTTTCAAACTGTCGCTGAAAATTAACAATTAGAGATATTTTAAATAGTATTTAATGAAGAATGTCATTAATTATCATAGGGCCTATTAGACAATAAATCCACTTATTAGGACCTACACGTAAATCCTCTTTATATATAAATGCATATACTAAAAGAAAAGTCAATATTTTATTAAAATATTAATATCTACCACCACTATTATATAAATGTATTATCTATAATTAGTTATTATTGACATATAAATAAATTTAGTTATTATTTACATTATTTAAATATATAAATAAAATATTTATCTTATTTTTGCATATATTTTTACATTATTTAATACATAAATAATATATGTATTTTATTATTTAAATAAATATTAAATGAATATATTTAAATTTGTTTATTAAAATTTTAAGAAGCTCAAGCTCTAAAAAAAATGTTTTTGAAACTAATTCAAACAAGGCCAAACGGTTTGTTTAGTTTTTGATTTTTTGGTAGATTGGAAAGTAGTTCGGAGATAGACTCAAACAAGTCTTGAAACAAGACTTACATGAATCCATCAGGACCGTCCAAGTGTGTGGGATAATAGAATATTGAGAAGGCTTTTGAATGGCCTCAAAGTAATTGAAGTAATTGAAGTTACGTGTCATAAATTATTGATGGAAGGAAAATGCCAATAACAGTAACATCTGAGTTGCGTCTTCTGGATTGTTTGTTTGGACTTTTTTGAGTTAATTTAGGACTTTTAGTTTCGAAAAAGTTAATTTAGATTGTTTGATTAAACTTATTTCAAACAATTTTTATTTCTAACAACTTAATTTAACTCAAAAAAGTTGATTCTGAGAAACTGTTCACCCCTTGTTTCTGATCATCAACTTTTGCTATGGACATATTAATTTACGGTTATACTCTTAAATTTTTTTTATTTTTTATTTTTTAAAAAATAGAAAACGACCCAAATAAACTATAGATGATAATGATGATGATTATTATTATTATTATTATTTATGAGAAATATAGACAAGCAGTGAATAACAAAAAAATAAAAGTTAATTGAAAAAACCATTTCACAGCTTATTTAATAAACATTACTCAGCAACTTAAATCTATAATCTAATAGCTACATCAAACAAATTAACAGCTTCTGATTAAAGTCATAATCTATAATTTGTTAAGTTATAATCTATAATCTATTTTAATAGCTACACTAAACAGAGCCTCTGTCCGTAGCTTCTCATGAAAATCTCAAAGCCTGAGATGTTTATTATTTAAAAAAAAAATTATATTCATATATAATTTTTATACAAAATTTAAGACGAAATGATATGATAATATTATTTTAACAATTATAAATTAAAGTGATAAATATTTTGACTCTTAATGAATAGCTATAAATAAGACACATCATTCTATGTAATTTCTTTTATACAAATTATATTTGTATAGCACTACTTTTTCTAAAATTATATTTGCTACTAACAAAAATATAATATGATTAAATAGTTATTAACGTCAGATCAATATATTTTTTTGCAAAAATAATGTACTCTATAAGTCTTACGCACTAAATGGTTTAGATCATTACAAGAGATTCAGAGTAGGGCGGACACAAGTGGCGGAGTTAGAATTTCATTTTAGGAGGCACCATTAAGTTAAAGTCATGACAAGTTTTATCACAATGTAATAGGTTTCAATTTTCAATTGAGTCTAATGTCAAAGTTATATATTTAAAGCTACGCTCAATTTAACCGATTTTTTTTTATTTGTTGTGTTATTTTTTTAATTATTTATTTATTAATGATTTGGTTTTCTATTTTAATTTTGTGAGCATAATAATCATCATAATTTAAAATGCAATCAACACTAATATGAAATTTATAAAAACATATTGTACGAAATTAAACATTTAGAGTGGCAAATTGTAGGGATTTGTAATTTCTTTTAAGGGAAAATTAGTGAAACATTCTTCTCCAACTTTGTCTAGTAGAAGAGATACAAGATATTTTTTTTTATTAGCTAAGGTCCCTTGATGAAATTTTTCTATGATCATATCAAATAATTTTTTCTGTAAAAATTGAAATTTCTCTATATCATGACTAAAATTTCTCCGAGTTGGGTTGAAATTTCTTTAAATTGGGCACAAATTTCTCTGAGTTGAATTTTCTCTATGAAAATATTGAGGGACCTTAACTACAATGAAAATATCATATATCTTTTATCTTATAAAATTTTAATATCAGGGATCTTAAAAAAATTTCTCCTTTTTTTAATTAATGAATCACGTTACAATGAAACTAATGAATTATAACTATAATGGAAATAAATGCAACATGTAACTAATACAAAGAAATATCTAAAATAAGAAATAAAATTGTAAATAAATACATATAAATGCATGTAAAAAAGTAGAGAGATGATATAACTTAAAAAAGTCAAAAAAAAAAAAAAAATTGACTTTTAATCTTATTGTCAAAATAGACCAATATTATTATAGTCCTAAATAATGATTTTTCTTTCCGGCACCATCTTTCCTTACCTTACAAGTCTAGTACTTTTTTATCCTAGGAATATGCAAAAGAAAAAATATATTAAAATTATATATGTCACCATAGTGGTCAATATATAAATACCGAGTATGATATTATGGAGTCCCACAATTTATTTTTTTTTAATTATAATTGTTTAGGATCGGTCCCACCATATTCATATGTGTATATATATAAGCATGGATGAAAAATATTGACATTTATTGACATTTAGTTGTGTGCGCGTAGAAAATTTGTTTGGATGAAAAATATTTATGAATTTATTTTTCAAAAAAACTTCTTTGGTATTGGTAGTAAATTTACTTGAAATTTGATATGAAAATAAGCATGGATACTAGTGTCCTAGGAAAACAAAACCAACCAGTGAATTACAAGCCCAACATGCTCCAAAGAGGAAATGGGAGGTTTAAATTTTGGAAAATTCTACGATTTACATTTTATTTTGAGGTGTGTATTATATGCTTTAGTTATGATGTTTGTGATCTTTAGTTATAAATTTTTTTAGTGTTAATTTCGATTTGATTATGAGTCAATGTAATATTAATGATGATTTATTGTAATTATTATTTTAATTATAATTGAAAAGGTCTTTGGTTATATTAGGATGGCAAACGAACTCAGTCGAACTTTAGTATGTTTTGACTTGTTTGTTAAGATTTTGGCGAGTTGATGGTTGAACTCAATAAAAATTTAACGAACTAAGTTTGAGTCGAGTTGGTTTATGCTTAACTAGAGCTCAAACATGTTCACGAGTTTTAATGAGTTAAAAAAATTATAAATATATACTTGCATATGAAACTAAAATTACAATTGAAATTTTGATTATACAATTATATATAAAAATATATACAAAAAGAAAAGTCAATATTTTACTAAAATAATAATATCTACCATCACTATTATATAAATCTATTATTTATGGTTAGTTATTATTGACATATAAATAAATTTAGTTATTATTTACATTATTTAAATATATAAATAATATATTTATCTTATTTTTTATATATATTTTTATATTATTTATTACGTAAATAATATATTTATTTTATTATATATTTAAATAAATATTAAACAAGCATGTTTAAATTTATTTATTAAAAATTTAATGAATTTGAAATCAAAGTTTTTTTTTTTTTTTTTTCAAAATTAAACCAAACAAGGACAAATTTTTTGTTTTTAGTATTTGATTTTTTGGTACATTGGAAAGTGGTTCGTAGATAGACTCAAACAAGTCTTAAAACAAGACTCACATGAATAATCAGGACCGGCGAAGTGGCGTGGGATAATAGAATGAAAAACGTTTTGAAAGTCTAATTTTTGAATTTTAAAATCAATTTTAATGGGTTGACAGTGGGTCTTACCCGATATTTTGATCTTTGATTTTTTTTTTTTTTTTTTGTCCATATTATGTTAATCATTATTGTAATAGAATATCCAAGAAGGCTTTTGAATGGTCAAAGTATTTGAAGTTACTTATCATAAATTTAGCCTCCGTTTGAAAAGTAGGTTGGCTTTTTGATTTTTTGGCTTTTTTGGCTATTTTAGTCTGGGTTAAAAAGCTTGGTTTGGGAAGGGTTTTTTGACTTTTTGGCTTTTTTGATTTTTTTTTGTGAAAGAAGAGTGTAATGATTATGGGTTGGATGTGATGTTTTGTTTTTTGTGGCTAAAATAGTCTATTTTGTCTTTTGTGGCTAAAATAGCCAAAAAAGCCTGGAAAAGCTCTTCCCAAACGGGCATATCTGAGTTGCGTCTTGTGTAAGTAGCTTCTCAATTTGAGAATATGGTTAAAAATTATTTTTAATTTATTTTAAATTATATCATTTTTTATTTTTATATATTTTTTTAAAAAAATTAAAAAATTAATTTTTAACTAACGTTTCAAAATAATCCAAAATCTCAAAACTAGAGATGTTTATTATTTTAAGAAAAATTATATTTATATATAATTTTTGTACAAAATTTAAGACAAATGATGTGATAATATTATTTTTATAATTATGAATTAAAGTGATAAATATTTTGACTCCTAATGAATGACTATAAATAAGACACATCATTATGTGTAATTTTTTTTTATACAAATTCTATTTCTATAGCACTACCTTTTCTAAAATCATATTTGTTACTGACACAAATGTAATCCAATTAAATAGTTATTAATGTCAGATCCACACGTTTTTTTTTTTTTTTTTGCGAGAATAATGTAATTTATAAGACTTACATATTGAACAATTTGGATCATCACAAGAGATTCAAAGTAGGGCCCACACCAATGGCGGCGTTAGAATTTTGCTTTATAAGGCAGCATTAAGTTAAAGTCATGACAAGTTTTATCACAATGTAATATATTTCAAAGGGTAAACTACATTTTGCACCTTTACACTTTACATCAAATTTCATTTTAGCCCTACACATGATATCATAATAGTCAACCCCTTACGCTTTTGGTCAAATCCCACTTTGATCTCTAAATATGAAATTGCGACAGTCAACTCCCTGTACTTTTGGTCAAATCTCACTTTAATCCCTACGCAAAAGTCAATGCCCCATTTCTGTTACTCAATTGTTTAAATCTTTAACATAATATAGTCATGTAACAAGAATGTGACTACGTTATGAGGGTAAGAGAGGAAAATCATCTATATTTTCCACCAATACACACTTTATTCCAAAATTTACATCAAATTATGATCGGATTAGGCTAAAACAAAACGCAGATTGTGAACGATTAAAATGATGAACTAGGGTTTTGAATAAATTGAAATCACGAAACTCTATTTTTCACAGTAACACAGCCTTTTGTTTATTCATCTTCATTTCTCTTTGATTTAATTGTCACAGTTTTTTAATTTCTAAACTTTATTTTATTGCCTCTTCGCCGCAATTTTTACCATACGAACACACACACACGCACGCACGCACACACACACACACACACACATATATATATATATTGTATTATATAACTCTCAAGTGCATATCACGTAGGATAAAGTGTATTAGTGGGAAACATGAATGATTTTCCTCTCTTGTCTTCATTTCGTATTCACATTTTTATCACGTGACTAGATTTTGTTAATGACTAAAGTGACATTGACACTTGTGTAAGGATTAAAGTGAGATTTAGTACAAAGTGCAAGTGCTTATCACGTAGGACAAAGTGTATTGGTGGGAAACATGAATGATTTTCCTCTCTTGTTTTCATTTCGTATTCACATTTTTATCACATGACTGGATTTTGTTTATCACAAAAAAGGAACATTAACACTTGTGTAAGGACTAAAGTGAGATTTGATACAAGGTATAGGGGTGCAAAATGTAATTTACCCGATTTCAATTTTCAATTGAGTTCGATGCCACAGCTATATGTTTAAAGTTATGTTCAATTTAACCCTTTTTTAAATTTGTTTTGTTATTTTTTATTTATTTATTTATTAATAGTTTGATTTTCTATTTTAATATTGTGAACGTAATAATCATCATAATTTAAAATGCAATCAACACTATTAAAAATGAAAATGACAAAATTACATCAAGATACACACACACAACAACAAAGAAAAAAAAAAAAACATAGAAATAGAGTGCAAAACAAAGAAATGAAGGAAAAGAGAAAAAAATATAAAATTTATAAAAACATATTGTATGAAATTAAACATTTAGAGTGACAAACTGTAGGGATTTGTAATTTTTTTTAATTAATGAATCACGTTCCAATGAAACTAATGAATTATAACTATAATAAAAATCAATGCAACATGTAACTAATATAAAGAAGGACAAATTACACTAACGGTCCCTATAGTTTGAGACTTGTGTCACTTTGGTCTCTGACTTTTCAATTGTAACATATTTGACCATAAATTTTGAATCTTGTTCCAAATAAGGACAATTGAAGATACCGTTCCTCAATTTCAAGGATAAAATCGTCAATTTAATAAAATATAAACTAATTTGACAAAATAAATGTCAAACAAAATATTTTTGAATTTTAAAAATTATTTCTACCCACCAAAGATAAAATTATGTAAAATTGATAAATCTTTTACACATTTATTTATTTCTTTTACCAAATTAATTTTTATTATGTGTGTTGAATGATGACCATATAATGGATGTTTGTTTTTATTTTCATTAAATTAGTTTTTATTTTTCCAAAACTCAAATATGGCGATAACTTTGATATCATTATTAAACTAATCCATTAAATCAAAAAATCCAAAACTAAAAACATTTCATATATTAAATACATTGATTACACATTAAAAGCCTAACAACTACACATTACATAATCATCATCCAAACACATAATAAAATTAATTTGGTAAAATAAATAAATAAATAAATGTGTGAAAGATTTATTAAGTTTACATAATTTTATTTTTGGTGGGTAAAAATAATTTTTAAAAATTCAAAAAAAAATTGACATTTATTTTTATCAAATTAGTTTATATTTTATTAAATTGACAACTTTGTCCTTGAAATTGAACAATGGTATCTTCAATTATCCTTATTTGGAACAAGATTTAAAATTCAGGGTTAAATGTGTCACAATTGAAAAGTCAGGGACCAAACAAAGTAATATGAGTCCTAAACTATATGGACTGTTAGTATAATTTACCCTATAAAAAAATACTTAAAATAAGAAATAAGATCATAAATAAATACATATAGAATACAATCAATAAACATACTGTATTAAAATATTTGAATCTCTGACCTGATAGTGAAAAACAAAGATTTTGACTAATAGATTAATCTCATTAGTTTTGCAAAGATTTTGCTGGTAAAAATTAAAAAAAAAAAAAAGAAGATATATTTGAAAATAATTGAAAATATTTTTCAAATAGAGATAGAAATGCAATTTTATAAAATTGAAGGAGCATGTGACTCGTTTGGTCCTAACATGCCTTTGCCCTTGCCTCCACGATCACAGGCAGACAACACCCTCCAATCCGATCACTGACTAAAAGGAAATCTCATCCAAAACTCAAACACTATAATATATAAAAATTGTAGAAACTAGTTTCTTTTATGTCTAAAAGTAAAATTTTTGTTGCAAAAAGTATTAAGAGATTAATTTCAATTGTTATTTGAGTCATCAAGAAAAATTAAAAAAGTCAATAAAGAACCTTAGCAACAAAAATTTTAAAATGTCGCTAGTGAACATATTCTAAAAGAATAATAATTTTGCACTAGAAATTTTAATTTTTTTTGACAAAAATTTTAATCCCAAATTAAGGAGATAGTAATTTGTTACTAAATGTCTAATTTTATTACTAAAAATTTAAGAGTAATGCTAGAGGTCCCAAATAATCTACCAAATGTTTTACCAAATCTCTCACATGGGTGTGGGACCCACACACATGTGGGTTTGTGTGGGTCCCACACCCATGTGAGAGATTTGGTAAAATATTTGGGGTCTCTAGCATTTTCCAAAATTTAATAATGATAGTTTTGACAACCAAAATATTCTCGGGATCTCCGAATTAGTTAAAATACGCACAAAATGACTTGAATAGACGGTTATAAAATAAAAAAGAAAAAAAATACAGGTCATTGCGTGCTTTATTCGGATTACTTTCAAAAGGGCCCAACAGGGCAGCCCAAATATGTTTGAAACTTAGGCCTCGTTTGGCAATTACATATTTTAGCCAAAAAGTCACTATAAGTTATCACATCACTCTTTCGATTTTTTAAAAATCTTTTCATGAAAAAGTTTAAAAAAATTACTAAAATAACTTATTTATAAATGAGGCCTTGGGCATAACATCAAATTGATGTCTTTAGATGATTGTCTTTGGCAGTTAAAAAAAATTTAATTTTTTTTTTTAATAAACCCGACAAGGTGATCTAAAAGGTAAACTCTTAATCTTACGTATAAGAACAAGGTTCATATTTAAACATGTATGACTTTAGTGACCATGTTACCTATTGGATTAAGTTCATAGTTATCAATTTTATCCAAGTGTTTTCTTTTGGAGGCAACTACATGGAATGCCCCAAGTCTTGACAAATTGGTGCCCCCCGCAAATTTTGGAATCTAGATCTGTATGACTTTGGCTTGATGACAAATATGAAATCTCTCCTTTTTGTATTTGTTTGATAGAAAAAGCACAATGATTTTCAATCAATAAGCTTAATGATTTTCTTCATATGCTTAAATATTGCATGTCATTATTTTATGCCACTGTCTATTTTAATGTTTATTATTAGCTAGTTTTGTATTTGGAATCAATTATATTTAATTAATCTCAGAGTCTTGAAATTAACAACCGGGTAAATCTCCAGTGACCTCTTACAATGAGTCGAGTCTAAAATTATAAATTTTATCCTCAAGTTTTCATCGCTTAAGAAAACCCTTATCTTGCCTTGTATCTAGTGACAAAATATGTTGATCAGCATTTCTTGTGATATATTGTAGGAAAATTCTCATATTCTAATCAATTTGGTTATTTGGTTAGTTTACGTCACTAAAGTTCTGTTTGAAAAGAGACTAAAATAATTAAAAAGTTATCATAAATTATCATATCGTTTTTTTTTAATTTATTTGTCTTTCTATAAAAAGTATAAAAAAATAAAATAATAAAAACAAACAAACAAACTACTAAAAGGCAATTCCTAAACAACCCTAATGGACATTATTTTAAAAAATCCATTATAATTTATGTGGACCAAACTTAAAAGGCCGAATGTGCACGTCACACAAGTTGACTTTATCCTACCTTATCAATACTCTTTCAATTTTTTTTAATATTAAAATCAAGTTAAAATAAATATAATCAGGTCGAATAATTTTGTTATCCGGTTTGCACCACACGACACCCATCCGGACGAAATAGAACTATACAAACTTATCAAACTAGATGGGCCGAATGGATCAGGTCAGGTAATTTTGGTATCCCTATTTGCACCACACCACACCCTTCCGGACAAAATGGAGCTATAAAAACTTGTCAAACTAGATGGGCCGAATAAACTTCTTTTATAGAGATTGGAAATGAGCTGAATGGGCTTCCTTTAGATATTGGAATTTTGGGATGAGCTAGTCTTGCTATGATATGTTAAAATTGTTGCATGTTACTATTTTATGCCACCATCTATTTTGATGTTTATGCTTAGTTTTGTGCTTGGAACAAATAATAAAGATACAAAATTAAGAAAAATCCTATCTTGCCTTGTATCCGACTAAAAAATATTCATCTATAACATTTTCCTCATGATGAAACATAGGAAAGTATGAGATTCTAATCAATTTGGTTGTTTGGTTAGTTTATGTCACTAATTTACATTATTCTAAAATTTGTAGCCTGGAGGTTCTATATGTATTTATTACCTTGTTTTCTTTTATTTTTACTTATTTAAATTACACGCGCATAAGCACGTGCCACCCACCACTATGAAGGTCTCATTGGTGTAGTAAAAACATTTTCTCTCCTCATGTCACGAGGTAGTATTTTATTATTATTATTTTTTTTAAAAAAAGGAACACACAAAGAGGTCGGTAAAGCCTAAACTCATGACCATGAGTTTAAAATAAAATGACTCGTACTACTTAACTTAAGTAAACATTATAATATTATTTTCATTATTATTTTCTTTTATTCTTACTTAGGCCTTGTTTGGGATAAACTAAAAAGTTAAAAAGTCAAAAAGTTATTAAAAAAATTAAAAAGTCTACACTATTCAAAAGTAGCTTGTGGGGGAAGCCATTTTGCCCTTTGAATTCAACTAATCAAAAAGTCAAAAGGGTAAAATTGTTATTTTGATTTTACTACAATATTTTATTACACATCTTTTTGTAAAAAGTTAAAAAGTTATCCCAAACATACATATTTTTTTTCTCTTTTATTTTTAACCAAAAAGTCAAAAAGTGCACTTATATAGCATATTTCAAACAACTACTTATCTAAATTATACGCACATCGCATGTGCCACCCGCTTATCTGAATAGTTGAAAGACAAGATTTTTGAAACATCCTACATAAAATTATTCCTAAAATCGAACCATAGACTTCCTCACAAAGAAACTCTCGTCTCTTTTTATAGAATAACTAAGCAACTTACGCATAGAATTAATTTTTTTTAAATACAAAATATTTAAAAATAATTCATTGTATTTATTTAAATTTTATAAATCAGTTTCTATGAAAACAAAAATAGTTCAATAATTTTAAACTAAATTAAATTTTAATTGTTAAAAGAATGTCAAATTTCGTTAAGGACGTTTATATTCTATATTAATTCAGTGAATTGTCTATTAAGTATATTTGGTATAGGGATATCAATTGAATTAGGATCACACTATAAGAAAAGTAGGCTTAAAAGACGAAACTTTTTGCGACGGCACATTTACCGTCGCAAAAAATGTGACTTTTTGAGATGACACAACTTGTCGTCGCAAAAAATAGAGTATTTGCGATGGCAGAAATTGCTGTCGCAAAAAAAAAAAAAATAGAGTATTTGCGACGGCAAAGATTGTTGTCGCAAAAAAAATGGAGTTTTTGTGACGGTACCAGCTGCGGTCGCAAAAAAAAAAAAAAGAAAAAAAAAGAAGAGTTTTTTGCGACTGTAATAGGCACCACTGCAAATATATATATATATATATATATTGTGGCTTTGAGACGGCTTCATATATATATAGTCACAAAATGGTTTAAATAAATGCAATGATATTTTTCTATCACACAAAAAAAAAAAAAAAAAAAAACGACGTCGTCTTACTCTTTTGAACATTTCTCTTTTCACTCATTTTTTAATCTTCCTTTCTCTCTGTCTCTGTCTCTGTCTCTCTTCTCTTTCTCTCTCTCACTCATCACTCTTATCTGTATGTCTGTCTTTCTCTTTCTCTATGTGTCTCTGTCTCTATCTCTCTCTTCTCTCTCTCTCTCTCTCACTCATCACTCTTCTTTGTCTGTCTGTCTCTTTCTTTCTCTCTATGTCTCTGTCTCTCTTTTCTTTCTCTTTCTCACTCATCACTCTTCTCTGTCTGTCTGTCTGTCTCTCTCTCTTTCTCTCTGTGTCTCTCGCCCATCTCTCTTCTCTCTATCTCTCTCATCTCTCTGTCTCTCTTCTTTTTGTCTCTCTCACTCATCTCTCTCTGTCTCTCTCTTGTTTATCTCTTTTCGCTCTTTTTCTCTCTCACTTTGTTTATATCTTTTCACCTATTTTTTCATTTTCCTCTCCCTCCCTCTCTCTCTTTCTCTCTGTGTCTCTCGCCCATCTCTCTTCTCTCTATCTCTCTCATCTCTCTGTCTCTCTTCTCTTTATCTCTCTCGCTCATCTCTCTCTGTCTCTCTCTTGTTTATCTCTTTTCGCTCTTTTTCTCTCTCACTTTGTCTATATCTTTTCACCTATTTTTTCATTTTCCTCTCTCTCTTCTCTTTCTCTCTTTTACTCATCTCTCTCTATCTGTCTGTCTATATGTCTCTCTCTCTTTCTTTGTGTGTTTCTCACTCATCTATTTGTTCTTTCATCTCTTTTCTCTCTCTGTTTCTTTCGCTCATCTCTCTTCTCTCTATCTCTCTCATCTATCTCTGTCTCTCTCATTCATCTCTCTTCTCTCTCTCTCTTTTTGTCTCTCTCGTTCATCTCTCTTCTCTTTATGTCTCTTCTCGTTCATCTCTCTTATTTCTATCTCTCTCTCTGTCTCTCTCGTTCATCTATCTTCTCTCTCTGTCTCTTTTTCTGTCTCTTATTCTCTCTCTCTCTCTCTCTCCCCCACTATGTTCGCATTGCTCACTCTCTCCCTCCCATCTTCTCTATTTACGGAGCTCCTTCTCGATTTATAGATCCACTACAAGAAAATGCACTTTTAGCGACCACTTTGTCTCTCTCTCTCTCTCGTTTATCACTCTGTGTGTGTGTGTGTGTGTATCACTCTCTCTCTCTCTCCTATATCTGTCTCTCACTCATCTCTCTTTTTCACCACCCATCTCCTTTACCATCTTCACTACTACTGCAAACACCATTCCACTACTACCACTATTACCACTGTCACCACTTCACCTCTATGACTACCATTACTACTACCAGCGCTACCACTCCGCTACCATCACTACCACTACTGCCACTACTACCACTACTACTACCATTACCTCTCCTTCACTCTTGCCACCCATCTACTCTACCACGACCACAACTTCACCACTAATCTCCTTCGCCATCACCACCACCACCACCATCATCTCTTATCCACCTTCACCACTACTGCCGCTCCCTCTCCTCTACAACAAAAAATTAGTTCATGAATTTTAGTAACCAAAAAAAATGGGTCACAAAAAAATATTTTTCATTGACCACAGAAAATTAACTTTTGTTTTAGTGGAAAATATTTTTCATTAAAATATTACCCCTACTCTACCAAATAAAAAATAATAATAAATTTTTTTTCATTAAAATAAAAATGAAACAAATAAGTTTTCAATCTTAGTGACTAAAAAAAAATGAATTTTTTAAAAAAAAAATTTATTTTAACAAAAATAAAGTTTTTTTGGAGATGGCAAACCCTGCCGCAAAAAAAAAAAAAAGAAAAAAAAAAAGAAAGGGTTAAATGACATTGTTTTGTTGTTTAAATTTCATTTGTGACCCAAATTATTATTATTATTTTTTTTTTTTTCAATTTTTGCTCTGTTTCCCCCTTCCATTTTTTCTCATTCCCGCTCTGTTCCCCCCCTAAACAAAAAATCCCCAATCTCAAACCCCCCATTTCCCCCGCCTAAAACCAAAAATCCCTAATCTCTTCTTACCCCCTTCTCTCTCGATCGATGGCGAGCGGCAGCAGACGACTGCGAGCAGCAAACGAGGCTGCTGTGTGAATGGAAAGGGCTCCGGAGTGCAAGAGCAGCAGCAGCGTCGGAAGAGGAGGAGGAGGAGGAGGGAAGGCGGTGATAGGGATGATATGCGGGAGTCTGGTGTACTACCACTGCGCATAGGGATGTATTACTCGTATCTCTCTCTTTCTCTCTCTCACTCTATCACACACACACACACACACACACACACACACACATGTTTATACATACGTACATACATACATATATGCATTAGTTCATGTTTGATTTCCAATTCAGTTTATCAAATTTTTGAAATACCCCCATTATCTATGCTGATGCCCTAGGTTTTGCAACTTTTCTTCCCCCCAAACCTAATACACACACACACGCACATTAATCTGTTGCCGAACAATTGTTTTAGAAATTGTAATAAACTAACTAGCACAACTATTTTAATACTCTCTGCACACAAAGTGTTCATTCACATTGAATTGAAGGTTGATAAAAATATTCATTGCCCTTTTTAAGCTCCCATTTCTTCCCTTTGACTACTATTCTCTAATAATTCTTCCTATTACCAAATTGAATTTCCAATAATATATACAGAATCATATGCTGCACACTCATTTCTGCATATCAATGAAGTAAGCATGGTGGTAGGTAACCATGTTGTGGAAGAACTTGAAAAAATTGCAGTTGTAAATCTCCTTCAGAAAAGATCAATTATATCTCTGATTGGGAATGTTCAAAGGTCATCACTGATACTAGAGAAGGTAGTGTATCATACTATACTTTAGAGTCTGTTTGGACTTCTTGTTTTTTGTGTGGTATTTTATGTTTTGGTGGGACTGGGTGACTCCCTTGTCCTGGGGTGATACATTTGTGCGGATTACTTAATTTTAATTTATCTCCCTTCTGTTCTTTTCTTTCTTTTTCTTTTTTCTATAACATATATATATCTTCTCCAACCCTTTATTTCTTGCATGTTGTGGGATAACAAAATGTTTTGGATTTGTAACCATCAACGTAGTAGGGTATGATTGGTGGGAATTTGACTGAAGAACAATTTGTATTTCAGTTTGCAAATGCACTTCTAGATCATAATTTTGTCCATTTTTTAATAAAAGTTTCCCTGTTGAATTTATTGTAGTATTTTGTTGACCCTTTTTTTTTTTTTTTTTTTTTTTGTGGGGGGTTGGGAGTCCAAAAAAGGGGGTTTTAAAAGAAAATATGTTCACTTTGAACCACAGTTTTTGACTTCCCACGTAAATGTTCTATTAAAACTCATCTTAGCGGTCATTTGGAAATCACTCTTATTCGTTCTTTCAAACACTCAAGTAATCCCCTATATTCTCGATCTTTGTGTTCTCTATTGCATGGTGAGTAGCATTTTTCACCCTTTAATGAAGCCAGATTCGACCATCATTGGCTTCTCATTTGTGTATGACTATTTGGTTCTGATTTTGATTCTTTCTCTTGGGTGCATTTTCTGGCAGGTGTTTCGTGTCCTTCGCACCAATGGAGTCAATGTTCAGATGATCTCTCAAGGTGCATCTAAGGTATTTAGACAACCATATCCTTTTCTCTCTTGCATGTATTTTTGTATGGCATAATTCAGCTCTCAGACCCACGATGAGGTCTTTGTCACAGTGACCACCTATTCACATATGTTCAATGATTCAGGATGTAGCACTAATTGTGCCATTTTAGTAAATTCTGATTTCAAAAGTACCTTGGTAAAAAAAAGCACAAAAACAATGCATCTAGCAAATTCATTATTATTTATCAAATCAAAGCAATCTATCAACTTACAACTTTGTCAAATTATGCAGCAACCAACAAGTATCTAGGATGCATTAATGAGTTACAAACTTGTGTATACCAAAGGGTCATCAAAAGTACTTCTGGTATAAAAAAAAAAGTTTATCAATTTCAGCAACTCAAGTACTTCTAGATGTTCAAATGATGTAGTTAAAATGTGTGTTAAGTATGAAAATAAGATCCAATTATGTCTATCCCTTTCCTTCTCTCTCATGTCAAGGGCTTTGCGCAATTGCCTATTTAGGAGTGTTTCAAACTGCACAATTCTACTGTAACACCTAACACTAGTGCACTCTTAGCTTTTCTATTGAAGGTGCTCTTAAGATGTAAGAAGAAAGAAAGAAAACTATTAGAAATGGATTTTGCTAGTAATAAGTGCTCTTAGTGAATAAGTAAAAGATTAAAAAAAAATAAAAAAATAAAAAATCACAAAACATTTTTATTAAATTCAATACACTTTTATTAAAAATAATATTTTTAAAAATATTTTTAAGACATTTTTATATAATTTTTAATGTTAAACAATATATAAGAATCACTTCTAGCATTTGCCATAAAGTTTTATTATTATGGTGTTGGGAAATGTGTACAAGTTCTTTGAAGTTAATCATAATGACCCATTGAGGTGCTTAAAGTATGCCATGATATCATTGTGATAATGTTAGAAACTTACATATTTAATTTATAAATTTATTTATGATAATGTGTTAAGTAAATTGATTCCCCCCATAACAAATCAAAAGTTCTGTTTAGATATTTGTTGATAACCAATTGGCAACTTAGAATTCGAGGTGTTGATGACTCAAAATCACCAAACAGTGTCGGAGTAGCATGAAACTTGGCACACACGACCGCCTAGGCATGAGAGACTTGTGGGAGAAGACGAGACTCAAATTGGATTCTCGGTTTAGGAGTTAGAGTCGGATTTCATTCTACACAAATTAGTTTCTTAAAAAACTTAGAATTCGAGGTGTTGATGTCCCAAAATCACCAAACGGCGTCAGAGTAGCACGAAACTTGGCACACACAACCGCCTAGGTACGAGAGACTTGTGGGAGAAGACGAGACTCTAATTGGATTCCCAGTTTAGAAGTTAGAGCCGGATTTCATTTTATACAAATTAGTTTCTTAAGAAACTTAGAATTCGAGGTGTTGATACCCCAAAACCACCAAACGGCATCAGAGTAGCACGAAACTTGGCACACATGACCGCCTAGGCACGAGAGAGTTATAGGAGAAGACGAGACTCGAATCGGGTTCCCGGTTTGGGACTTAGAGCCCGATTTCACTCTAAACAAATTAGTTTCTTAAGAAACTTAAAATTCAAGGTGTTAACGCTCCAAAATCACCAAATGGTGTCAAAGTAGTACGAAACTTGGCACACATGACCGCCTAGGCACGAGAGACTTGTGAGAGAAGATAGGACTCGAATCGGATTCCCGGTTTGGGAGTTAGAGTCAGATTTCACTATAAGCAAACTAATTCTTTAAAAAACTTAGAATTCGAGGTGTTAACACCCAAAATCACCAAACGGCGCCGGATTAGCCCGAAACTTGACACACACGATCGCCTTGGCACGAGAGACTTGTGGGAGAAGACAGGACTCGAATCGAGTTTCCGGTTTGGGAGTTAGAGCCAGATTTCACTATAGGCAAACTAGTTCTTTAAAAAACTTAGAATTCGAGGTGTTAACGCCCCAAAATCACCAAACAACGTCGGATTAGCACAAAACTTGAAACACACGACCACCTTGGCACGGGAGACTTGTGGGAGAAGACGGGACTCGCATCGGGTTTCCGGTTTGGGAGTTAGAGCCGGATTTCACTTTAGGTAAACTAATTCTTTAAAAAACTTAGAATTCGAGGTATTAACGCCCCAAAATCACCAAATGGCATCGGATTAGCACGAAACTTGGCACACACGACCGCCTTGGCACGAGAGACTTGTGCGAGAAGACGGAACTCGAATTGGGTTCCCGGTTTGGGAGTTAAAGCCAGATTTTACTCTTAAGAAACAAATTAATTTCTTAAGAAACTTAGAATTTGAGGTGTTAATGATCCAAAATCACCAAACGGCATTGGAGTAGCACGAAACTTGACACACACGACTGCCTTGGCACGAGAGATTTATGGGAGAAGACGAGACTCGAATCGGGTTCCCGGTTAGGGAGTTGGAGCCGGATTTCACTTTTAAGAAACAAACTAGTTTCTTAAGAAACTTAGAATTTGAGGTGTTAATGCCCCAAAATCACCAAATGGCGTTGGAGTAGCACGAAACTTGGCATACATGACCGCCTTGGCATGAGAGACTTGTGGGAGAAGACGGGACTCGAATCGGGTTCTTAGTTTGAGAGTTAGAGCCGGATTTCACTCTAGGTAAACTAGTCATTTAAAAAACTAAGAATTTGAGATGTTGACACCCCAAAATACCAAACGGCGTCGGATTAGCACGAAACTTGGCACACAAGACCGCTTTGGCACGTGAGACTTGTGGGAGAAGACGCGACTCGAATTGGGTTCCCGGTTTGGGAGTTAGAGCCGAATTTCACTCTAGATAAACTAGTTCTTTAAAAAACTTAGAATTCAAGGTATTAACGTCCCAAAATCACCAAACGGCGTCGCATTAGCACAAAACTTGGCACACACGACCGTCTTGGCACGAGAGACTTGTGGGAGAAGACGGGACTCAAATGGAGTTCTCGGTTTGGGAGTTAGAGTTGGATTTCGGTCTAGGCACAATTATTTACTTAATTATCTTTCTAATTATATAGTAGTTAAATTTTTATGGTTTTTTTTTGTAATTAATAAATTAACATATAATTATATTGTCATTAATTATTTTTATTTTTTTTTCAGATATTTCCGGAGTAGGAGTTTGCTTCTTATGGATTTCATGCCTGTGAAGAATGCCACTAATTTTTGTTTTTGTACCACGGAGAATGCTAAGGAAAATTTTTAATTTTGATTTATGTTATTTTGAATTATGAATAACATTATGTATTTAAACATTATATATGTATTATGGAACATTATGTACTGGGTTAATTTTGTTGATGTATAGTTATGAATGTAAAAATATATTTATTATGGAGAAATTATTATTTCTATACAGGAATTTTTAAAATTATTGATTTTTTTTAAAATTATTTTTCATTGAATACAGGTAATTTTAATATTTTTAATTAATTTACAGTAGGTTTTTTAGGTTTTTTTTAAAATTATTTTTTTTATTTTTTATTTTTTGCTACGGCACCAAACCGTCGCAAAAAACAGGTATTTTATAATTTTTAATAAATATTGCATTTTTTGCGACGGTACCATACTATCGCAAAAAATCAAAAACCTTTTTTGTGACAAAATCAATGCCGTCGCAAAAAGAAATATTCCGTCGCAAAAAAAAAACAATTTGTGATGGCAATTTCTACCGTCTCAAATAATACTTTTGGCAATAGTAAAACAGTACTGTCGCAAAAAGGTCTTTATTTTTACACATTATTGGCGATAGTAAAATGTCGTCGCAAATAATAACATATGCCGTTGCAAAAAAAAGGTGACGGCATCATAAAAAGTTTTTGCAACGCCCTCTATTGTGACCTCTCATTTGCAGTCACTAAAAGTCATTTGCCGTCGTTAAAAGTTTTTTGAGACGGCATAATGAGTATTTGTGACGGTATTTTGGCGTCGCAAAAAATCAAAATTTTTGTAGTGTCAGATTGAACTGAACTACATAGAAAGATTATGTATCAACTCAACTCCAACACAACATTAGGATAAATATAGTCATCCTAAATCCGACCATAAAAGGATTTCTAAATTTCAAATATGCTCAATTAATTAATCATACATGAACTATTATTATTATTATTATTATTATTATTATTATTGGGGGGGTGTCTTGGAGTGCTTTTAAATGAATTTATCATTTTTAATATTAATTTCAATTTGGACCCTTAGCAAAATTCAATTTGAAAATGATTTTTGTCCTTTGACAAATGTGTGAGTTTCATCTCTAAAAACATACACACATATATATGTTTTCTTATTATTCATTTTTTTAAAAATGTTTTCAAAAAATGTAAACAGTGAGAATGTTAAAAATAAATTATTTCAAAAAATATTGTTTAGTTAAAAAGTACAAAATTAAAAAAAAAAAAAAAATTTGATTAGAGAAATCTAAAATGAACCAAAATAATAATTTTGTGACATTTGCACTTAAAAGAATTAATGTGAAGATAATTAGTTATCCCATTAGATAATTAGTTATCCCATTTACTTATTTATTTTACAAAGAAACTATAACTAAGTTCGTTAATAAGTATAATTTAATTTGGGTGAAATATCAATAAATCTCAAAATGTGATATTGTAAACGGTTTAGTCCTCCATTTTTTCTTATAAACCCAAAGGTCCTATTAAAGTAGAAATTACATAAAATGGTAGTCACTTACATGTTTGGATTTAATTTTTTAAGGATAAAAGTGATTTTCTCAAAATGTAAAATTACACATTTGGGCAATTTGCACAATAGAAGTTTTGGATTTTCCCTCATTTTAGAACAAATCACACATTACGAACAGAAACCTAAACTCTAACGTAACACTCCAATAATGTAACACTTCAATGTAACACATTAAAAAACTCATTGGTGTACTTTTCCCAGATGTAACAATGTAACACTTAAAAAAAATTCTTCTTTTCCCAAACATAACGCTCTAATGTAAAAAAAAATAAAATTCCTTAGTATACTTTTTCCAAACGTAATGCTTCAATTAGTATAATCTTAAACGTAACACTCCAATGTAACATACTTCAATGTAATACACAAAAACACTAAAAAAAACTACTTAGTATACTTTTTTCAAACGTAACACTCACAGTTTGAAATTATACATTTGTTCAAAACTTACTAAGGAATATTTTTACTCATTTTGGAATGGTTTGAAAAATCTCATGCTGGAAAATTTGGTTATAAGGCTTATTTTGGGCCAACTTTGAGCCAAAAATGGAATGGGCCCCAAACGTCTTTTGGGGCAGGTCCGAAGAGATGATGTATTCCTTGTCGCGTGGCAAGTCACACGGTGAAGACGGTACGTCAAAACCATTTATGAGTGAATGGAAACTTGACGTCGTTTTCGGGTTCGTGGAATGGATACTTAAAGATTTAAATGTGGGTTTCCTTTTATTGGGTTGTCCCACATTGAAACTTTAAGAGAGATTTGTTGAGTATATAAGCTCTAGATTACAACACTTGGGTTGGGCCCCAAGGGGCACCCCAAGTTTGAAGAAGGGAGAAGTTATGGACAAAGTGAATCTTAACCCAAACCACCACACGCGCGCACGCCGCTGTCCGACTGACCGACTCGTGCCGGGGTCGGTTCTAATATTAATTTTTAGGACAAAATTCAAAATTTTTATTTTCTGAACCGAAATAAATTCAATTTTTGAATTTAATTTTTTTTGTCCATTTGATACCTTTCCAGTATGAAATTCCTCACTGTTTTCAAACTGTTTTCAGTTATTGAACTTCCAGAAACTGACCATCAGTTTCGGGTTTAACTGCTGCAGTTTACAGAATTCAAATCTGTCCAGATCTGTTTGAATTTAAGTGGTATCTGTGTGGAACAGTTTTGTATCTGTTCGTTCAAATTTCTGCACCTATTCGGCTCTATTTATTCCAGCACTGTCCAACAGTTTTGGTAATCCGAAAATTAGTCTGAAATGTTCATCTTGCAGTCATCTTTTGCTCCTTTGCATTTTTATTCTTCATTCTAGTTTTAGAGAAAATTAAAGAGAGTATAGAACACAAGGTTCTAGTTCGCTGGACAAATTTGTTTGGAGTGCTACTACAAATTTGTGAAGATCATTGTATCCTGGGAGATAGACGCCACTCAATCGTAAGCACCGTAATGGGGCGAATCTGTTTTAAGGACAGAGTGTCACACACTCGACTTAGTCTTTTATTTTTCATTTGGTTCGACAAAATAAATTCTGTAAGTTTTTATTTTATTTTGTTTGATTTAGTTTTAATTTATTTATTTATACAGAAGATTGTTCCAACATCTCACATTTTTTTTATTTTTTTAGTATTACATTGGAGTGTTACATTTAGGAAAAGTACACTAAATTTTATTTTTTTTTTGGTGTTACATTAGAGCGTTACGTTTGGGATAAGTACACCAAAGAATTTTTTTTTGTATGTTACATTAAAGTATTACACTAAGGAATTTTTTTGGAGTGTTATATTGAAATGTTATGTTTGGAAAAAGTACATTAATGAGTTTTTTTGTGTGTTATATTAGAATGTTACACTAAGGAGTTTTCGTGTGTTACATTACATTAAAGTGTTATACTAAGGAATTTTTTTAGAGTGTTACATTTGAAAAAAGTATATCAAGAAGTTTTTTTGTATGTTACATTAGAGTGTTACACTAAGGAGTTTTTGTGTGTGCTACATTAGAGTGTTACATTAAGGAGTTTTTTTTTTTGTTTTTTGTTTTTTTTTTGTGTTATATTAGAGTGTTACGTTTGAAAAAAATACACTAAGGAGTTTTTTTGTGTGTTACATTAGAATATTACAATAAGAAATTTTTTTGTGTATTACTTTAGAGTGTTACACTAAGGAATTTTTTTGGAGTGTTACGTTTGGGGAAAGTACAGTAAGGAGTTTTTTTATGTGTTACATTAGTGTTACGTTTGGATGTTAATTAATGTCAATGTTATAATAGAGACGAACACCACAAAAAGGAACAAACACCACACCAATAACACCACAAACAGGATAACATCATCCACCTACAAATCACTCTACTAAATCCCCACAAAAAAAAAATAAAAATAAATAAAAACCTACCTTACCTACGCACACCCAACATTAGGAAAAAAATCCAAACAAAATCACACACAAGGGCAAACAAGTAAACTTTCAAACCCCAAAATTAAAGAAACACAACATACCCAAAATAAAAATGACTAATTGGTTGAAAGAAAACTTCTAGGACTAAATGGAATAACTTTTCTCCAAATGGGATTTATGAGTAATTTTTCCATAAGTGAAAGAGAGTTTTCATGAAGAGTATTGTGAGAGTTTCAAAACCTCATAATAAATTAGTGAATTTATTAAATTAAAAAATAAATTTAAAAAGTAGTATTGGCTAATCCAATAAAGTAATAGTTTTTAAAATATTAATAACTCCATAATTTATAGTTTCGAAAGGAAAGATAAACAAATATTCCATATTTTTCCAGCATAATCCTCTCCCACTAATTTTATTTCCTATAAAAAAAATTAAAAATTGTTTCTTACTATACTACTATATTATTTATACCATATATAACTACTCTCAAATCTTTGAAATTCATAATAAAAATTAAGAACCTTTAAAATATTTTGATTTAATTACGTACATTTAATTTTTTTTGTACATTTTTTTTTCTTTTTTGATTTGTTTTGTACATTCATATGTACTAATATTTATGTGTAAATTTGTGATGGGTGTGAAAAGAAATTAAGTGTGCATGATTATAAGAACCCTTTCTATTAGCCTCTTTCATTGATTTTGTTTAATTTTTTTTTTTTGAATTTAATTCTTTAGTTAATGAATTTTCACATTATTAAAAGACAATTTTTTTAGTGCTTTTTATAATGGTAACTTCATTTCCAAAAATAATTAATTATTTTAAAAATATTAAAACATTGTACGTGAAAATTTATATTAAATAAAAATTTAATAAAATTTAAATTAAAAATTATGATTTCTTTTGAGACTTCACTTCTTTGATCAAGTTCTATGCTAAAAATAAAATTTATGAACTAGCTTAATCTGATATTAAATAATTCTTTCAGATGTAAAATAATTAAATAGTAGATATATTTTAAGAATAAATATATAATTTCTTAATTGAAGTTTTAGAATATATCAATCCAATTCATATATTGTTTTTTTTTACTTTGGTTAAAAAAAAAAAATTACAATATTTTTACCGTATAAAAAAATAAATAAGTGGGCAATGTAATGGTTGGGCTTGAACCAAAATGATTATCTAAAAATTGGATTGATATATAGCATAAAAATCAACCAAATCCAATTTCTATTATTTTTACTATTTGATCCAGTATTAGTTCATACCCACCATAACTTAATGTGACAACCCTCACCCCTGATTAATGGTAAACTGTGTTTGAGCATGATAAGTAATTGATTAGAATGAAATCCTAATCTGTTTGCATGAGTGTATTGTTTTAAATACATTTCTATCTGTTTGATTACTGAATGATCTGTTCATATTTTTATTCTGAATTGCGAATTGAGGGCCTTATCGGCGACCGAATTAGAAATTGATTAGTGTTATATGCTAATTGGAATTTATGTGATTTTATGGTAGGTTTAATTAAAATTTGATTTGGAATGACTAAAATAGAATAAATAAGGTTAAATCACATTAGTTTAAGTAAATCACACTTTTGCCACTAAGTGGCCTAATTCTAGACCAACACTCCTTACACTTTACATATGTTGATGCACCACTTTTTGTTCATCTTCTTGACCCAAAAACCGTGAGAGAGAGGGAGATAGGAGAAGCTTGATTTCAACAAGAATTAGCTTGGAAAATTAAAAGGAATGCAAAATTAGACTCCCATACTTGGAATTCAAAACCTAAGGTAGGAATTCACCTTCTTCATTATGAAATTAAGTTGCTTCTTGCATGGTTCATGGAAAGATTAGTGATTTGAGTCAAGGATCAGCTTAATGTGTTAAATTAAGAGTGATTTCATGCATGCATGTTCATATCATAGCATTTTAAAGTTGTTTTTCATGAAATTCTTACATGTAAGTTCATATTTTGGTTGTAGTCCATGGATTCACCATGTTTTAGAGTTCAAACTTGCATTTGGTTATGTTTTGGAGCATTGGAATCCATAGGAGCTCATGCATGTTATGTTCTTACATAGTTCATGAAAGTTTCTTTGAAATTGTGTTTAATTGGCTTACCTTTGGGCTTGATTTTACAAAATTGATCTTCAAAACATGTTGCAGTATGAGTTTTCAAGTGTTTTCCAGAAAATTGGCCCAAAAGGATGAGTTTTGATATGTTTAATTCTTGGTTTGAGCTTTGGGAGCAAATCTGGAAATTTCAGATTTTGGCTTCCACGCTCGAGCGACCATCTTTTTGTTCAAAGCTCCGCTCAAGCAACGAAATGCTGGCTCGAGCGTAGATTGCAAGCTCTCAGGTTTTTGTGCACGCAGACGCACGCTCAAGCGACAAGACCTACGCTCGAGCGAAGAGCTGTGTCTCACGCTCGAGCGAGCATCGAGCGGGGATTTTTAACATCCAGTACTTTTCATGTTTTTACAGACCACTCGAGAGAGAGAGTCTACGCTCGAGCGATCCCTCTAATTTTGGTGAGCTCGCTCGAGCGTAGAAAGCCACGCTCGAGCGAGACCCCTGTTTTCAGTAAATTTTGAAAAGTGTTTTAAAGTGCAATTTTTGCATCCTCATTCCATCCTAGGCATTCCTAGGCCAAGTTTAAGGCATCTTAATGAGGATAATGTTATAGAACCACACCAACTCAAGTTAAGGGGCTAAGTCATTAATCCCAAGAACGTAATTTAGTGTATGTTCGTTCTGTAACTGTGTAGGGTTGGCATCCGAGGACGCTCATTAGCCTGCCTATAGCCCAGTGCTCTGTGAGTAACAATGTTGTAAAGATACGTTCAATTATAATTATTTCTGAACGATTGATTGTACCGTTTTCTGAAATGACATTACTTACTAAATGAGTGTTTGTCCTATTTGTAAACTGTACTCGTGGCATCCATAGCAACTTACTGTTACTGTACTGTTACTGCTACTGTTACAGAGATCTCTGTCAGTTCCAATGTTTGGAACTACTACTGTTTACTGTTTGATGGCCATCAACTGATTGTTCGGTCTGTTAAGACCTACTGTACTGTTTTGCTATTGGACGTACCACGTATGATCGTTATGATTTCTAAATGACTGATATGGCATGAAATATGAGCCACTGATTGAATAACTAATTTACTGATGCAAATGACTGCTTTAATTAATGAAAGGACA
This sequence comes from Camellia granthamiana, assembly GCA_036172215.1. Taxonomy (NCBI): domain Eukaryota; kingdom Viridiplantae; phylum Streptophyta; class Magnoliopsida; order Ericales; family Theaceae; genus Camellia; species Camellia granthamiana. Next base: position 52,684,985 of record CM069916.1, on the reverse strand, counting down.
TTCATTCTTAACCCCTTTATGCATATGTTATTCACTGGGCTTTAGCTCACTGTTTATATTTATATGTAGGTGTCCAGGCACCGGACCGAAGTTAAGAGCGTCAAGTTAAGCTCTTGTTTTGTCAAGCTAACCATCGCGCCTCACTTCGAGGTTCCAAGTTCGTTCAAGCTAAGGCTATTTTGGGGTGTTTCAGATTCACCCTTTGTCTCTGTTTTGTATTGACTGAATAAGATTTGACTGTACAGTTATAGTCAGGGATTTGGTCCCTAACATGGATGTTTGTGTTTATGACGTATGTATATATGTTTTGGTTATGAATGTGGCTTGTTTATAAAAGTCTTTTTGCATTCAGGTTTTCACAGCTCATTGGACCTCATTTAATTACTGTTTGACTTCCGCCAGCCCCTTACTCTGTATTATTGTTATTACTGTTAAGCAGGCCTTCGGTAATCACAGATTACCGGTCGGTTGCGATGCTAAACCCATAGGGGCGGGTTTGGGTCGTGACACTTAACAAATTATTAACATACGCTTAAATTGATTATTATTAACTGTTTTCATTAATTGATCGACCAATTTTTAAATCGAGCCCAAGGTAGGACTAAAACAAGTTCCATATTTTAGGTTGATTGAGTATTGTATAATTTTTTCATACATAAATATACTTAATTATTTGTGTAAGAATTTTTAATATAATTTTTTTACAAAAAAAATAAAATAGAGGGGTTTTTTTTTTAGGGTCCCTGGTATTAAGACTTTATAGTATAAAGGACATCTAATATTTTCATAATGTCTAAGGTCCCTCAATTTGATCCAGAGAAATTCTGGTCCAGAGAAATTCTGTCCAACCCAGAGAAATTCTCTGTTTCTCTCTAGAGAAATTTTGATTTTGTTGAAATGTCTTCAAAAGTACAAAGCTAAACATTAAGTTTCTGTTTCTATCAAAGAGACATTTCAATCGCAGAGAAAATCCCCTCCAACAAGAGAAATTCACTTGTAAACCCCTTGAAACAATGAAAACATACAGAAACATAGCAAGCCATTTAATCATTTGAGCTTCAAGTCCAGATTTCAGCTTTTGTAACTTCCTAAATTTATTTGCAGTTTGATGGCTTCAGTGACTTGGATACATATTCACAGAGAAAATCTCATCACCAGAGAAATTTTCTGCATCACCAAAAAAAAAAAAAAAAAAAAAAAACAACAACAACCTAAAACAATGGCTTGAATTATTGAATGTCTCTGCAACTCTCTGCATCATCCATTCATCCATCAATCCCAAAAACCCAACTCAGTCAAATTTACAATGAACCAACTCTTTGCATATTTATCAAGTTCTTTTTTAATTCTGTTTTTGGTCTTTGGAATTTCTCTGGGTAAAAAATCATTGCCCACAAAGAAACCCATGAAGATGAAGTCATCAACAATGCACTCAAAATCAAACACAAAAGGCAGATTAGGAATCCTCATTTCAATGGGAATCAAAACAGACCTGATAAGGCTTTTTGGGCACGACATCAGCATCACCTTTCTCATCAGAATCCCCAGCCTTTCTCTTTGCCTTACCTTCGCAGTCTGCTACTAAATGACCCACTTGACCACATAGGAAACATTTATCTTGTTGTCCTGGGGTAAATACGACCTGACAAGTAAATTCTAAAAACAGACTCAGAAAATCAAACCAAACATGGCATTTATTTCTCATTTTCCTACCTATAAACTTTAAATACAAAATTATAACCATTTTCCTAACTTAAACAATCATGCAAATTTGAACCAAAAATGTTAGTCAAGAGTCTTCAGAAAAAATGAATTATTATATCGTAATACACTAACCTCCCCGAGTATTGCAAAATGGAGCTCATCCGCATGTACTTTGCTTCATCGGCACAACCAGTTGACTATGCACTTAAAGAGACAAGCCCATTCCTTCTCTACCACCGTTGCTGCTGCCGACGTCGTCGAGCGGCTTTGGCGGCGAAGGTCTGATTGCGCTTGAAGGTGGAAATGCCGGTGGTGGAAGAAGAGCGAGAGTGGTGGTGATGCGACGGCGACATTGCCGGAGAAGAGGAGGCGGCGGTGGCGCTAGATTCGCTGCTCCACTGGCGAACGTAGAGTTGACTCTGAAGAGTCTCTGTTCGTCTTCGGTCCATCTGTTTACAGCAAATGATCTCGGTCTAGATCTTTGGGGGGTGAAGAGTAAGAAGAGGAAAGGCACAATTCGATGCACAATAATATCTTTTGGGGTTGATGTAGGAGAGAGAGAGAGAGAGCAGAGAGGGAGAAGAGAGAGACCACACTCAGTTTTTGACGCATTTCATTTCTTCTTGAATTTCTCTGTGATATATGAGTTTGGGGTTGAAGGATTTTAGACATCATAAAATAATATTGTGAATCTCTTCCATTATTAAAAGTAGGAGAGGGACCTTAGACTAATTTTCCCTAAAATAAATATACATACATTTTCTTATTTTGGTTATAAAAAATAATCATAATATATTTACCAATTTTAAAAACAAAAAGATAAGTGGGTTAAGTGATCATGAATTGGGTATGAATGAAGATAATTCTCCGAGAATTTAATTGTTGGAATAAAAATTGATCTTAATCTAACTTCTAAACTACTTTTAATCTTTAATGCAAGTACTATCACTCAAATTAGTTCATACTATTCAAAACCTAAGAAATTATAATATAATTTAAACATAAAATTTAATTAATTATTACCAACTATTTTCTATTAATTGCCTGATCAAAATTTTAAATCAGGTCCAAAGTATGGTTATAATAATCCCCATATTTTAAGTTGACCTTGGATAGTTTTTTCACACATAAATATACATAACTATTTATGTAATTATTTTAGATATAAGTATAAAATTTTATCCAAATTTGAATTTTTTTAATAACTATGCATAAACATATACATATTTCTTATTTTATTATAAAAAATATTAACATATATTTATTTACCAATTTAATAAATAAATGAGTTAAATGATTTATGCGTAGACATAGACTAAGACAATTCTCTAATGATTAAGTCCTGGTCAAGTTGAGATAAATGTTGAGTTAATTAGATTATGTCACTTTTAGTGTCTAGTATAACTATAAATCCTCAAGCCAATTTTTTTTTTTTTTTTGAATTATGGCATAGGAGAAACTATAATTTTATACCTAAGTAGACATATTTTTAAACTTTTACAAAATAGACAATGGATAGTTAATAAATTGATAAATATAATTTATTATATGATTGGGCTATCTATTAAATTACAAAACTTATAAGACAAATGCATTTTATATTTCATTGTAAATATAATTTTTGTAATTTTATCGCATTTTAAAAAAAAAATACATTCTACCATAATTTATTTATTTCTCATAATAAATTTTATGTTATTATTTAATTTTAAACTTAATTTTTAATTACTTATTTAAACCCGTGCATAGCACTGGTATTATGGTTTATAAAATAATTTGAAAAAATTATACCCGTACGATGAAGATCCGTTAAGCAAAGATGAGCGAGATAGAAGAATAAGAAAGAACCTAATATGAGATGCCAAAACTAACGATTGTGAAAAAGTCTAAAAGTTGTACTTGGTATGTAAATGTTGATTTCAAGAAAAATAAGAGTCATTGTTAGTTCATTATTTATCATTTTCATTTTGTTATTTAAATTTTTGATTTAAATAAATTTTGCTAGATTGAGTTTCACAACAAAAAAAAAAAAACAGCTTGTTTGGTTCTAATTTTTAGAAAACAATTTTCATAAAATTTTACTTTTTTATGTTTCATATTTTAATATTTTCAATGAATTTTTTTAATATTTTAAGTATTTTTTTTTAATTTTTAGACACGCCTAACATAAATACACTTAAGAAGTATAATATTTGTAAAAAAAGAATCTTTAAAAAATACACTAAATACCAAAAAATACAAAAAATACAAAAAAAAAAAAATCAGTAAAGTTTTCATATTTTTGTGTATTTATTAATTTTTAAAAATATTTTTTTACAAATATTTATTATTTAGATACATCTAAATAAGGTGCATCTAAAAAAGTAAAAAAATTACTTAAAATTTTAAAAATATTCACTAAAAATAAAAAAAATATGAAAAATAAAAAATTTAATTTGTAGAAACCTGAATTCAGAAAATTGAAATGAAAGACAATGATTATTACTATTGTATGACAAACTAAAAAAACAAGGGGCCTGCAATTTCAACCTGTTAAAAGTTGCTCCTACTAAAACGTTCAAGGATTGGCCCTTGTTAGCGAACGAAAGACCCAGTCAGAGAGCTATAAGCATGACACTGAAAAATGATGCCATGCTCACCTATTTTCTTCTAATTTCTCCCATTGTACTTTTTGACAAATTCACTTAAAAGATTATCTTGTAATCTATTCTATTATTATCTATTCTATTATTAAAAGCCAACACCAATTTTGGTGTCATGAAGCCATTCTTAAAAAACTTTTCTCAGTTCTCCCTAAAATGACCTTAACTTCTTACACTTAAATCAATTTTAATTAGGGTTAAAATGATAAATTCAAGCACTAATTCCACCTTCCACTTCCCACTCTCCACGTCTGAAGCAGTTACACCATCTTCCTTCAATTGCATTTTGCATCTTCCTTGGTAAGTTGTCTTCTGAAAGTTCTGTTCTCAAAGTTCACGTCTGAAGCAGTTACGCCTTCTTCCGTCAATTGCATTTTGCATCTTCCTTGGTAAGTTCTCTTCTGAAAGTTCTCTTCTCAAAGTTCAATGTATTTGGTAACTTCTCTTTTGACAATTTCAAACAGTAAGATATATCGAAGGAGCTTGCTCATGGGGATGACTTTCCAACGGCCCAATCAGCCCAAGAAACGGCCCTATCCTCCTCAGCATCTTCTCTCAATATCATGATCTCTGCAGTGTTCCTCTGCTTCGCTTCCTCTCCCCAACACCAGCACACCTCCACCACCACTGCCGCAGCAACAACAACAACAACCACCCACATTATCAACCTCTCCAGAATAGAATGATGTAGTTTTGTTTTGGATGGTATACATAGGCACGGTTTCTTGCAGTTGCAGTGTGTGTGTGATCTTCCCTTTTTAATTTGGTAAGCATTTCTATATCCAAAAACTATGCTCTTTTTTGTTGGTTTCTACTCTGCTGGTTTCTACTCTGTTTTACACTTTATATGTGAGTGGAAAAGAAGAGTTTATGTTTTCTCTCTCTTTGGCCTTTTGTTTGGATAAATAAAAATGAAATAGAAGAGAAAGATTTCTCGCCTATCTTATTTGGTTTATAGTATCAAAATAACATTTTTAGGTGTTTGTTTTTTATTTCTTCTATCTATATTTAAAGGGGCAATTTTGATATTATGAAAAAATAGTTGTTCTGTTGATTTTTTATTTTCCTTTCCCAATTTATTCACTTTTGGAGAGCTTCAAAATAAAAGTTATAAGAGAAATGAGTTTCTTTCAATTTTTTCCCCAATTCATTCCATTTCTCTCATCTTTTGCTAATCCAAGCAGGTTATATGAACCAAGAGAAATGTAATTTTCTTTTCTTCCCAAACCTCTCTCACTTTCAATTATTATAGATTCATGGGTGGATATCCCCATGTGATTTATCAAGTGCTTTTGTGTATCTTTGATTCACACTCTGTGGCTTCTTCCATGCAAACACTGTTCAATTGAAGTAAAACAGTTTCTGAGTTCGTTCGTCTGTTGTGGGGTCTTCATTCCTCCACCCAATTAATTGGCACAAAAGCTATTTTTTCTTTTCTTTTTCAATCACCACCCCTTCCTTTCTTTCTGCCATTTTCTTTATTTTCACACAAGAGATAATGGAGAAGACATGGCAGTAAAGTCCCTTATCATATTTCTTCAGTTTGTTGTGTGTGCCGGTTTGATTTTCTAACAATATTTTTAGAATTTATTTTTTAAAAACTAATATAAAAAGATTATTTTAAAACTATTTTTGTTCTCTCAAGAATGATGGCAGAGAAAGTGTAAACAAGACTATTGTTTCTCTTTGATGGTAAATGATTTAAGTATTATTAATTTTAATATTTTTATTGATTGAAAATTTTATTTATTTATTTTCATATATATTTTTTAAATTGTTTAAGAGTCTTGAATTTTTTATATTCTCAGTCATAGAAGTTTTTGTTCTATTTTGTTGATCATGTTGATTGAAAAAATAACAAATAAAAAAAAAAAAAATGTAGACGTTATAATTTGAATTTTAAACTTATATTTTTATGAATTTTTTTTCATAGAAACCGCCATATAAAAATCTACATGTTTATAATGTGATTTTTTTTTTTTTAAGTTTTATTGATGGAAACATGTAGACATTATGATGTGAAATTTTTCAATTTTTCTTTTTATTTTTTTTTTGATGGATGAACCAATTCTCTCTCTTAAAGTCTTTATTTGTTATTTGGGTTCTACAGTTGTGTTCATATATCAATTGTGATGAATTAATTCTTCACTGTTTTTTTCAGTTCTTTCTCTCAATTTTTTGGACTGAAACTTTTTCTTTCTCAATTTCTTTTTATTTTATTTATTGTATTTTTTATTATAAAATATCAGTTGTGATGAATCAATTCTCCACTATTTTTTCCATTTCTTTCTCTCAATTTTTTTTGACTGAATTTTTTTTTTCTCTTTCTCAATTTCTTTTTAATTTATTATATTTTTTATTATGATATATCAATTTTGATTGACCAATTCTCCTTCTCTCAAACTCTTATTTGTGTTTGATATGTATTACTAGCTAGAACTTTTTCTCCAATTTTCTCTCAATAAGAAGTTATATCATAAGATAAGGAAATTTTAAAATATTTTAAAATTAACAACATAAAACATATAGGATAGCTATAAGATTATGCACGAGTAGCAAATAATTTTCAATTTATTTGTTATATCAGATAAGGTTCAATTTATTTGTTTATTTTTTATACTTATTGATTAACAAATTATTTGTAGATAATAAGAAGGTTTCAACAAATATTAAAATTGAAAAAATAATAATTTAAGATACCTTGAAAAACTATGTATGAGTATAGTTTTAAATTTGATTCAGCAAATAAAAAACAAATTTATAGATAACAAGGAGGACACCAAAAGGTATTAAAATTAAAAATAGATATTTAATTTTTTTTTTTGTGATCTTTCTTTCCAGTTCTCTCTCAATTTCTTTTTATTTCTTTCATTTTTCTTTTTTCATGATATATAATAAAGTTATTAAAATTAAAAATAGATATTTAATTTTTTTCATGATGTTTCGCATAATTTTATGAATTCATAATGTATATATATATACATTTGGTGGTGAAAATTAGGAAATATCGTATATTTTTAAAAGATTTGTGTATATTATATTGTTCATATTTTTGTTTGAAATATATACCAAGTAAATGTTATATTACACATAGTTAGAAATATTTAGCTTGCATTACATTACACTTATAATACATATGTATATTATTATTAAAAAATATAATAAAAAAATAATATAATTTTTTACTGAATTTGCACACGCATCGCGTGTGCCTCGGCCGCTAGTATATCTATACTATTATTAAAAGCCAACAGGAATTTTGGTGTCCTGAAGCCCTTGCCTAGAATTTTTTTTCCCATTTTTCCTAAAATAACCATAACTTCTTAAATAATTACATTAATTTTACACTAATATCATATTGTAATTAAGAATAACATGATAAATTCAAACCAACCAATTCTAACCCCCACGTTTTCAAACTGCACAGCAGTTCTAAATCAGTTTCAACAATGGTAAGAGACAAGGCCTTTCAAACTGCACAGAGGTTTGCGCCATTTTGAACACCCCATTTTCTCAGGAAAAATTAAACAAAAGAAAGAAAGTAATTGCGATTATTATCTCTCTCAGATACACCTGCGTGTCCTCATTCTCTTCCCTCATCTTTGTAATCAACGAAGTTGCTAGAGAGAGAGAAGCTGCGTACAAAATTCACGGCCCTACCTCTACAGGTTCTGATCTGTTGTGAAACAGAGGTATGCATGTCTTTTCGCAATCTTTCTAATGTCTAGGGTTTCATTAATTACACAAATCTTCCGTCTAGGGTTTCCTTCAAAGTCCATGGATTATTATTTTCAATGGTATTTCTTTTTTCTTTTCTTTCTATGTTGGTGTCAATTTGACCATAGTCTCAGGCGTTTGTGCAGCAACTAGAGTTTGGGTGTTGGAGATTGATGGGTAGTTTCATAGATCGAACCTGATTCTGAGTCTGATTGCGTATATATGTACATATATATATTTGAGGCGTAGTTGGTCTAGGGTGGAGACTTAATATGCCGTGGAAAATGTTATTTGTGAAAAATGTTATTCTGTAGTCCAGTTTCCCCAAGTTTTACTGGGAAATAGTCATTTAGCTAATTGGGGGGAAATTAATGTGAAAATTTTCCTTTGAATCAGACAGGGGTCTCATCTCAGAGATGTTTTTTATTTTATATTTTTTTGAAGAACATTGCTTTTACGCTTTTCTAGATTTCTTTATTTTTATTTATTTAGTTTGTAACATTCATGTTTGGAATTTTGCAGATTTTCTTGGGTATTGTGTTTCTTATCTCGGGAGTTTGGTAAGTTTGCAATTTGAAGCAGTAAGCCTTCTTGCATAAGGTAAGAAAGCCGACTCAGGTTTCTACTATTCCTTTGCTTTTTGGATGATGAAAGTGCAGTAAAAATTAATTTGTTTGTTGACGTAGCCTTTTTTGGGTGTCCATTGCTTTTAAGGACTTATTTTTTTTAAAAATAGTTTTTTTTTGGGGGGGTTTTTGCTATGGTTATTTTTTTTTTTTTTGTATAAATTTCTTTGATTGTAAGTGTTTTGGCAGTCATAGGTTTGTATTTTTATATTTTGTGTCTACTAATTTAATTATAATTTTTATTTTCTTCATTAAAAAATAAAAAACGATTAAGAGTTTTATTATATTATCAAGTTGCTTAGCAAAAAATTTGACTATTATTTTACTTCGTTTATATTATAAAAAAAAAAAAATCAATGTAATTGTTTATATTTGTGTGTATACCAAATCCATTTGACTATAAATATTCTAAGAATCTTGGATTTATAATTTTTAAAAAGAGTACTTTTTTAGGAATTATTATTTTATTTTGTTTATATCAAAATTGTAAGTATTTTCTATTTATTTTTTTAATAAATTTGTGATGTATAATAAATTTTTTTAAAATAATATTGTTTTAATTTGCACACGCATCGCGTGTGCGCGGCGGCTAGTATATATATATACAGAGAGAGATGAATGAAACTAACCAAGCTTTGTTTAGGGTTTGATGGAGATGCCATTGAGAGAGAGATCGACACGAAGTAGCGGGAAAGTAGGAGTTGAAGCCAAGTAAGAGAAGAAAGAGCGAGAGAGCGAGAGAGAGAGAGAGTTTTATTTGTGTGGCATTTTAAACGCCTCTTGAAAGGAAAAGCTTCCGTTAGAAGCCAAGGTGGTGACTTAACTGCTGCAATTGGCGCCGTCGGTGAGACTACTAAAAGTGATACTTTAAAATAATCATTAATGATGTGATATTTATTTAATTTTTTTTTTTAAAAAAAAAGACCCAACAATACTGTGGCAGTGGATATTAGTGGTGGCACTAATTAGTGCTCTCACTCATTTTCTTTTTATTTTTTATGAAAAATGATCAAGACCCCTCTTTCTCCTCACCCCCTTTGACCCCCTCTCATCCTGATTGGTCAATTTTCTTTTTCTTTTTTATTTTTTTCCTTCTCCTCCAATCATCACCCGCCACGTGTGTATGGGGGTGGTGGGGGTTGATGATTGAGGGGGTCTCAATAGTGGATGGAAAATTCTACTTACATCACTTATTTAGTAGGTGACGTGTATTAAAAAAAAGTGAACTTTATATATATATATATATTTATTTATTTATTTATTTATTTGAATCACATCTATTAACATCTATCAATATTTCCTCTATACTTTTATATCTACTTTCTTTACTTTTTTACACTTTATTTATTTATTTATAAAAATTGAAAAAGTGCATTTATTTAGAACATTTCAAACAATCCCTTAATGTCTAACACTTTTAAAATTTAATTTTTTTTTATATTTTTATAATTTCTTTTTTACCTTCATTTCTAACATCGTTTTCTTTACCGCCAAAACCTAAAAAATTATATCCCTAATTCTTTCTCACTATCACCTTCGACCACCATTTTCATCGCCACAACCACTACTCCCCTTCAACCACCTTCTTCTTTTCTATCCCAAACCTAACCTTGATTTCAATTGTCACTGTCACCATCTACAACTGTCGTCGCCAACCACCACCATGTAAGCCCTCATTGTCGTAACCACCACTCTTTCACTATCATCACCATTAATACCTTATTTCCCAGCTCCGTCCCTCGCTGCTCCATACGAATAGCACCACTGCCCTATCATACACAGCCCTGCCCCTACTTTCGCCATCGCGAATAAACTTCTGGCCCTCTTTCATTCGCCGACAAAGCACGCAGAAAGCGAGTGAAAGAGAAACCCGATCTGAAGGAAGAAGAAGAAGAAAAAAAATGAAGAAGGAAGCGGCGACGACAGAGGAAATGGGTGAGGTAGAGAGAGACTAAGTAGAGGGAAAAGGTAGTGGAGTGACGACACCAGTAGAGGTGGTAGTGATGGGGGAGAATTAGGGTTAGGAATTTTTAGGTTTTGGATGTAAAAAAAAAGAAGGAGAAGGAATGTTAAGAATGGGGGTAATAAAAAAATTATAGAAATTATAAAAAATAAATTTTGAGGGTGTAAGAAATTAAATTTATGGTGTAAGTAGAACACAAAGCTACCTTGGCTTTCTGTTTTCAAATAAAATGGTTAGTTAGGTTAAGACAATCAGTATACAATGTTTCTCTATAAACTCGATCTCCAAATCTCTCTTTAGAAATCATAAATAGCTATGGGGCACTGAATTTTTGAGTGCCCTACTATTGGGTTGTTTATGCTATATTGGGCTTTTGAATTTTGCAAAAGGTCTCCCTAACTTTTTCTAGGGAGACAAACAAAATTGGGAAAATTATTATGTAGTCCTATGTAGGGGATCTATTTCCCTTCTAATCCCAATATATTTTTAATAGATTAATAGGTCCACAGTTTTTTAAGTTTTATACCCAGAGGTCTCGTTTTTTATTTTCTTATTTTTTAAATGACTGTATTACCCTTTGTTTTGAGATCTATATATACGTGAAAAATCAAATATTTGCTCCGTTCAAAAAAGAAAATCAAATCTTTGCCTCTGCGATCTCGATTTCTCTTCGTTATGGCGATCTCATTGTGCTGTGTAGTCGATCTCATTGTGCTATCAGGTCGATCTGGTTGTTGTAGACGCGCCCTAAGGACTTCCAAAGCACTGTGCTTCCCAAGGTGCGAAATCTCGTTTGTTCTTTAGCATACTACAGTTCGGACTCAATGTCACGGTTCTGAATCTAATCTCGCAGAGTGCAATGCAAGACCGATAAATCACTAAAGAGTCCAAATCCGGCAAATCGTTTTGGAAAACTAATTTTTATAAAGAAGTGCCAAACATGGATTGCTTTGCCAGATACAAAGTCGCCACCTAAATATTTTGTTTTGGGGAATTTAGGAAACCTTGACTCGTGCCTAAGGCCACGTGTCCGTCATTACCAAAGTTGTCTCGGCTCGGGAACTTGGGTACGAGAGGAGAAGGTCATGCAATGAGCACCCCTACTCGCCCGATCAAAGATCGGCCTGTACTAAACATGATATTTTGTTTTTGAAAACACATGTGTTCTTATTCTGGTTAATTAGTTAATCTTACTACATGATGCGCACAGCAAACAAGTATAGACTAGATCGTCTAATTTGGAACAAAGCATCGCATATCCGTTTGTTTGGAAAATGGTTTGAAGTTTGCTACTCATAAGTAGGCTAAATCGAGTGTTTTGATGAATTGTTCCAATTCAAGTAATCCAATCTTCACTCACAGGCATTCAGGCAGTTTAATCAACTAAGCAATTAGCCTCATGGCAAGCATTCTATCATGGCAACACTTACACACATGCAAGATGCTAAAGCATAAACACTCACAGTGTACTCCGAGCCAAAATAAAGAACTAGTTAGTAATCAATGTGTGATCCTAGCTCATATTAAGATGGCTAATGCAACACATGCAAAATGCAACTAGAAATAGGCTCGGCTATTCTAAGATGACATATGAGATGCGACAACTTGATACATATATTCAAGTAGGAATTGAAATACAATGCAGTTAGTATGATGCGCCGAGCCTGGTGCATGCAATACAGATGAATGATGCAAACATGCATAGCATAAGGATGCTAAATGAAATATGCCCTAAAACTAACCATCGTAAGCGGTTAAGTAAAAGGGAGAAAGACGTGGGGTTGGAAAACATGCATCACACACACGCACACTTATTACAACAATTGGCCCTCTCGACGAAGGGTCCGAAAGAATAATACAAATCAACTAATTAATCAACTAATCAAGCTAATTAATTATTACACAACTCTTAACTAATTAAACAAATTAATTAAGCTACAAAAATAGTAAAGCGGCCTCGATAAGAGGGACAAATGCATGCTCGATCGGCTTTGCTCGGAAATCCGTTGCCATGCCTCATGTTGCCTCTGTTTGCACTGTTTTGCACCTCTAAAAACTGTGAAAAGTCCTGTGATGCTCTAGAACCACTTCATGGACATGGCCATCGGCCAAATGGTGAAGCCATCGGCCAAAGGAAAGGTGTCATCGACCATTTATGAGGTCATCGGCCAAACACTTTTAGCCGATGGGCACACCAGATAGCCGATCGGCCATCTTTTCCTGCAAAATGCTGTTTTGCTGTAGCAGAAGACAAACAGAGGTATGGCAGTACATTTGCAAGACAATGTTTGCAACTACACCCCTCATCATGTTTAAGGCTCAAAGGTGTGTAGTTCTTGACCCTCAAGCCACCAATCACGTATTCCAATGCATGATGGCCAAAGGAGCCAAGTGTACAATTCAATGTGGAATGAATGCACAAAACACATAAGGGGGCCTCAACCTCTATCATGTTTGATCAAGAGGCAAGGCATGCACACACAATGCTATGCAAGCATGCAAGCATGATGCGATGACATTAGCATGCAACAACATGTAATGGAATTAGCATGTAACAACATGTAATGTGCCAAGTATGCAACAAGTATGCAACAACATGCAAGGCAAGCATGCAACAACATGCGAAGATAGGCTTAAACTGAAATGGATAGCTCTCAAACATGCCTAAATCAGTGGCCAAAAGTGCTAAAATGATGGTACTAAAATGCAAAACAAACATGCATGCCAATTGGCCCATAAGCTAGGCAACAAGACACAACTCTCAAACATGAGCAAGGTGTGACAAACATGAGAATGTGGCAATACAATAAGCTTTGAAAATATGTGAGGAATGATGCCAAATCAACCAAACAAAGCAAGTATAGCATGCAAGAAAGCCTAAAGCTTAAGGCTAACCAAGGGACTCAAACCATGGCTATGCAAGGCAAGCCGCAAAAGGGCCAAGGGCACCCAAAACAGCCCCAAGGCAGGTCAATATGAGACCAAAAATATGCTCGAGACTAGCCAACACAAGCTAGAACATAACACCAAAAACATGAGGCATGCAAGGCTACAAAAGGGGTGTTACACTACACCTATCACAACCACACATGGCATGACTTAACCAATGAAAAATAGAGTTATGGCATGGTAAAACAAGACCAAAAATGCACTTAGATGGCATCCCAAAGACCTAAGCATGGAGGCATGCATAATGATCCATTCATGAGGCATAAAACATCAACTCTTTAAAGCACTAAAGAAGTGATAAGTGCAAGCATTTGAGCATGAAACATGGACTGAAAACACATGTGAAATGATGCCGAATCATGAAAATGGTCCAAGTAATGCATGCTAGAAGACTCAATACTCAAAGCTAACAAGCTAGATTGAACCAAGGCTATACAAAGCAAGGCATACACGACCCAAAAACACTTTAAAAAGAGCTTAAACATGCTGAAATATGAATAAAATCTTCTTTGGGTCAAGCCAAAATCATGGCTTAAAGCACAAAGCATGTTAAGGCAATAGAGAGGATTGCATTACAAGTACATGAGGCATGCATGGTATGGTCAAACCAAGTCAAAATAGTGTTATATCATGGCAAAACAAAGCCTAATACATACTGAAATAAAGCCACAAAGAGGCATAAAAACATGCTAACTTAGTAAGCCAATACCACAAGCACACAAGAGAAGGGGAGGGGGGATAACCCCCTCTTATTTGAGGCCTCAAAACCTCACTTCCACCACTGAAATTCCTCTGGAATTCAGTGGTGAAGAGGCCAAACAAAGACTAAACAAAAGCCTAAAGGAGGTGGCCCAAAACAAGGCCAAATAAGGCACAAAGGGGGTAGACCACCCCTCAACACCAATGAGCCCTCAAACAAACATGTTAAACAACTCAAAACAAAGCTATTTTCAGTTTAAAGCTAAGCCAAAAGAAGCATGCAAATATGGCTAAGTACTCAAGCAAAACAAAGCTTAAAAGAGGATGAGACGCTCACCCTTGTAGAACAACAAAACCAGCAACTCTCATGTGCCAAAACCAACTCTAGGATGTTAAAACAAGTCCTATGGAACCTCAGCTCCAAGGTCAAGAGGTTTGGCTAAGGGGTTCTAGGCAAAATGCAAGAAGAATTCTCATTTTAGGGCACAAACAAGGGCCAATAGAGAGAGAGAGGGAGGAATATAGAGAGAGAGAGAGAGGGATATAACTTCTCTAATCCAATTTTTCAAAACCCTTGGGAAGGGAGAGGGGTCTCCCTTCTTATAGGAATTCAATTCCAAAGCTTCCTAAGCAAGCTAAGCTTGGTTGAAATCCCTCCATACACGTGTATGGAGGAGACAGAAAGTGGCCAACAACTGGCACCAGTTGGAAGCACAATCTCTGCAAAAAGCAAAGAAAAGGCCTCGGCCAAAAGAAATAGCCGATCGACCAACATAAGTGCCGACCGACCAAAAAGAGTGCCGATCGGCCAAAACTTTTGGCCGATGGCAAGAACACAAGGCCGATGGCATCATGCCTTGGCCGATGGGTTGAAGGGATGGCCAACAAGCCACCCTCTTCCCTCAGAAGCAAAAGCATGAGTGTTTGGTCCACAACCAAGCACAAAACAGACAAGTTGAGAGATCCTAAGGGAAGGCGCGCGCCCAAGACCTCCGGGAATTCAAAACAAACACGAGCATAGATAATCATCGAGTGTTCAAACGATGACGTCCAAGTCTTGAGGACGGTCAAACATGGGGTGTCTATAGTTGTGCGATTTGAATCTCTGTGTATAGGCGATCTCTGCATACATTCTCTCTCTCTCTCTCTGTATGTATGGGTATCTGGTTTGTATCTGTCGATACATATATGTATGTATATGTATGTATCTGCTGATACATACATATACATATATATGTCTGTGTGTGTGTGTGTGTATCTGGTTTGTATCTGCGTATGTATCTGTCGATACATATATGTATGTATATATAGATAAGCAAATTTGCATGATATCTGGTTTGTGTTTGGCAATGTTGTTTTAGTTCTTTGTTTTGTGATAAATTTTGTTTGTTTGATACTTGTTTTGTGATTTTTGTATGTGATATAGTGTAATGATTTTGTTTGTTGTATAATGTAATGTGCTTTGAAGTTGTAATTTGGAATTGTGAATTCTGATGTTTTGATACTGATATGTTGTAACTGTATAATTTTGCAATTTGGAATTGTGAATTGTGCAGTGTTGGTATTGATATGTTGTAACTGTATAATTTTGTAGTTTGGAATCTGTGAACAATGGTTTGCTGGTTTGTGATTTTGTAGTATGGAGGGGTGTTTCATGTTAATGTGCAAATACAGTAAATCTTATGTTGCTATTAAGATTAGTGAGGGATGTAGTTATCATGAAGTTGTTGAGAAAATATCTACGAAGTTCAAGGAGTTGAGTGTTGGTAACTTTTGTTTATTTTTCTCTATTCCTGGATATTCTAATTGTATTGTTGAATGTGATGATGATTTGGGGAATATGCTGTCAATGGTAGGTTGTAGTGGTTCTCATGTTGTTAATATTGTTGTGGGTGATAAGAGAATTATGGAGGTTGATGATGATAATTCTTGTAGAATTGATTCTGTAATTTGTGAGA
This sequence comes from Camellia granthamiana, assembly GCA_036172215.1. Classification (NCBI taxonomy): domain Eukaryota; kingdom Viridiplantae; phylum Streptophyta; class Magnoliopsida; order Ericales; family Theaceae; genus Camellia; species Camellia granthamiana. Next base: position 52,668,727 of record CM069916.1, on the reverse strand, counting down.
GTTCTTTGGTTAACGATTGTGATGATTTTGGTGGTTTGTTGCTTAGTTTTTATCCAGAACCAGAGAGAGTTTTGTTGTCTGCTAGTTGGAAGGGGATTATACATAGTGTTGGTCAAGAATTTGAAGGTGGAGTGCCGGCGTTCCGCATTGCATTGGGTAAGTATGCAGTTGAGTGTGGTTTTACAGTGAATTATTTGAAGAACGATGCAACAAGAGTAACTGCTAAATGTATGATGAAGTTCTCCAGAATGCCCACCTATACATATATATATATACACACAGTAAGCTAAAGCCTAGTGAATAACATTAAAGTAAAGAGGTTAATGAACAAAATCCGAACTTGTCATAAGAGTAAAACAGATCGTAGCATAAACATACTCGTATCTGAACATAGTAATGGTACATCCCATAGAACACATCACATATCGTCTTCCGACTAGAGTAATCGGTTTCGGATACCGATTAAACACATATCACCACAATGAAGTAGCTAACGAGATCTCGTAATCACATATATGTCATGCATTAACCTGCCGTCCCCCATGACTTGGGACTATCTATGAATGCCATAATAGATTTCAAACCTAGGACATTCGTTCACGTAAATCATCATTTCAGAAACTATAACTTATCATATCTCATTTGGAACATAACTCATATGAACATATATTTACAATAACGTTACTCACAGTGGGTTCCCGTAAATGGTCAATCAATCTTCGGACGTTAACCTACAAACACAAGGTACATAACACAAACATATCTTATCATTACGCATTCATGTGGCCATTATGGCTTAGCTTTCATTACACTGATTCTTGTTCTTTCTTATCACAAAGCTTAAACACACACACACTTGCAATTTCTTAACTTAGTACATTCCTTTCTTAGTGTGTTTCTAATCCATAACCTCATTACTATAGCTTAACTAAGGCTTAGGAATGCCTAAGATGCAATGACGATGCCAAAATGCATTGAAAAATATTTAGTCAAATTTCTGAAAACAGGGTCCCCGCTCGAGCGTATCTTTTCTCGCTCGAGCGGACATACAAACATGTGAGGGGTCGCTCGAGCGAGACTTCCTTCACTCGAGCGGTCTGCAAACTTGGAAAAGTACTGGTTGGTCTCAAACTACGCTCGAGCCACAACTTCCACGCTCAAGCGGTTCAACAAAAATACAAAGGGTTCGCTCGAGCGTAACTTTGGTCGCTCGAGCGGAGTGCTCATGCCTGCAAAAATACTGAGAGCTCGCATTCTCCGCTCGAGCTTAGTATTCCTCGCTCCAGTGGACTGCGAAATTCTGGGTTTCCAAAAACAGAGTTTTGAGCTTCAAAATGTAATTTCAATAGCTACACTCATGCATAGCTTGATCAAAACACTTGGAAAACCTTTCTAAAACACAAATATATGATCATTTTCACACCCTTAGCTCAAAACTCATGGATTTAGCAAATTTGAACTCAAAAGCTCATGCATGAAAGATTTTCAAACTATTTTCTTGATTTCTTCAAAACATGCAAATGGTTGATATGAATCCATGAATTTCCAAAACATTATGCAATATACGAACTCACATGCTTGCAATGACTTCAAAACTCAAACTCAAAATGATGGAACCAAAGGTTAATCTCCAAGAATGCACATGCAAGTCATCTACAAGCTCAAAGACCCACTTCTCTTGCTAATTTTTTGAAATTGGCTCAAAGATGTGTTGAAATCATGATGCATGGAAGTTAGCTGTAGAAAATATGCTCAAGACTTTTACCTACAGCTTTGATTTCAGAAATGTGAGATGAATCTCCCTAGTTTCCTTCATCCTCTTCAAACTCTTGAGCTCCCACTCTCTCTCTAGCCAAACTCTCTCAACACAAGGGACCAAATGAGCAAAAGGGATGATACAACACTCCCTCACTCAGCTGAATATACACATACACACACCTCACTTCTCATCAAACATGCCTACGTGGTTATGCATGCAAGGCTCCAACACACACACAAGGGTTGTGATCCTCTACACTCAACATCACCAATGCTTTAGCACATCATACACTTAATCACATCTTGGATCATTAATAAGATTAGATAGGTACCAATCATGCATCATTGTAATTAAACACAAGTAGTCTTAATTAATCAAGGTTAGCACATTACTCAATTACTCCAAAAGAGCTCCAATTAAGGCTCAATTTAATCACATGCGATTTTATTGAACTAAATAAATTTTTAACAAAACTTCTTGTATGGTTCTCGATATTCTAGTTAGCCAATTCATGAACTCAAATTTGGTTTCTAAAAGCATTTAGGCTAACAATTTCAAATTCAAAGCAGAGATCATGACAAATAGCTTTCAAATCAGATAGATATGCATAAATTACCACAAAGCACATATCACAATTAATAATAACACATAATTCCATTTAAAACACTTGTTAACATTCTAAATTACGGATTAGTACTTAATTACGGATCGGGGTCGTTACAGTCTCCCCACCTTAAGAAGTTTGGTCCTCCAAACTTGAGTTATCTTATATCATAAGGAATGATGTCCATCATAAATATGGCTTCAACTCTTTACAAAACAGAAGCATAACCATATTCATAACCTAATCTCGACATTAACTCCATACCAGAAACAGAATCATAAATCATATACTTATCAGACATCATAGATTAACACTGTTTCCATTTTCATAAGTAATTTCCCCCGTCAAGTTACAGAGATTTGATTTATTCATTTCCGAGTCGTTTATCTGGTTTTTGTTCAATTCGGTTTCCAATTCGGTAATCCATCACAGTTAGTCCAGGTCATTCAAAGTATACCAGACAAATTAATATATAAACTCCATAGCATCAAATCCCACGTATAGTAATACAAAAACAAGTTCATGGTAGTAACGGTACACTGAAGCAATTAGTTACGTGTCTTGCATACAGATACTCTCATATTCCCAAAGCATTAATGATAAAATCCTATAATCCTATTCACGTGTGTTCCCAATCAGTTATTTACCATCACATAGTCTGCTATAGACGGTTCACATTCTTTATAAGTGTTCTACGTTGGTTCAAGTCCTCAGTCGATTGGTTCCCTTAGCAACATAACATGGTCATTCAATCATAAGCAATTCATAGTCCCCCATAATGTAAACAAATTAGATAATAGTTCTTAATTTAGGTAAAGGTCTCCTCAGATCAAATCAAATGAAAGTCTTATCGGATCGGGGTCGTTACATCCGGTTATATCAAACAAAAGTTCAAAGCGTGTGTCATCAAACAGAAGTTCCATCAGTTAAACAAAGGTCTCATCAAACCACGGTTCTATCAGGTTATCAGGTAAAGTTCTATCCTTATCATTTTCAAACAAAGTACATTAGTTCCATAGTTCATACTCCATTCGCTTAGGTGCATAGTCAGTAATTTCACAATCGTTCTAAATTTATCAGTTCTCAAAATCACATTAGAGTCATGCATCAATATAGTTTATATCAAAGTGTTACAGGTCATATACAATGTGTTCCTCCGAACAAGTTTACAGGTAAATGCACAGGCATGCAGTTGTCCATATCAAGGGGTAAGTATCATAGTCAACATAGCAGTTTCCTAAATAAGTCCTTCATATAGGCATACGGTACACAGCAACGTATCATATAAAGTTTTTCGGTGGCGCACAATAGCAAGTTGTTATGTAGAAGTCCCAAATTGGTCATACTGTCACTAAAGCATAGGCTCGCTGGTCTAGTCAAATAGTCTTGTCAATTTCCAACAATCACAATTCACAGTTTAGAGTTTATTATTCGGGGTCTTTACTTAGTCACACAATCCCAGAGTCATAGTCCCAATGGTCAAGTTATCAAAATAAATAACATATCGATCATTCTGAGCAAAGGTATAGTCATATATGTGCATGTTCAGAATCTAATAACATTCCCAATACGGATTCACGAGTTCCATGTACAGATGAACACAAAACAGTTTCTCCAGATACGATAGTTAAGGCAACAAGTCATAAGTCTACTCAGTCTAGATACAAATGTAGCGGATACAAAGAGTGTGTCGAGTTCGAATTAATTAACATCCCACGCAAAGGTATAGATATATGTAGGTCCAAACATGTTCCATATACAGTCAATCATAATGTGTCCCCATGTTTAATAGTTCGAGCATAGTTTAAAAGGTCAGACACAATAGTTCATATTAAATTGTTGCGATACGGTATAAAGTTCTAGCCCAGTAGATCTCACGGTTCACAAGTCCCAACAATTTCCATAGCACGAGTGATTCGTCGAATTCATAGAGTTTCAGACATCTCACATAAAATTTTACAACATGTAGTAAGTCTTCAAGATAGTCAGTAACTAGAGTTCATAATGCGAATAATTCAATTGGTTCAATCAATATGTCCACAATTCATATTAAGTTAAGGAGTATATGATCCCCACACAAATTCCCACACAAATATTTGCACATAATTAAGGTAATACCTGTATCAGTCGTTTCAGTATTCCAAGCATTTCTAGAATTAGGGTATAGGAATAGAATCAGTCGTACTAGCATTAGGCCTATTGTTGTTCGGATGAGTTCGCGGGCAAGATTTAGCCAAGTGTCCTCTCCTTTCACATTTAAAACAGGCTCCAAATAGGTGGTGACAAATGCCCCAATGTTGTTCCCACATTCTTTACAAATAGGTATATCATTGTTCACATCGCTTTCCCGACTTTCATTGTCAAAAGTTATTGCCTTAGATTTTTCATTCACAGAGGTCATCGAATTACTGGTCATTTCAAATTTCTGTTTCTTTTGTTTCTTTCCCTCTGATTCAGTTGATAATGTTGACTTTGATATTTTCAAGGCTGCTATATTTGCCTCGGACATTAAGGCCCTATCAAGAACGTCCACATACTTTGGCAATTTTAAAATGCCAACTCGGTCATACACATCTAGGTCAAGCCCATCTTCAAATTTTCTAGCCTTTTTGTAGTAACTGTCTACCATGTGTGGTGCATATCGGGCTAGTTCAGTAAATTTTGTTTCATATTTGGCCACAGTTATATCACCTTGTTTTAGTTGTACAAATTCGGATACCTTTCTATCTCGAATGCATTGGGGAAAATCTTTTTTGAAGAAAGTTTCTTTGAATTTATTCTATGTCACACCTGCATTATCATTCCGTACTAACATCCACCATCTCCTAGCTCCTTCTTTGAGTGTGAATGTTGCCAGCAAAACTTTATGTGCCTCAGTACACGGAAATACTTCAAATATTTTCTCAGTTTCCAAAACCCAAACCTCGGCTTTCAACGGTTCAATACCCCCCAGAAATTCCGGTGGCTTCATCGTATTATATTTTTGTGTTAGTGTTATCATATCATAATTAGCTAGTTCAGGTACAAGTATTTGCCTTTGTTGTTGTTGTCTCAAAGATTCGGTTAAGGCTTCGATCATTCTTTCTAACCGGCTAATTCTAGCATTAGAAGATTCAGATTCGCCTACATTCCTTGTCCTTTCCATTGTCTACACACAAACAGGGTGATTATCAATATAGGGAAAGTTCTCACTGATTTCACGTTTCATTTTTCACTTCGAATCAAACAGTTCGTCATTTTGTCTCAACTCAAATATATTCACATAGGTTACGTAGTCTTTCACGTTCATATGGTCATGTTTACAAGAATTACACATTCGATATCGAAATCAATATTACATGTTATTTCTCATAACTTCTTTGTTCATGCTCATAGGTTTCATTTCATTTTATTTCATTAAAGATATGTTCATAATAGGTCTCATATTTACACATGATAATGCAATGTCCCTATTTCATTTCTAGGACATCCTATAGCTCATATGGACTCGTGTGTGCGGTATAACTCATGCTCTGATACCACTCTGTCACGCTCAAACCCGCCCCTATAGGTTTAGCATCCTAACCGGCCAGTAATCCTTGGATTACCGAAGGCCTCAGAATTGATTAGCAAAATTGAGGGGCTAGCAGAAGCAAATACATAAATATAGTTGTCCAATGAGCTGTGCTGACTTATATGAAACAAAATATTTAAAACTTTATATACATCTCCAATAGTCAGCCTTGCATTATCCCTACACATATTAAAGCAGCTTAAGTATAGCCAACAAAACAAACAAGTCATATATACATAAGTTACCAAAGCTCTTAACATGTGACATATCCGGAACCTCCACGTGAGGCGCAACGGTTGGCTGACAACAGAACACAGATTCAGACAAAACCTTCAGGCTCGAACTCCAAAATGCCTACCTATACATATATATATACACACAGTGAGCTAAAGCCCAGTGAATAACATTAAGGTAAAGAGGTTAGTGAACAAAATCCGAACTTGTCATAAGAGTAAAGCAGATCGTAGCATAAACATTCTCGTATCTGAACATAGTAATGGTACATTGTCACGACCCAAACCCGGCCCTATGGGTTTAGCACCGTAACCGGCCAGTAATCCGAGATTACCGAAGGCCTGCTTAACAGTATTACAGTAGAACAGAGTACAGGGCCTGGCGGAAGCCATACAGTAAGTAAATAATGTCCAATGAGCTGTGCCAGTCTGTATGCCAAAAAGATTTTCCGTACATTCATATAAACAGTCAGTAACAAAACAGTATCTACAATATATACAATCATTCAAGTCGGGGACTCAACCGCTATTAACAGTACAGTACAGTCTATATAGTATTACAAAACGGTACAGAGACAGACGGGGAACCAAAACCCCTAAGCCATAACTCAATAGGCTTGGAACCTCGCAGTGAGGCACAGTGGCTGGCTTGACAAAACTGGAGCTAATCCCGACGCCTCTAGCCGCGTTCTGGTGCCTGTACACCTACATATATATATGAGCAGTGAGCTAAAGCCCAGTGAATAACACAATGCGTAAAGAGGTTTAGAATGAATGTCCTTACAGTAATGGAAACAGTTCATTAAATCAGTATTCCAGTCTTTCAGTCAATCAGTCATATGTGGTACATCCATTAGCATAGCAGTACAGTAAACGGTAGGTCTTAAAAGACCGAACAATAATTGATGGCCATCAATCAGTAAACAGTAGTGGTTCCATCACGGGAACCGGATCGATTAGACAAATCCACCCGTTCATAGACCGTCAGTGGGGCCATCCGTTCACAGACCGTCGATGGCAGAGATTTCTCAAACGGTAGCGGTGACAGTAAACAGTAGTTGTTAAGGATGCCACAATACAGTTTAGAATATAGGACATACATGCATTCAATAAACAATATCAGTTCAGTAAATAGTTCAGTTCAGTATTTCAGAAGATAATCATTTGAACATATCTTTACACAATTATTACTCACAGAGTTTGGGCTACAGTATGCTAGAGCGTGTCTCCCTGGAATGCCAACCCTATACAGTTAACAGAGTGAACACACACTAAGTTCATAGTTGGGGAAAGATAATAACTTGATCCCTAAATGCCTCGGTGTGTTCTACATCTATGTTCCCATAAGGATGTCTTAAACTAGGCCTAAGAATGCCTAGGATGGAATGGGGATGCAAAGATGTACTTAGAAAACATTTTCAGAAATTTCGAGCGCAGGTTTCCCCGCTCGAGCGTACAAGCAAACAAAGGTCCCCGCTCGAGCGGCAACATCCCCACTCGAGCGGACCAAAAAGTACTGGATAGGTGAAATCTCCGCTCGACGCCCGCTCGAGCGTGTCACCCAGTCCTCCGCTCGAGCGCTCAATACTCCGCTCGAGCGAACTGATGCACAGTGCAAGATGCTGGGAGCTCGATTTTCCCGCTCGAGCGCCACTTTCCCCGCTCGAGCGGGAGTGCAAAATCTGGAAAATCCAGATTGCACCTCCAAGCCAAAAACCAAGTTTTGATGCATAAATTTCGATCTTCTTGGGCCAATTTTCTGGAAAACTCTTGTAAATACATAGGATAACATGATTCAAAGCTAAATTTGAGAAATCAAAGCTCAAGGGTGTTTAATTCAAACTCAATCTCAAACCCATTTTTCATGAATATGAAGAACATGCAAACATGCATGAATTTAAACCATTTCAAAGCCTCAATGCTAGTTCAAATGAGCCAAATCTTTCAAGAACATGATGAACTCATGGAGTATGATCAAAAGATGGACATGCATGTGAGGAATTACCATGAACTCAACTCAAAACTCATCAATATAGACATGCATGCAACAATTAAGCTACAATTCAACATATGAGGCTATATGATGACCCAAACTACAAATTTGGACATGAATCTGATGTAAGAGTAAGCTCAAATCCTAAACAAGAGGGTAGTTACACTACCTTAGGTCTTGAATCTCAAGAATATAAGCTCAAATTTGAAATCTTCACTTCAACTCTTCCAATTTCAAGCAAATCAACAAGAACAATTCTCTCTCTCTCTAACTCTCCTCTTAGGTCGGTTGAGGCAACACAAAGGCTGATGAAATGTTGTTTTAATCAAATGCATTAAGTGTAATAAGGCTCAAAAGGTTTGAGGTAGTGGGCCACTACAAGGCTAGTTTGGTAAATAAGTCCAAGTTTGCAACATTTCAACATTTAATCTAATTTAATCATACCTAATCAGTTTTCAGATAATTATACCGTTAAATCACATAAATTGTGGTGGTCCTAAAACATCAATCAGTTTACGGTTCGGCCGCCGATAAGGCCTTCAATTAGCAGTTTAAACATAAAACATGAACAGATAAATAATCACTCAAACAGACAGAATATGCAATACAATAGATATACTCAATCAATTCAGGTTCAATTTCAGTCAGTCAGTTCAGTATTTTATTCAGTCCAGTTATCAGTCATTATCAGACTCAGTTAACAGTAATCAGTGGTTATCGGTAAGCAGTGATGAGGGTTATTACATACATCCCATAGAACACATCACATATCATCTTCCGACTAGAGTAATCGGTTCTGGATACCGATTAAACACATATCACCACAATGAAGTGGCTAACGAGATCTCGTAATCACATATATGTCATGGACTCGCATTAACATGCCGTCTCCCATGACTTGGGACTATCTATGGATGCTATAATATATTTCAAACCTAAGACATTCGTTCACGTAAATCATCATTTTAGAAATTATAACTTATCATATCTCATTTGGAACATAAGTCATATGAACATATATTTACAATAACGTTACTCACAGTGGGTTCCCGTAAACAGTCAATCAATCTTCGGACGTTGACCTACAAACACAAGGTACATAACACAAACATATCTTATCGTTACGCATTCATGTGGCCATTACGGCTTAGCTTTCATTACATTGATTCTTGTTCTTTCTTATCACAAAGCTTAAACACACACACACTTGTAATTTCTTAACTTAGTACATTCCTTTTTTAGTGTGTTTCTAATCCATAACCTCATTACTATAGCTTAATTAAGGCTTAGGAATGCCTAAGATGCAATGAGGATACCAAAATGCATTGGAAAACATTTAGTCAAATTTCTGAAAACAGGGTCCCCGCTCGAGCATATCTTTTCTCGCTCGAGCGGACATGCAAACATGTGAGGGGTCGCTCGAGCGAGACTTCCTTCGCTCGAGCGGTCTGCAAACTTGGAAAAGTACTGGTTGGTCTCAAACTATGCTCGAGCCATAACTTCCACGCTCAAGCGGTTCAACAAAAATACAAAGGGTTCGCTCGAGCGTAACTTTGGTCGCTCGAGCGGAGTGCTCATGCCTGCAAAAATACTGAGAGCTCGCATTCTCCGCTCGAGCTTAGTATTCCTCGCTCCAGCGGACTGCGAAATTCTGGGTTTCCAAAAACAGAGTTTTGAGCTTCAAAATGTAATTTCAATGGCTACACTCATGCATAGCTTGATCAAAACACTTGGAAAACCTTTCTAAAACACAAATATATGATCATTTTCACACCCTTAGCTCAAAACTCATGGATTTAGCAAATTTGAACTCAAAAGCTCATGCATGAATGATTTTCAAACTATTTTCTTGATTTCTTCAAAACATGCAAATGGTTGATATGAATCCATGAATTTCCAAAACATTATGCAATATACGAACTCACATGCTTGCAATGACTTCAAAACTCAAACTCAAAATGATGGAACCAAAGGTTAATCTCCAAGAATGCACATGCAAGTCATCTACAAGCTCAAAGACCCACTTCTCTTGCTAATTTTATGAAATTGGCTCAAAGATGTGTTGAAATCATGATGCATGGAAGTTAGCTGCAGAAAATATGCTCAAGACTCTTACCTACAGCTTTGATTTCAGAAATGTGAGATGAATCTCCCTAGTTTCCCTCATTCTCTTCAACTCTTGAGCTCCCACTCTCTCTCTAGCCAAACTCTTTCAACACAAGGGACCAAATAAGCAAAAGGGATGATACAACACTCCCTCACTCAGCTGAATATACACATACACACACCTCACTTCTCATCAAACATGCCTACGTGGTTATGCATGCAAGGCTCTAACACACACACAAGGGTTGTGATCCTCTACACACAACATCACCAATGCCTTAGCACATCATACACTTAATCACATCTTGGATCATTAATAGGATTAGATAGGTACCAATCATGCATCATTTTAATTAAACACAAGTAGTCTTAATTAATCAAGGTTAGCACATTACTCAATTACTCCAAAAGAGCTCCAATTAAGGCTCAATTTAATCACATGCGATTTTATTGAACTAAATAAATTTTTAACAAAACTTCTCGTATGGTTCTAGATATTCTAGTTAGCCAATTCATGAACTCAAATTTGGTTTCTGAAAGCATTTAGGCTAACAATTTCAAATTCAAAGCAGATATCATGACAAATAGCTTTCAAATCAGATAGATATGCACAAATTACCACAAAGCACATATCACAATAAATAATAACACATAATTCCATTTAAAACACTTGTTAACATTCTAAATTACGGATTAGTACTTAATTATGGATCGGGGTCGTTACACTTGGTTTTTGTTTTGGGAGTTGATTGGCTTTCTTGGAGCTTTCTTTTTTTGGTTAGAGGAAGTTCTTGTTTTTTTGTTGGCTTTCTTTTGTATGTTTTTGTTGTGGTTGGAGGTGTGGTTAGTGTTTGTTGTGTGGGTGGGGTCTGTGGTGTAGTTCTTGGGCTTTTTCTTGTAGATAGAGTGGTTGTTTTGTGGGTTTTTTGGTGGGGTCTGTGGTGTTTGGTTGTTTTTGGTTGTGGTGGTTGGGTTTTTTGGGAGGGGGAGATGTTGGTGGCATTTCAATGGATATAGGCGAAGGACTGTCAAAAGGGGAGATACTTAAATCCTGATTGGATTTTTAGGCATATGGGTTTGTTTCTTCCAATATCTTCCAACAGCTATTTCTAAAAAAATGAAAGTGATAGTAGGGCATGAGTAATATAGTGACAAAACTGTATAATTTTACAATTTTATATGCAGTTTAATGTGAATTTGTATCTATTTGTTGTTAATAGTTACAAAACTGTATAATTTGATAGTTTGATTTGCACTTTATAATAAGTTACCTATTTGTTTTGAATAGTGATTAAACTGTGTAATTTTACAGTTTCATTTGTAGTTTGAATAAATTTAGATATGTTACTTGTAGAGTGATGAAATGAAACTGTATGATGTTACAGTTTTTATAAACAGTATCAACAATAAGAACAACCCATTGTATTTTGTAAACAGCAACAATAACAACGACAATATTAAGTATTCAACCAAATGTAGCAACAATATGAAGAAGAAAAGCCAATATTGAACAACAAGAAGAAGCAAGAACAACAAGAATAAGGATAAGGTGTTGAATGTGTAAAAACAGGGATTTATGTGTAAAAACAGTGGATTAGAATGTTTAAAAACAAGGGACTAGAATGTTTTAAAACAGGGGATTATATATAAAAGAGGGTTTATACATTTTGAAGTTTGTAAAATGTGTTTTACAAGGGTTTTTTTTATGAAAGTGTTATTGAAATGGTATATACGAAATATGAAAGAATAATGTACAAATTTGAATGAAAAATAATGGATAGGTGAAGAGAGATGTTACTTTTTTTTCCCCATTTCTGTGAATCAGAAGTCAGGAACTATGAAATTTCTTCAGAGTGGTGATGGTTCTTCATGTTGTTGAGAGTCACCGATTGGAGAATATGAATGGCTTGGTGTTGTATTGAAGATGAACGGTTTCGTTTTGTGGTTAAGGTAGGGTTTCAAAGGGAATGGAGTTGAACGGAGGAGAGATGGAGGACTGAGAATACGATCTTGAGTGGCGGAGATGTGACAGTGTACTGATCAAACTGAGATGATCGTGGGTGATGGTTGCGCGCGTGTAAATTGGATGATATATTGTGGGTATTTTCGTCTGATTGATCATTTGAGGACTTAATGGAGTATTAAATTTGTTTTGGGCCTAAATGGGGCATGATATGTTGGGCTTGGACCTTTGGGTCAGTTCCCCAATAAAAATTCTCCCTCTTCCTTTAGTATGGGTGGGTTCGGTCCAAGTTATGAGCAAAATTCCAATCTCTATAGGAAGCCCATTGGGCCCATTTCCAAACTCTATATGAGAAGTCCATTTGGCGCATCTAGTTTGCTAAGTCTCTATAGCTCCATTTCGTCTGGAAGGTGTGGTGTGGTGTGGTGTAGGGGTGAGAATGGCTCGAATTAGTTTAAATTAGGGTAAAATCAAGATTGATTCGTTATTTATGATTTTTGAAAAATTAGAATTAATTCAATCCGTTTAAATCGTGAAACCAATCTAAACTAATTCATATAAACACCGATTAGATCGGTTTAGAACCACGGATTTACATAATTAAATAACAAAAAAATATATATAGAATATTTTAATTTCATAAAAATATAAACACAACATCATATTAATTCCACAACAGCAACATGTCCTTTCATAATAGTGACATACTATTCTAGAATTTAAACAACTATAAGAAAACTGGTTCCATCATAAGTATTTAGACCATTACAAATTAAAACTAAAAACCAACCAACAAAAAGAATAAAAGAAGATACTATGCGGATTTAGGTTTTATATGGAATAAGAGAAGATACTATGTGGGAGGCAAGGTTTTGAAAACCGGACCAGTCTGGCCTGTTGAACCGTCGACCAGTTGGGGTTCTAGTCCAGATATACCCTTTAAATCGTTTGAAACTAAAAACCGGCCTATTTAGAGAGAACCGGGAAAACCAGCGGTTGAACCGGCGAACCAGTCAACCCGGAGTCGGTTCGCCGGGTTGATGGTTTTGGATTTTTTTTTTTTTTGATTTTTGCTAACTTTTTTTTTTCTTTTTTTTCTTTCTATATATATATATAATATAAGAATATAAGAAAAATTTAATTGGAAACTCTCTTTCAAGGGACTCCTCTTGTGAGGAATCCCATTAAGAGCTTGAAATTATTGTGAAAGTCTCTCTACCTATAAGAAAAAAATTCTTTCAAAAAAACTCAAGAAATCCATGTGGGATTCAATCAAATGTATTGGAGGGAATATTGAAATTTTGATATCCCTCCAAAATTTTTGCTCTTATTTCAATCAAATTATTTGAATTAAAATCATATAGAGGGAATATTAAATATTTGATTTCCTCTTCCAAAATTAAAATTAATAATATTTTAAAATATATTATTATATTTTTCAGTAAAAAAATATTAGGACAAATATTTAAGATAATTTAATATTTTTAATTTATAATTTTATTACTTATATTTTTATTTAAATATAATTTTAATATATTTATTGCGCCACGGTTCGATTCCGGTTCAACCCGACGGTTGAACTAATGACCCATCCACCCGATTCCTTTTTCGTTTCGCTCACCGGTCCGATTTTTAAAACATTGGCGGGAGGATGTATAATATAAATATAAGCGATTTGTAAACGGTCCGAATCAGTTCCAATCCGGAATTGTGGGGTTCAATCCAGAACCGAGCCGTGGATTACATATTTTTAATTTTTCAATCCGAAACTGAACCATAGATTCAAAAAATCAATTTAAACCTACCGAATTGAACTGGACTGGATCGAATTATGAATTTTACGAATTTGTTACTCATCGCTAATGTGGTGTGGTGCAAAGCGTGAAATGCACATTGGGCCTTTTAAGTTTGGTCTACATAATAGACTCTCTAGAATAATGTCAGCTAGTGACATAAGGTCTTGTTTGGAAATAAACTATTTTAATAATTTTTTAACTTCTTATAAATGATGTGTAAAAAAATATAGAGAGAGTAATGTGACAACTTATAGTGACTTTTTGACTAAAACTGAAGGTTGCCAAACGAAACCTAACTAAAGCATAAATTACTGGCTAGTCTTATGTAATGGACTTAAATATCTACAAGTTTTATATATTTTCTTAAAAGTGAAAAAATAATAATTTATTGATAAATAAATTTGGTCAATAGAATCGACCTATAAGTCTCGTGTAACCAAATAAATTAGAATATGAGAATTTTTTTTGTGTTATATCATGAGGAATGCTGATCACCAATTTTTTTTCAACAAATACAAGGCAAGATAGGCTCTCTCTCTCTCTCTCTCTCTCTCTCTCAATTTTGTATTTATATAACTGGTTCCAAACACAAAACTAGCTAATAATATAATAAACATTAAAATAGACGATGGCATAAAATAATGACATAATATTTAAGTATATGAAGAAAACCATTAACCTTATGGACAGTGTTTTCCTCCAACCTAGTCTGTAGGAGTTCCTACAATCTAAGTAATGTGTCGCTTTATAATTGGTTAAGAGATTATACAATTAACCTTAGGCAACTTATTTATCTTTTTTATAATTAAATCTTTATCTAAAAATATAAAATTCAATATTAGTAATTTTGGATGACCCATCAACTGATTTTTAATTATTTATTATTTTTGCACGATCAAATAGTTCCACAACAAAAATAAACATGTTTGGTTTTATTTTTGAGTATTTTAATTTTTAATTTTTTTTTTTTTGTGTGTGTGTGTGTGTGTCTTTAGTTACTTTTTCATATTTTAGGCAAAATTTTAAAACTTTTTAGATGTAAATAATCTAAATGTACCTTAAAATATTTGTGAAGAAAATTGAGATTTTTTTTTTAATACAAACAAATAAAAATTAAAAACAAAAACTGGCACATTTTTGTTTTGTTTTTTTTTGTATGTGTGAATTTTTTTTCTATATTTCTATGACACAATGTTGTTTAGTCTAGACAGATTTTCAACGGCTATGAATTGTGTAATACAATTGTGGGAAAAAAAGAAAAATCAAGTGGTGGATCATTCAAAAATTACCAAAATTGAATTTTATATCTTTAGATAAAAATTTAACTACAAAAAAAATAAAAATAAAAATACAAATACACAAGTTACCTAAAACAAATAAGATTCCATACAGAAGTTACCTAAAAAAAAAATAATATTCTAAATACATATTTAATGTCTTAACCAATCACCACGTTACTTGGGACCAAAACATTGTTCTTAATCTCATATTTAGTGACAAACTCTAGGAGTTGTTCTTTTAGGTAAGGACATTGTGGTAGATGAGAAAAATATTTTTGACATAGAAATGGAAAGAGACTGGGCAAGACATTTTATAGTGGTAAACAATAAACTCATACCAGCCATACAAGGGCTCCCTATTAGTTAAAAAAATTGGTGTAAATGGTGTGAGTTGGGGACGCTGTATTAATATTACTAGCTGCCCCCCCCCTCCGGCGCGTTGATCTGAGCCGTCCATTCATCGATTATGGGCACATGTATAGATGTAGTTAAAAGGAAGTCACACCCGAGCCCAGGAGTAAGTGGTGTGAATTCTTTTGATTCTTTTGCCGGGTAGAGCTTTACACGTATAAAGTTAATATTAATGAACAAAAACAAATACACCTTTTAAAAAGGAATCATTGAATAAGTTTATATTAAAAAAAATTATATTTTATAATGGCATAAAATAATTGAAATATGATTTTTCAAAAATTATTTTTAATTTAAAAATTACAATAAATTATTTAAATATAATAAAATTAAGTTTCTACAAAATAAAAGTATTTGTATAAAAAGAAAGGTAAGCAGAAAATTTAGAATGATATTTTCATTTGATTAGAAAATAATTATAAATGACCAATAAGTTATCACCTATAACCCTCATTTTTTTCAAATAAAAAAAAAAAATTCACAAACCATCACTTTTATTAGAAAAATAACATTTATTTTTATTTGTTTTAGCAAAACTCATTTTTTAGCAATTTAAGCAAAAAAAATTTCATTTTTTTATTTTATTTGGTTTAATTGACAATTGAGATTAAAAAAAATAAATAACAGGATTCACCATGTTTTGCAAGTGCTGAAAAAATCTAGATAAACAATAAGAAAAATGTTTGAGACCCACAAAAAAAACCCATAATTGTATCTACAATGATGTAGTATCATATGTGTTAACTTTTGATTTGGTACACTCAATGACATAGTGCCCAACTCTCTTGTCACATCATTGCGGGTGAAACTGTGGATATATAGCATTTCTGGAATAATAAATTATCACATATAACTTCTATTTTCCATTTTTATTATATAAAAAAAAATTCACCAACTATCACTTTTAATAGAAAAAAAAAATGTTTATTTCTATTTGATTTTAGCAAAAGTCACTTCTTAACTATTTAAGCCAAAAAATTTATTTTTTTATTTTAATTTTTAATTGACAATTGAGATAAAAAAAAAATTAATAGAATCCATTATGTTTGGCAATTGTTAAAAAAATCATTCATTTTCTTAATATTTTTGTGTTTTGTTAAAAAAATATTTGTATTAAAAAAATTTATTATTTAAGTCCTTGTAGTTTAGAAGGACATAATTTTTTTAAATATAATTTAAAACAAAAAATAACAAAAAAATAAAAATATAAACTTTTAATAGTGATTAACAATTTAAATACGTGTATTTAATAACATATTATGTTTAGATTAATAACTTATGACATATCATTATGACGCATATGAATATTAATCTCTTTCTAATTGTAGTAACATAATTTAAAAAAGCATTTAAATTTAAAATTTTATTTTATAATTTAACAAAAGATGAATAAATTAAGGAATAAATATTGATCTTATTCTTGTAACATAATTTAAGGAAGAATCTAAATTTAAAATTTTATTGTAAGAATATAAAATTAATTTATGAACCAATCTTGACATATATTAACTATAATTAAACCAAAAAAATAATAATTATAACTTTAAGCTTTAATAGAATGACAACGTTTTTCAATTATAATAGTATATAGATTTTGTATGAGGTTTTGAAACTCTCACAATATCTCTTCTTAAAAGTATTTTTTGTAAAATATATAAATAATCTCAACGTCACTCTTATTGCTCCTAAATACAAAAATTATGAGCTAATTATGATTATTTTAAATTTGTATTTAAAACTTACAAATCATGGGATAGATTATTATAATTTTAAATTTAGATTGTGCCAAATTTAAATTAATAGATTGCTTTCCATATTTAGTGACTCTCAATTTTGAATTTTGAAATAGATTAGTATACTTTTCATTTTTTTTTTTTAAAGATTTGATATACTTTCCATTTAAAAGTCATAAATCAATGGATATTAATATTTATTTATTTATTTATTTTTGCTTGAATAAGAGGTAGCCAATAGAATTTTTTTTTTAATTTTTAAAAATCAAAAAATTACGAAATTTAGATTGAAAACTTAGAACTCTCATAAGGCTTGTGAGTTAGAAATTCATTTTTCTTATATAATATATAGATACAAAAAAAAAAAAATCACCACGTTACTTGGGACCAGGGGCGGAGGCACTCAAGGGCCGAGGGGTCACGTGCCCCCCTGGGATTTCGGAATTTTTTTTTTTAAACATAAAGAAAATATTTTAAATAAAAAAATTTATAAAAATATTATTTAAAGTGAAATGTTAATGACATTTTTAAAATTATGAGAACAATAATGGTTATTTTGATTGAAAGTAAAAAGACTATGATAAGTTATATTTAGTGTGTTTGATTTGAGTTTTCTGGATTAAGTTTTTTGAAAACTAACTTTTTTGATTTTCGTGTTTTTTTGCTTTTTGTGAATAGTTTTTAAATTTTAAACATTTTTTTTACTTTTTTAGATATACCTTACTTAGATGTATCTAAAAAGTAAAAAATTTGTGAAAAATATTTTTAAAAATTAATAAATACATAAAAATACAAAAAATGTACTGAATTCTTGTATTTTTTTTGTATTTTTGGTATTTAGTGAATTTTTAAAAGATTTTTTTTACAATTTTTTTACTTTTTAGGTGTATTTATGTTAGGTGTGTCTAAAAAGTAAAAAAATAGCTTAAAATATTAAAAAATTCAGTAAAAACAAAAAAACACGGAAAATAAGAAAGTAGAATTTTCTAAAAAGTATTTTTTGAAAAGTGGAAACAAGTAAGGTGTTATTATTTATTTGTAAAAATTTCAATATAATGGTGATGTCTATAATTATTGACATGCAAATATAATTAACCTCAATGAAACTATATGAAATTTATTGGATTGTTACGTACATTTGACATGTAGAGTTTGTTCTCCATATATTTTTTTTTCTTAAATGACCACTATATAAATTATAATCAAGTAACACATCTTCAATTATAAAAAAAATAAAAAATTACAATAGGTCATAACTAATATCAAAATGAGTCATAACTAACTATTACTTGATATATAGTAATAGCCAAAATAACAACCACAAAAAGTTATAACTAAATTATATCTAACACTATAATGTGTCATAACTAAAGATCATGAAAATCATAATTACGACATATGATAGACACTTTTTTTTATGGTGTGTTTATAGAATTTCTCTCCTAAAATATATTATTTTTATATCAACTTATCTTCTTTTTTAATTTTCCAATCTACCTATAAATAGTTACTCCCCAATATTTATATAAAATTTAATCTCAAATCCTATAATTTAAAATTCACATTTATCCAAATGGACTCTTAATATTTAAGTTTAGTAATATCTCATTGTTGTTTATTATAAAAAAAAAAAAAAAAAAATTTGCTTGGTTAGAGTTTTCCAAAAATACTTTTCAGAAAATTCTACTTTCTTATTTTTCGAATTTATTTATATATTTTTACTGAATTTTTTTTAATATTTTAAGCAATTTTTTTAATTTTTAGACATATCTAACATAAATATACCTAAAAAGTAAAAAAATTGTGAAAAAAAACCTTTTAAAAATTCACTAAATACCAAAAATATAAAAAAAATATATGAAAATTCTGTACATTATTTGTATTTTTATGTATTTATTAATTTTTTAAAATATTTTTTCACAAAATTTTTAAATATATCTATGTAAAATTCATCTAAAAAAGTAAAAAAATATTTTAAAAATTTTAAAAATATTTATTAAAAACAAAAAAACACGAAAACTAAAAAACTCAATTTTTAAAAAACTTAATCCAAAAAACTCAAACAAAACACACTGATGTTATCATTAATTTGTACCCCATCTCCATCAAATTTCTGGCTATGCCACTGCTTGGGACCAAAACATTGCTCTTAATCTCATATTTAGTGACCCAAACATTGTTCTTTTTTCTATCAAACAAATACAAAAAATAAGAGCTTTCATGTGGTCATCAAGTCAAAGTCTTATACACCTAGATGCCAAAATTTTCCGGGAGGTACCAATTTGTCAAGACTTGGGTTTTTGTGGGAAATTACATTGTAGCATTCCATGTAGTTGCCTCCGAAAGGAAAGAATTGATAAAGAAAAATGTTTGAGGGCCCTAATTTCTGTGGCTCAAATGGCTCAAAATTGCCAAAACGACGTTGTTTTGGCAATTTTAATGTTGTTTTGTACTCAAAACGACGTCGTTTTGGCAAATTTGAGCCATTTGAGCCACAGAAATTAGGGCCCTCTACCACTGTTATGAAACTAATGATCACTAAAGTCGTACATGTTTACTTGTTCTTATACGCAAGAGATCAAGAGTTTAACTTTTAAGAAAATTGTTAAAAAATTCAAATTAAGGAGAGTGTAAAGTATTATATTCAATATATATTTTTAATTGATGAGAGGTCCATCTTTATAAAATAGTTTGGTGAGAGGTTCTTTTATTTATTTTGAAGGACATTTTGTTTTTAATTTTATCTCTTAATTTATCTATTGACTTTTTTTATCTGTTGACTTTCATTGACTATCTATTCAAATTATTTTCTATCTGTTTAAATTTTTTGAGTATCTGTTCAAATTTTTTTATCTATCTGTTCAATTTTTTTCCCTATCTGTCAAATTTATATGTCTATTGAAATATCTATCCATTGAAATTCCAATCTATTGAAATTCACAAGCTTATCTGTTTGAATTATTATTATATCTGTTAAAACAACAATCTTATTTTAATTTTTTTAATCCATCTGTTGACACACCTCTTTTTTTTTTCTATGTGTGTGTGTGTGTGTGTGTGTATGTGTTCAAATTCTCATTTTTAACAGATCATATCTACTTTTCAACTCTCTCTCTCTATCTGTTCAAATTCTCATTTTTAACAGATCATATCCACTGTTCAAAAAAATTATATGTTCAATTTTGTTCAAAAAAAAAATCTACCTATTCAAATCTTTCTTTTCGCTCTCCCTCCATCTATTGCAATATGTTTCATCACCATTATCATTATCAGCAACAACAACAACAACAATAAAAAATCAACCATCATAATAAAGAAAAAAAAATTCACATCTAACACATGTATTCAACAAATCTAACATAGATCTGAGCTCAATTCTTAAAGAAAAAAGAAGAAGAAGATCAATCTGTTTAAATCTTTCTTCCCATGTCTCTCTCTTCTCCTTATCTGTTCAACACACAAAAAAAAAAAAAAAAATGTTTCATCACCATCATCGTCAACATCAACAACAACTAGAAGGAAAAAAAAAATGATCTTCATTAGTAGTGCCAAAGCAATCATCTTCATTAGCACAAAGCTCTATTTTCAAACCAAAGCTACAACCTTCCAGATCTATAACCAAATCCAACACCACTCCAACTTGAGTCCAGTGAGCACCAAATTCAAACTAAAATTAGAGCTGAATTAAGATTAAAAAAAAAAGAAAAAAGAAAAAAAAAGGACTAATAGAGAGAGAGATACTCACCGATCTGAAGAAGAAGAAGAAGAAGAAAAACAATAAGCTAGAGAGGAGGCCGCAACCGCCGAAGAAGACTGAGGCTATGTTACTGGGATTGATACATTGTAGAGAAGCTTTTCAGTTCTCTCTCTCTTGCGCTACTAGATTTTCGACGAGAGAGAGAGAGAGAGAGAGAGAGAGAGAGAGAGAGAGAGAACTTACTATGATCGATACATTGTAAGGAAAAAAAAAATCAAGTGGTGGATCATTAAAAAATTACCAAAATTGAATTTTATATTTTTAGATAAAAATTTAACTACAAAGAAAATACACAAGTTACCTAAAATAAATAAGATTCTAAATACATATTTAATCTCTTAACCAATCTCCGTGTTACTTGGGACCAAAACATTGTTCTTAATCTCATATTTCGTGACGTAATGTTCTTTTTCTATCAAACAAATATAAAAAATCACCATGTTACTTGGAACCAAAACATGGTTCTTTTTCTATCAAACAAATACAAAAAAATGAGAGCTTTAGCATTCCATGTAGTTGCCTCCAAAAGGATAAAATTGATAAATATGAACCTAATGTACGAGAGCCAAATATCTGACGCTATCCGTACTCCTCGTGTCCAAGCTGCACTTTCCTCTGATTTTCCTGAGAACACAAAAATAGTGAGTTACCCGGCGGTGCGCTACCGAAAAACCCCTCCGACAGTTAAGTTAGCACACTTAGAGAAAGAGAGAGAAAAGAGATGAGATAAAGTGGTAAGTGAGCTTTGACCAGAGGATGTTCCAGTCCCCAGTATGGAGGCGCAGCATCATTTATATAGTTTCTGCGTGCGCTTCTGCGCCCATTTTCCTCTGGACGCGTGGGCCTGCTCTCCTCTCACGTTTCCCCACGTGTCAGCACTAATATAACTAAACACTACCCAACGAAACTGCCAAACAGTATCGACGAGTAGGGACAGCGAAATCTCCTTCCTGCAGTAACGTCGCGCCGCATAGTACTTGTCATGACCCGAACCCGCCCTCATGGGTTAAGGACATAACCGGCCAGTAATCACGAGATTACCTACGGCCTTAAACTGAATCAGACATGTTTCAATAGAGTTAAGGGGGCCAAACGGAAGCAATTTCAAACTTTGTCCATAGAGCTGTGCTTACATGGCACGTCATAACATTTCACAAAAGTATTCGTTAATAACTCACATCAAAAAGGAAGTCAACATATATACTTTACATAATAGGATCATTCGAGTCTTAGTCAGCCTAATCAAAACCTATTTATAACCGTACTCCAAAGTTCTCGCCAATATAACAAAATATAACAATATGGCAAAAGGCGAAAACAAGTCTCGCACGTGAGACGTATGGGCTGACTCTACAAAACCTTGGTTGTCTCTCTCAAACTTCACTGGGGCTGGGTTTGGACCTCCCTTGGCTCACCTACAAACACATGAATGAGTGTGAGCGAAAGCCTAGTGAATAATATCAAATAAAGAAGATACACGAACAGTATTTAGAACAACATGCATCGAACGGCCTTGGGCCCAATTCATATTGCTATCTAGTATATACATACATATATCAAGTAACTGCGGTTCCAAACACATCAGACGGCCTCGGGCCCAATCCATTCATGTCAAACGGCCTTTGGCTCATTCATTCTTTCATTAATGTCAAATTGGCCTTTGGCCCATTCATTCTTTCTCATTCATGTCAAACTGGCCTTTGGCCCATTCATTCTTTCATTCATGTTAAACTGGCATTTGGCCAATTCATTTGGCATGGCAAACATTTGTCCACAATTCAAATTAACGAGCTTATAAGACTTATAGGGAAATAAGCAATTGGACAATTAACATACTTCAAAATATCTTTATTAAGATATTACTCATAGTGTTCTGCCGATGGATTCACCCTTGAGCTCGACTCTACACATTACATAACACATATGGGTCCCAAACGATTCAATCTGTTCTTAATTCAAACATCCATCTTAGGCTTCTTTCTTATTTTTTTAATTCATTAATAATGCTCAATGCTTGCCTAAGAGTACTTAGAAACGAAAGAGAACGGAAAATGAAACACAGAACACCTTTACAAATTTTCTGAAACAAGGGTCCCCGCTCGAGCATGGACTTTCCCGCTCGAGCGGACCCATTAAGTCTGCAAAAGTATTGGTTACCTCTTTTTTAAGCTCGAGCGTGAAATTAGACGCTCGAGCTGAAGGTCACACTACATGGCTCCCCGCTCGAGCGTGAATCTCCCCGCTCGAGCGGACATCCATGTCTGCAAAAAGTTCTGGAAGCTCGCATTCCCCGCTCGAGTGGATCTTTCCATGCTTAAGCAGACATGCCAAATTCTAGGTTTTCCAGAACTGCTCTTCAAGTTCAAACTCGGCCTTTAAGGGCCCAAAACTCATAATTTCGGTCCAAAACATGCAAATACATCATATAACATATGGGTGTAAGCAACATGAGGCCAATCATTCAAAATCATGGTCCAATTCTTCAAAATTACTCAACATTTCTTTGTATAATCATGGCTCATGCATTCAAACCTCATATATCCTCCATATCTTTAATAATCAAACATGCATGCCAATTTTGACTTCATTTCTATTTCAAATGATACAAATGGTGTTTATTCTCATGAAACTCAACAAAACCATGCTTGCATGTATGATCCAATGCTCAATCTTTCATAATTCACATATTACATGCTAGATTATGTAATTTCATAGGAATTCTCTACATGCATGCACACATGGACTTCAATTTCGACTTAGTCAACTCAACTCATGATCTAACTCATCATTTAGTCTTCGATTCATAAAATCACAACTCAAACTCATGAGTTAATGGTTGATTACTCACCTAGGAGCTTTAATCTTCTAAACTCATGCTTAATTCTTGAGTTGGTCTTCAAATTATTCAAGCTTCAAGATCAAAACTTCAATTTCCTTCACCCTCTCTCTCTCTAGCCGACCCTCTCTCACTTTAAGGTGTAAAATCTGATTTTTGAGCTCCAAACAACAAAATGAGAGTGTAATTGGCCCTTTATATAAGCCCCTCTAAACACATTATTTTAATACTAATTAATTGAGTACTATTTCATCAATTTAATCTATTTATTCTGATCCGAATCAATTTCCAATTAAATTTCACCGTAGGCTCTAAAAATTACGCTAATCACAATGGCGTAGTCAATTTCGGTTTCTATGGCCGAGAGGGCCTTCAATTTAAATTCCAAAGCAGAAAGTCAAATAGATTTTCTTACGGTGAACAGATAGAAATTCAAAACCACATATATTCATATACATGGCACTCAAAATCATATCAAACACATAATCATATTCATAACAAAGATTAATTAGCATAATATGGATCAGGGTTATCACAGTCTTCCCCCCTTTAGGATTTACCTTCGTCGGGGAACAAATGTGGATAGCGTAGTCGCATTTCATCCTCTTTTTCCCATGTGGCATCCGTCTCATAGTGTTCCTTCCATTCCACTTTCACCATTGGGATGGACTTGCTTCTCAATTGTTTCACTTGCCGGTCAATGATTCGTACCGGCCATTCGGCGTACTCCATATTTTCGTCAAGAGCTACCCAGTGATAATCGATCACATGAAACGGGTCTCGAAGATAACCCCTCAACATTAATACATGAAACACATTATGGATTTGCTCGAATCTCGGTGGCAAAGTAACTCTATGAGCAACGGGACCAAGCCTTTCTAGAATTTGAAATGGCCCAATGTAACAGGGCGACAACTTACCCTTCTTTCCAAACCTAACTTGGCCTTTCATCGGAGTCACTCGGATGAATACATGGTCACCAACCTCATACTCAAGAGGTCTTCTTCGAACATCTGCATAACTCTTTTGTCGGTCCTGAGCTGTTTTGAGCCTTTGCTGAATAGTTTTAATTTTCTCGGAAGTGTCTTACACAATTTCAGGCCCAAGTAAAGCTCTATCCCCGACTTCTGTCCAACAAATTGGTGATCTACACCTTCTACCATACAAAGCCTCGTATGGTGCCATACCGATGCTGGAGTGGAAGCTGTTATTGTATGCAAACTCTGCTAGTGGCAAATAGTCTTCCCAACTCCCCTGAAAATCCAAGGCACACATTCTCAACATATTTTCTAATGTCTGTATGGTTTGTTCTAATTGCCCATCTGTCTGTGGATGGAATGTAGTACTAAATCTCAGTTCTGTCCCCATAACTTCCTACAAACTCTTTCACAATTTGGATACAAATTTCGGATCTCTATCCGACACAATAGATACCGGAACTCCGTGTAAACGGACAATCTCGTCAACATATATTGTAGCCAGTCTATAAGCATTAAATGTAGTTCTAACCGGTAGAAAATGTGCAGATTTAGTCAGTCTATCAACTACAATCCAAATGGAATCCATACCTCGAGGTGTTCGGGGTAGACCAACAACAAAATCCATAGTCACATGTTCCCACTTCCATTCAGGAATAGGGAGGGGTTGAAGTAGACCGCCTGGTTTCTGATGTTCAGCTTTAACTTGCTGACATTGAAGGCATTTGGACACATTTTCCGCAATTTCTTTCTTCATTTTAGGCCACTAATAACTTTGCTTCAAATCCCGATACATTTTATTGTTACCCGGATGCATAGCAAACACTGATTTATGGGCTTCATCTAAAACCCTTTTCTTTAATTCCGAAATATTTGGGACACACATTCGGTTCCGAAATCTTAACACTTCGCCTTCAAGGCTGAATTCTGCTTTCGGACTTGTCTCAAACTCATCAATCACTTTCTTAAGGAATTTATCCTCTTTTTGTTTCTTTTTAATCTCATCAATGATCGCCGGCTCGGCTGAAATAGCGGCTATCAATCTGCCTTGTTCATACAATACCACTTCAATTTCAGAATTCTCGAAATCTTGCGAGATCTCTTCCTGTTCAGTAAGCAAACAAGCCATACTCCCCATTGATTTTCTACTCAAGGCATTAACAACTGTATTGGCTTTCCCGGGGTGGTACTGGATTTCAAGATCATAATCTTTTATCAATTCAAACCATCTCCTCTGTCGTATGTTTAACTCCTTCTGCGTAAAAAAGTATTTCAGACTTTTGTGATCCGTGTAGACTTCACACTTTGCCCCATACAAATAATGCCGCCAGATTTTTAAAGCAAAAACAACTGCGGCCAACTCTAAATCATATGTTGGGTAGTTCTTCTCATGTGGCCTCAACTGTCGGGAGGCATAGGCAATTACCCTTCCATTCTGCATTAATACACAACCCAAACCTTTATAAGGTGCATCACTGAAAATTACAAAGTTTTCTGTACCTGATAGCAATGTCAGAACTGGTGCGGTGGTCAGTCTCATTTTCAATTCATGAAAGGCAAATTCTCTTTCGCCGTTCCATTCAAATGGTTGCCCTTTGCGTGTCAGTCGGGTAAGAGGTACAGCTATTTTCAAAAAGTCTTTCCCAGCTAAGCCCATGAAGCTACGGACTTCTGTTATATTTGTCGGTGTAGGCCAATTCACAATTGCCTCTATTTTCTGTGGGTCCACCGAAATTCCTTCCTTGTTGATCACATGCCCTAAAAAGATAACCTCATCCAACCAAAATTCACATTTCTTTAGTTTGGCATATAATTTCTTTTCTCTAAGTGTTTGCAAAACAGTTCTCAGATGTTGTTCATGTTCAAGCCTATTCTTCGAGTATATCAAAATATCATCAATAAAAACCACAACAAATTCATCAAGGTAGGTCTTGAAAATTCGGTTCATTAAGTCCATAAACGCTACAGGTGCATTAGTCACTCCAAATGGCATAACAAAAAATTCATAATGACCATACCTCGCTCTAAATGATGTTTTCTCAACATCTTCTGCTTTTACTTTCAACTGGTGGTACCCGGATCTCAAATCAATTTTGGAAAACACCTGTGATCCCTGCAACTGGTCAATAAGTCATCAATACGGGGTAAAGGGTATTTATTCTTTATTGTCACCTTGTTCAGTTCTCGATAGTCAAAACACAGGCGCAAGGTTCCATCTTTCTTTTTCACAAACAACACTGGTGCACCCCATGGCGAAGTGCTAGGTCAGATAAACCCTTTGTCAAGCAGGTCTTGCAACTGTTCTTTCAATTCTTTAATTTCAGTAGCAGCCATTCTGTAGGGAGTTTTAGAGATGGGCTGGGTGCCTGGCACAATTTCAATAGTAAACTCTATCTCCCTGTCCACCAATTCCCCTTGCAATTCATCTGGGAACACATCTGGAAATTCGCTAACAATAGGGATACTACTCAATTCAACATTCACAAATTGTTCAGACAACACATAACACAAATAACCCTGGCACCCTTTCCTGATTAATTTATATGCTTTCATTGCAGATATCAGATAAGGTGAAGGCACTACCCCGTTACCCACAAACACAATTTCTTCATGTTCCGGTGGTTTAAACACAACCCGTTTTGTTACACAATCAATAGTGGCACGATATTTGGTTAACCAATCCATGCCCAGAATTACATCAAAGTGCCTAAAGTTCAAAGGCAACAAATCCACATACAAAATGGCATTCCCAACACGCATGTCACAAAAACGATATACAAATTCACACAACACAGATTCCCCAGATGGAGCAGATACACATAGCAGATATGGCAATAATTCTAGAGGTCTACTCAGTCTAGATGCAAATGCACACAAAAGAGTGTGTTGATCCGAAGTCAATTAACACAAAAGCATCCTGATTACATATAGAAATAGTACCTGAGACAACTGCGTTAGCATTCCGTGTATTGCCCGGAACAAGCGCGAAAACTCTCCCTTGCCTCACAGTATCTCTGGTGGTAGTAGATCTCGTAGTATTTCCCAGCTTCAGGATTGATGCAGTTGAGCTAGCAGCTAGCTTTCCACTATTTTGATTACAATCTCTGGCCATATGCCCTTGTTTACCACATTTAAAACAGGCTCCCGACACACAATAACAAACCCCACGATGCCTTTTACTACAAATATTACACATTGGGGATATATCTTGGGAAGAATTAGAATTACCCGAGGAGCCCGTATTCTGCTTCTTCAAAAACTTCTTCTTCGAAAAGAAGCCTTGCCTTTTACTACCTTTCCAGTCTGTTGTTGATTTAGCCTGTCTAGCTATGTTAGCTTATGATATTATGGCCCGGTCTAGCACCCCAATATAGGTTTCCAGCTTCAAGACATTCACCCTTTCTAAAATGTCGCTTTGAAGCCCACCTTCAAAATGCCTCGCTTTCTTATAGTCGGTATCGATCACATGTGGTGCAAACCTGGCCAATTCATTGAATTTGGCCTTATACTCAGCCACTGTCATGTTGTCTTGTTTTAGTTCCATGAACTCCGACGCTTTCCTGTTACGGACACATTGAGGGAAGTACTTATCATAGAAAACTTCCAGAAATTTGGCCCAGTCAACATCTTTATGATTCTCATGCATTAACATCCACCATCTTCTTGCTTCATCTTCTAGCATAAAGGTGGCTAAAAGTACTTTCTGCGTCTCTGAACAAGGAAATACCTCAAACAGCTTTTCAATGCCGAGAACCCATGCTTCGGCCTTCAACGGATCTAATCCTCCATGAAACTGTGGCGGTTTCATTTTCTTAAACTCTTTGGTGAGAGCTATTATTCGGTTATCATTCTGATTATCTTGCATAGGTGGCACTGGAGGAGGAGGAGGAGGAGGCGGAGGGTGTGGTTGTTGCCACTGCTGTTGTTGCCTCAATGTCTTTGCCATTTCCTGAATCAGTCTTTCCATTCTATCCATTCTGGCAGTAGAAAACTCCTCTATCTCATCACCTCTTGTTCTTACAATCTGATTAAACTTGCATTATACTTTATACAAAAGTTTCACAAGTATGCATATAAATAAGAGCATACATATTCACATAATTTATAATGCAAGTAGTTCATAAACATATAGCGTACAAGAATTTTATCTCAAAGCATTTAAGCACATTCTTGATGTCTTCAGATTCATACTTATCACATGAATGCATCCTAAATCCTTTCTAGACGCCTATTGCTCTTTTGGACAAGTGTGTGAGTTATTAACTCGTGCTCTGATACCACTCTGTCATGACCCGAACCCGCCCCCATGGGTTAAGGACATAACTGGCCAGTAATCACAAGATTACCTACGGCCTCAAACCGAATCAGACATGTTTCAACAGAGTTAAGGGGGCCAAACGGAAGCAATTTCAAACTTTGTCCATAGAGCTGTGCTTACATGGCATGTCATAACATTCCACAAAAATATTCGTTAATAACTCACATCAAAAAGGAAGTCAACATATATACTTTACATAACAGGATCATTCGAGTCTTAGTCAGCCTAATCAAAACCTATTTACAACCGTACTCCAAAGTTCTCGCCAATATAACAAAATATAACAATATGGCAAAAGGCGAAAACAAGTCTCGCACGTGAGACGTATGGGCTGACTCTACAAAACCTTGGCTGTCTCTCTCAAACTTCACTGGGGCTGGGTTTAGACCTCCCTTGGCTCACCTACAGACACATGAATGAGTGTGAGCAAAAGTCCAATGAATAATATCAAATAAAGAAGATACACGAACAATATTTAGAACAATATGCATCGAACGGCCTTGGGCCCAATTCATATTGCTATCTAGTATATACATACATATATCAAGTAACAGCGGTTCCAAACACATCAGACGGCCTCGGGCCCAATCCATTCATGTCAAACGGCCTTTGGCTCATTCATTCTTTCATTCATGTCAGATTGGCCTTTGGCCCATTCATTCTTTCATTCATGTCAAACTGGCCTTTGGCCCATTCATTCTTTTATTAATGTCAAACTGGCCTTTGGCCCATTCATTTGGCATGGCAAACATTTATCCACAATTCAAATTAACGAGCTTATAAGACTTATAGGGAAATAAGCAATTGGACAATTAACATACTTCAAAATATCTTTATTAAGATATTACTCACAGTGTTCTGCCGGTGGATTCACCCTTGAGCTCGACCCTACACATTACATAACACATATAGGTCACAAACGATTCAATTTGTTCTTAATTCAAAAATCCCTCTTAGGCTTCTTTCTTATTCTTTTAATTCATTCATAATGCTCAATGCATGCCTAAGAGTACTTAGAAACGAAAGAGAACAGAAAATGAAACACAGAACACCTTTACAAATTTTTTGAAACAAGGGTCCCTGCTCGAGCGTGGACTTTCCCGCTCGAGCGGACCCATTAGGTTTGCAAAAGTACTGGTTACCTCATTTTTAAGCTCGAGCGTGAAATCGGACACTCGAGTTGAAGGTCACACTACATGGCTCCCCGTTCGAGCGTGAATCTCCCCGCTCGAGCGGACATCCATGTCTGCAAAAAGTTCTGGGAGCTCGCATTCCCTGCTCGAGCGGATCTTTCCGTGTTCAAGCAGACATGCCAAATTCTGGGTTTTCCAGAACTGCTCTTCAAGTTCAAACTCGGCCTTCAAGGGCCCAAAATTCATAATTTCGGTCCAAAACATGCAAATACATCATATAACATATGGGTGTAAGCAACATGAGGCCAATCATTCAAAATCATGGTCCAATTCTTCAAAATTACTCAACATTTCTTTGTATAATTATGGCTCATGCATTCAAACCTCATATATGCTCCATATCTTTAATAATCAAACATGCATGCCAATTTTGACTTCATTTCTATTTCAAATGATGCAAATGGTGTTCATTCTCATGAAACTCAACAAAACCATGCTTGCATGTATGATCCTATGCTCAATCTTTCATAATTCACATATGACATGCTAGATTATGTAATTTCATAGGAATTCTCTACATGCATGCACACATGGACTTCAATTTCGACTTAGTCAACTCAACTCATGATCTAACTCATCATTTAGTCTTTGATTCACAAAATCACAA
Source organism: Camellia granthamiana (assembly GCA_036172215.1). NCBI lineage: Eukaryota > Viridiplantae > Streptophyta > Magnoliopsida > Ericales > Theaceae > Camellia > Camellia granthamiana. The sequence continues at coordinate 52,637,608 of CM069916.1, read as the reverse complement.
TCAAACTCATAAGTTAAGGGTTGATTACTCACCTAGGAGCTTTAATCTTCCAAACTCATGCTTAATTCTTGAGTTGGTCTTCAAATTATTCAAGCTTCAAGATCAAAACTTCAATTTCCTTCACCCTCTCTCTCTCTAGCCGACCCTCTCTCACTTTAAGGTGTAAAATCTGATTTTTGAGCTCCAAACAACAAAATGAGAGTGTAATTGGCCCTTTATATAAGCCCCTCTAATCACATTATTTTAATACTAATTAATTGAGTACTATTTCATCAATTTAATCTATTTATTTTGGTCCGAATCAATTTCTAATTAAATTTCACCGTAAGCTCTAAAAATTACGCTAATCACAATGGTGTAGTCAATTTCGATTTCTATGGTCGAGAGGACCTTCAATTTAAATTCCAAAGCAGAAAGTCAAACAGATTTTCCTACGGTGAACAGATAGAAATTCAAAACCACATATATTCATATTCATGGCATTCAAAATCATATCAAACACATAATCATATTCATAACAAAGATTAATTAGCATAATACGGATCAGGGTTATCACAGTACTCCCCACCGAGCTATGCTTAGTGCGGCGCCACGCCATCACCTTACGACCGTGCTACTTGTTTGGTTTCCTTGATAATTCCTCACTGTGGGTTCAACTAAAATCCTTAGTCACGACCGAGCATTGATGCTCAGAGGACTAATCCCATCCAACTCGGTAGAGCGCACATCTCCTCCAGACTGGCAATCCAAAGTTGTTTCAACTCGGCCGGATTGAGTCCTCGGTCTAGCGCGCACCCAACGTCTAACTGAGCAAGGACTCTGACTTCGGCCCAAACCAGTTCGGTCCAATATTAGGTCGTAAACCTCTCTCTCAGTCATTGAAGTCATACATGTTTGTATCAATTTGTCAAAACTTGGGTTTTTCTAGGAAACTACATTGTAGCATTCCATGTAGTTGCCTCCAAAAGGATAAAATTGATAAATATGAACCTAATGGTCACTAAAGTCATACATGTTTACTTGTTCTTATAGTAAGAGATCAAGAGTTTAACTTTTAGGTGATTAAAATAAAAATTAAAAAAACTTTTTATTGCCAAAAGACACTTTTGTCCAAAGACCTATAAAATAAAGGAAAAGTACATTACAAATCAATGATAAATTTTATAAATATTAATAATTAAAATCTTAAACATTTTCATCAATTCATAATAACTTTTTCAAAATTTCACTGATATATATTTTCTCCTAAAATAAACATCAATTTAATGTCAAGCCTGAATCTTCAAGAATCTTCGGGCCGCATTGTTAGGCCTTATAGAAAGTTATCCAAGCATTCAATGACCTCTTTTTTTTTTTTTTTTTTTAATTTATATATATATATATTTAAAATCGAATGTCTGAATTAACTTATATGCATTTTGACTAATATCAAGACCCGAGAATATCTTAAATGTCAAAATTGTTATTGTTGAATTTATGGTAATGAAAATAGACATTTTTAGTAGTAAACTACTGTCCCTTTTGGAACCAAAATTTACATTGTAAAAAATTAAGCATTTTTGCACAAATTTAATTATCCTTAAGAGTACATTTAGGCTTCGTTTGGAAAGTTGGGTTGAATTTTTAGCTTTTTGACTATTCTAAGGCATCATTTGAGAATATACTATTTTAATAACTTTTTAGTTTTTTTGTTAAAATATGAGATAAACAAATTAGTATGTTTAGAATGATTTTTTGATTTTTTACGAAAACATGTATAAAAAGTAGAGAGAAAATAGAATATTTAACTTTTGGTATAGGTTGTTGGCTTTTTAGTTTTTTTTAGTAACTTTTTGATTTTTAAGCTAAAATAGTGAGTTGCCAAACTTGGCCTTAAATAAAAATGATTATAATTTAGATGTAGCATTTTATCTTATTAATTTTTTAACCTATTTTATCATTTTATAACTAATTTAACTAAAAGACTAACCCAACCCAATTGCTAAACTATACCGTATTGTCAACAGTATTGTCTCAAATTTTGTCGGTAAGGTCCTTTGTTGATTTTTCAGACATTTTTTTCTTCATGGTTCATGTGACGATTGAAATTAACGTCTTAATATTTTTTATAAAATTTTAAAACTTTAGGAATAGAAGAAATTAGTTTCTAAAATTTGTTTATTTTATCAATTCCGATACAGACCCCCTCAATTGAAGACCCCCTCGACCCCCTCTGAGGTGGCACCTGATGAAGTCATCTAAAGAAGAATCGCACAATGAAGAAGGTGTGATACACGCTGTAGACGTCCCCGAACGCCCCGGGAGGATGACTCCCGTTCTGTTCATTATTGGGTTCACTACAGTTCAAAGGACTCAATTTGTCACGGTTCTAAATCTAAACCAAAGAGTCCAACTCTGGCAAATCGTTTTGAAGAAAAAAACAGATTTTGAAAAGTAGTGCCAAACATGGACTGCTTTGCCAGATTACAGAGTCGCCACCTAAATATTTTTTAAAATGGGGAATTTAGGAAACCCTGACTCGGTGCCGAAGGCCACGTGTCCGTCATCACCAAAGTGGTCTTGGCTCGGGAGCTTGGGTACGATCGGGGAAGGTCAGCTATGAGCACCCCCTTTCGCCCGGTCCGAAGACCGGCCTCTACTAACCGTGATATCCAATTTTGAAAACTTTATGCGTTCTTATTCCAATTATTAGCCTAGAATTACTATGTTATGCGCACAGCAAACAAGTATAGACTAGATTGCTTAATTTGGAAACAAACATTGCGTATCCGTTTGTTTTGAAAACAGTTTGAAATTGCTACTCGCAAGTAGGCTAAAATACGGATTTCAATGAGTTTTCCAACTCAAGCAACCCAACCTCCACCCACAGGCATTCAAACAGTAATATCACATAAGCATTTAGCCGCATGGTAAGCATACCGTCATGTTAACATTCACACGCATGCGACATGCTAAAGCATAAAAACTTACATCGTACTCCGTGCCAAAACAGGAAACCAGTTAGCAAAACATGCATGACCTAGTTCATGTTAAATGGCTAATGCATCACATACAGGAGTGTAATCTAAACAAGCTCGGTTAACCCTAATCATGGCATATGAAATGCGCGAGTAGCACGTATTCAATTTTGGAAATTGAAAGTACGATGCAGTTTGTATGATGTACCGAGCCCAATGCATGTATAACAAATGAATGGATGCACGCATGCTATCATACTGTAATGCTAATTTAAACGTGCCCTAATCTACCATCGTAAGCAGGTAAATAAAAGGGAAGAAAGAAATGGGGGTTGGAAGACATACACACCCACGCACACTTATTACAATTACGCCCTCACACAGAGGGACCAAAAGAATAATACAGTCCCAAAATAATACAGTCCAAATACAGAATAAATTAATTATTACAAAATTTCTAATTATCAAATTAATAACAACATAAGAGAAAGGGGGCCCCAGCCCTGCCTCGGGATGCGCGAACGATGCATGCTCGAATCCGACTTGCCCGGAAAACCCGCGCCATAGCACTGCTGCCTCTGTTTTTACTGCCCTGTCTCTCCAAAAATTACCTGAGTCCCAGAATGCCTTCCAAATGAACTGTAGTGCACCACCGGCTAGAGGAAATGACCACCGGCCGCTTAAATTTACCACCGGCTGCTCTGGAGGCTATCGGCTGAAAATATAGTGCCGGTCGGCACATTATACTGCCGGTCGGCAGAAAGTTCCTGCAGGGGACAGTTTGACAGCAGCAGCAGACCAGCAATGCATGGCATGGGTTTTTAGGCATATGTATGCACGGCCATTGCCTCCTATCATGTTTGAGAACTCAAGGAAGCATGACCCTTGGTTCTTGGGCCATCAATTATGCACGTTGATACATGATGGCCTAAGAAACCAAGGTTGCATTTTAATGGTAATGCATGCAAACAAACAAATGAAATCCAAGGCCTTATCATGTGTTAGTCAAAGGTCTTGGTGACCAAGAATTGAGACGAGTTGCACCACTTGAAGTGTGAACCCCTCTCAACCCTTATACTTGGTTTGACACCCCAAACCAAGACATGGAATGCATGTATGCAACATGGCTTAAATGATGCAATATGAGGTTAAATGCAAGGCATACCAAATGCAATGCAACATACTATGGCAAGTGTGCAATACTAAGCATGCAAGGTGCAAAGTGTAATACAAACATGGACCATTTATGCAATAGAGTTAGCATGTGACAAGACCTCATTACTCAAGCATGCAACAAACATGATGCAAGCATGCAAAAGTGGAATTAACCACAATGGGGCAGCCCTCAAACCAACCCAAAACAGTGGCGAAACATGCCCAAAGTGGTGACCAATACTTGTGCAAGCATGCAAGTCAAATGGCCTAAGATTAAGGCACAAAAAGGGAGCACCCTTCCACCACTACCAAGACCAATCATGGCATGAATTATTTAAGCAAAAACAGAGTTCCATCATGCAAAAATAAACCCAAAAACCTTGATATGGCAGCCCCAAAAATGCATTAAACATACAAGCATGCACAATGCTCTCTTTAAAGCATAAGAGACCAACACTTCAAGACATGGAAGAGGTGATAAATGGAGACATATGAGCATGGTATAGGGACTGAAATAGGGTGTCAAATGACTCCAAATCACTTAAATAGCCTAACCAATGCATGTTCATGGATCACATACCCAAGGCTAACAAGCCATAATGCAAAGCAACTACATTAAGCATGCCAAAAATGGTCAAACCAGTGGCCAACAGACCTAGATATGGCAAAATGATGCTAATATCTTCATGAAGTGAAGCTCATACATGCAAGAAACATGGCCTAAACTCATGGCTCATTTCTAGACAAAGTAGAGCATTACAAAGCAAGTGTAAGATGCAAAGCCCAAACAGAAAAATTCCCTTCTACAACACTGAAGAGGGACACAAAATATGAACATTTGCAGTTTATGACAGCCCCGAAATCAGTATGCAAACATGCTAAGAATGCCATGCAAGAAATAGGCCAACAAGAGGCTATAACATGAGGTACACCAAACATTCATCAAACAAGAAAAGACCCTTAATGAAATATGTCCAGGGGGTCAAAATATGACCCATTTCAGTTCTGATGATGGCCCAAAAACAGAAGCAAGATAGGCTAACAAAGCATGCAAGATTACGGTAAATAGAAGAGATTATGAAACAAGTGCAAGATAGGGGTCCCAAACAAGGTTGAGCCCTTCTTCAATGTTGAAGAAGGGCTCAAAATGAGCCTACTTACAGTTTATTACATGCTCAAAAACAGACTATTCACAAGCCAAACATACTATGCAAGATTATGGCATAAAGAGGGCTAATGAAGGAAGTGCTAGCTACTATCCTCAAACAGCAAGAGGTCCTCAATCAAACATGAAGAGGACCTCAAAATATGATGATTTGAAGTTTAGGTCGGAGCCCAAAGATGCGAGCAAATACAGCTTAGATATGAAACAAGAAAAGGCTAGAAAGGGGAAGAAAATGACTCACCCTTGTAGAGTAGCAAACCAGCAGGTTTTGATCCAAGGAGATGAGCTTCTAGCCTCTGCAAAACATCCCCAAGTTGCTGGAAAGGAGCAAGGGTGCCTTGTGCTATGAGTTGGTGAAGGAATGGCCCAAGAACAAGGGTGTTTGGAGGCTTGGATGGGATAGATATAGAGAAAGATGGAGGGATATATGTATATATCAGAATGTATGTATATATCCTCTAGTTTTTTTTGTTCAAAACCTCTAACCCTTTGCAATGGGAGAGAAGGGCTCTTTAAATAGGCAAAGGCAAAGGTTCTTGGCTTCTCCAAGAAGCCAAATGAAAGGGGCAAAGGGTGCAAAGGGTTTGTGGCTTCTAGAGGAAGCTAATACAGCTGGTAGGCTTCTTGAGGAAGCCAAGACAAGGGGTCAAGGCTTCCTCAAGAAGCCTTGAGCAAAGGGTGCACCAAAAAGGGCCAAAAGGTGGTTAAAGGTATAAGTGATAGCTGCGGGTCTCAAATGGCCGAGATCCCTTCAACAAAGTTGAAGAGGGGCTCAAAATAAGACACTTTGTAGTTTACGACCAAGCCCAAAACAGCCCACAAGTATACCTAAAATACCATGCAAAACAGGCCTAAAAAGAGGTAAAGAGACAAGTGACAGATGGAGATGTCAAACAGTAAAAGGTCCTTAATCAAACATGAAAAGGACCTCAAAATATGACTATCTCAAGTTCGGGTCGGGGCCCAAAAATGCAAGATAAGTGTTCGGGAGCCGAAACACGCAGTTCGGGGCCCCGAAAGTGGGCTGTTAGGCACCGGCAGTGGTGTCTGACCACGAAGTTGGTCTCTCGGACCACAGTGTCCCTCTAAAGGGAGGAAATAAGATGCATGCCAAAAACCGGGGCAAACAGGGGTGGTTAGACGGTCCCGAACCGAGGCATACGGCTTGACGGCTCCGAAAACCGGGAACCGGGCTCCAAAATGGGAAAAATGGCCTGCGACCACAAAACGTAGCCTACGGCCACTGAGAGATGATCTACTAGACCTCTCCCTCCCCTCAAGAAGAGAAAACAGAGAAAACGGAGCCTAGTTCGCAAACCGAGGCAAAGCACGAAAGAGTCCGGAAGTCCGGAGGCAAGGCTCGCAGCCGAGACTCTGAAACCTCTGGATGAGCACGATATGCAACATCACCAAGCGCTCAATTGATGATGTCTGAGTCTTAAGGTCGGTCAAAAATGGGGTGTCTACACACGCACCTGAAAGACAAGAAAAATACTGAAAACAAAGACGGAAAAAAAAAAGCCGGGAACGTCTTCCCTTCCATCGTACGTCCCCCATAGCTCTCCTCCGTCAACCATAGCTCTCCTCCGTCGGCCATAGCTCTCCGTCGGCCATAGCATTTTGTCAAGTAATGTTACTCGAAAACCCCTCATTCTCCCTCATTCTCTCTCTCTCTCTCTCTATCTACATACATTGATCAATCTCTGTGAAATTGAAATTGAAAATGAAACTAATAATCTACACATAATATCTGTATCACCACACATCTTATTATCAGCTAAAATGAAACTAATTTGAATTTTGATTTCTCTGTATTTCTTATTAGTTTCATAATGTCTGTCTTATGCAACTAAGTCATAATCAAACATCTGTGATGATTGAAATACAATGTCTGTCTTCATAATAATTTCAAAGTTTCATAATAGATGTTTGATAATTTCAATCAAACATTGTATTTGATAACAGATGTCTGTCTTCACAGATGTTTGATTGAAATACAATTTGTTTTATAATATTTTAGCTGATGTTTGATTAGTTTTATAATCAAACATCTGTGATAATTATAAGATGTTTGAAAGTTTATTATTAGATCAAAGTTTCAATCATCACAGATGTTTGATTACATGTTTGAAAGTTTATTATTAGATCAGTGTTTCAATCATCACAGATGTGTTCAACAAAGTTTATATTAGATGTTTGATTAGTTTAATAATTTTATTATTAGTTTTATAATATTTTAGCTGATGTTTGATCTTATAAACATCTGTGATTAGTTTTAGACATCACAGATGTTTGAATTTGTTTGATGGTTTATTTCAACAGTTTCTACAGTTTATTAACTGATGTTTGATCTTATAAAATTATTATTCTAAAATCATTCTATTTGAATTTCATTTTTGATTCTCGTAGAATGGAGGTTGATTCAAATGGTGGTGACAATCCTTCAGTAAATGAGGGTGAACAAGTTGAATATGATTTCCGACCCCCTCAAAAACAAGTTGAAGAACCGAAGAAGGGTATGTGTTTTAGCTCAAGGGAAGAAGTGTACACATTTTATGCCACATATGCTAAGCATGTTGGCTTTTCTATAGCTCATAGAGCACAACATTTTGGAGATGATGGCGAATTAAAAAACTTTGCAATTGAATGTTCTCGAGCGGGGGAGAGAAAAAAGAAATCAGAAGTGAACCCTTTGAAGCCATCTTTGTCCACAAAAATTGGTTGCAAAGCAAGGGTACGAGGTACTCTACAAAAGAATGAGACATATATGTTAACCACAATTAACCTTGAGCATAATCATGATTTGATTCCCACCGACTCTCGTCATTTTGCAATGAATAAGAAAATTCGTACTCCTGTGAAGAGAAGATTAGAAATCAATGATCAAGCAGGGATTGGGGTGTCTAGGAACTATCATTCAATGGTTGTTGAAGCAGGGGGATATGAGTCATTGACATTTGAAGAGTGAGATGCAAGGAATTACATTAATAGAGCTAGAAGATTAAGGCTTGGTGAAGGTGATGCCGAATCACTTCAAAGTTATTTTATGAGGATGCAAGCACATAGTGAGAAATTCTTTCATGTGATTGATGTTGATGAGGAGTTTCACATTAGAAACTTGTTTTGGGCTGATGCAAGGAGTCGGGCTATGTATGAATTATTTGGAGATGTTGTTTCATTTGACACAACTTATCTGACGAACAAATATGACATGCCATTTGCTCCATTTGTAGGAGTCAATCACCATGGACAGTCTATTTTGCTTGGTTGTGGATTGTTATCTAGTGAAGACACCGACACATTTGTTTGGCTATTCAAGTCGTGGTTAAGTTGCATGTCAAATAAACCTCCAAAAGCTATCATAACTGATTATGCAGAGCTATGCAAAATGCTATAGAAATTGTCTTTCCACAGGCCCGGCATCGATGGTGCTTATGGCATGTAATGAAGAAAATACCGGAGAAGTTGAAAGGATATGCTCAGTATGAACCCATGAAGTTGGCTATGCAAAATGCAATTTATGATTGTTTGACAAGAGATGAATTTGAGGAAAAATGGGAAGAGATGCTTACTAAATTCAATCTTTATGATAATGAGTGGTTGGGGGTACTATATCATGAGCGGCATCGATGGGTTCCTGTATATGTTACAGACATTTTTTGGGCTGGCATGTCAACAACACAACGAAGTGAAAGCATGAATGCTTTTTTTGATGGATATGTCAACCCGAAGACTACATTAAAACAATTTGTTGAACAATATGACAATGCGTTGAGAAGTAAGGTAGAGAAAGAGAAGAAATCAGACTTCAAGTCTCGACACAAATTGTTTGATTGTCTAACTATATATGGCTTTGAGAAGTAATTTCAACAATCCTACACCAATGCAAAATTCAAAAAAGTTCAAGGAGAGTTGAAGAGATTAGTGTACTGTCAAGCCTTGATTGTGAAAGAGGAGGGAGCAATTTGTACATATAATGTCCAAGAAGCGATGGTAGTTTGTGACAAGATGAAGCATGTAGACTTTGTTGTGTATTTTAATTCAATTGAATGTGAAGTTCAATATATGTGTCAGTTGTTTCAGTTTAGAGGCATTATGTGTGCTCACTCACTCGCGGTGCTTGTGAGAAGGTGCATAAATGAGGTGTCAAGTAAGCACATTTAGCCACATTGGAGGAAAGATTTGGTTCGAGAGTACACATGCATCAAAACCACGTACTCTGGCTTTGGGGATGATTTCAATACAAGTTGTTATGAGAGGATGAACAAGAAATTAATCGCCATTATACAACTTGCTGGTAATTCGGAAGGGAAAATTAAAATTATAGACCTTGGGTTCGATGAAATGAAGGATAGAGTCATGCACGATGAATCGGGTGGAGTAATTTACCACCTTCTACTAATAGGATACCATCTTCTACAAAAAGTCCAATTGCCACCGGTTGTACATCGGATGCTAGTACGAGGAAGGTGGTTAGTCCTTTGGTTGTTCGGCGAAGAGGCCGTCCAGTAACGAAACGAAAGGTTGCCAAAGTAGATCAAATAGTGAATCGGTTCAAGGCAACGGCAAAAAAACAAACAAAAGCAAAGGTAAATTGTATATTGAATTGAACTTGTTTTTTATTTTTTTTAACAAACTCTTTTGAAGTACATTTTTACAAACTCTTGAACCAATATAGGCTGCTAAGGTGCTTTAATTTGAAGCTCAAGCTCAAGCTTATACATCATATTATCCTTATATGGTTGGCATGCAAAATAGTGTGTATGCACCGGTATGTGTTCATAAGACGACTTCACATCAATTTTTTGTTTTCATTTACAAATATTTTGTAACATGAATTTTTTTACTTCAATTATGATAGGTCGTAAATGCTATTGGAGGCACATCTCTTATCCCATCGGACTTTGTAAGCAGCACACCGAGAAGTTTGATGAGTGCTCCAACTCAAATGTTTGGCTCTGGATCTCTAACCCCATCGGGTTCTAATGCATGCACACCGAGAATGAATGATGGACATTGCACAGCGCAAATGAATGATGGAGATTGTAGAAATGTTTGACTAGTTTATTGAACATTGACATTTTGTTTTTGAGATTGAAAGTTATTATGTTAAGTCCCATGTTACATGTGTAACACATGTTGTGTATGAATTTGCAAGATTGGTTATTATTAAGTCCCACTTTATTGGTTATGCAAGATTGGTGTTTGAGTTCATGGTTTATTTTCAGTTCACAGTTGATGGTTTAAAAAAATCTGTAAAAAAATCTATTTCATTTTGCTATTTTGACAGTATTTGAGCATTTTGACAGTGTTTGAGCATGATTTTTTGAGAGTTCATGCAAAATCTCTGTTAACAGTTCATGGTTTAAGAATCTGTAAGAAAAATCTGTTTTTGAAATTGCTATATTGACAGTATTTGAGCCAAAATCTGATTTTTTCAGTTCATGGTTCAACCTGCCAAACTGTCTTTAAAAATCTGTCTTTGAAAATCTGAAAATCTGTTTTTTAGTTTTCTATTTTGACAGTATTTCAGGCAGAATATGATTTTTTCAGTTCATGGTTCAAACTGCCAAAATTTGTCATTGTTCATGCTGAAACAGTCATGGTTGATGCTCAAATCTGTATAAAATCTGTTAAAAAACCTATCTCTAAAAAAATATGTCATGGTTCATACACAAACTGTGCTGGTTCATGGTCAAATCTGTAAAAAATATGTAAAAAAACCTGTCTGTAAAATTTTTTGTCATGGTTCATGCTCAAACTGTCATGGTTCATGCTGAAATTTGTTTCGAATCTGTCATGGTTCATGGTCAACAATTGATGGTTCATGCTGAAATCTGTTTAAAACATGTCATGGTTCATGGTCAACAATTGATGGTTCATGCTGAAATCTGTGTAAAATCTGTCATGGTTCATGCTCAACATCTTCATTCCACAACAAACCTGTTTCAAAGCTGTCATGGTTTAAAATCTGTCATGGGTCATGGTTCAGTTCATGGTTCACATCTTCATTCCACAACAATTCCACAACATCTTCATTCCACAACAAACCTGTTTCAAATCTGTCATGGGTCATGGTTCAATTCATGCTTCACATTTTCATTCCACAACAATTCCATAATAACACATCTTCATTGCACAACAATTCCACAATACCACATCTTCATTCAACAATTCAACAATAACAATTCAACAATTCATTTCCATTCCACTCAAAAATTCAACAATTCACAACAAAACATATTCCATTCCACAAAACATATTCAACAATACATATTCCATTCCACAACAAAACATAGTTCAATCTACTTCTACTTCTACTTCTACTTCTACTTTTACTTCTACTTCTAAGTAGCATTACATCTTCATAAGTAATAACACACCAATTACAAGAAAGACAAACATCAGAAATTCTAGTTTTTGCATCTTTGCACTAACAAAGGTAAATTGTTCCATCATAGATCTTTGTTGTTCGGTCATAGCTCCAAGTTGTTCCGTCATAGATCTTTGTTGTTCGGTCATAGCTCAAACTTGTTCCGTCATACATCTTTGTTGTTCGGTTATAGCTCGAATTTGTTCCATCATGGATCTTAGCAGTTCTCTTTTTACTTGTCTTGGAATTTCTTGATCTCCACATTCTGAATTCATAGGCACACACCATCCAATGAAAATACCACAACCATTACAAGAGTAAAATAGCTTGTTTTTGTTTCGATCGGTTTCAGAAATTTGAATCATGGCCTTTTTCTTACATGTAGGACAATTTTTGTTGAAGTACATCAACCGATCTGAGCTACTGGCGTTGACAGTTGAACTTGACATCTGCAATAACAAGTTATCCTCATTAAGTGAAAATTGAATCAAAAAGTGAACTCAATAGTCTCATATGGGAGTAGTCTCAAATTGAATCAAAAAGTGAAAATTCAAACACTGTCAGTTTGAATTTGAACTCATACAAGTTACATTTTATGTGCATTGGGCTAGTTACATTTTTGAATTGTAAGTGAAATTTGAACATTGACACCTTCTATGAGTTAAAACACTGTCAGTTTGAATTTAAACTCAATTTCACAAATGAGTTCAAATTCAAGTTCAAATTCATTTTCCAAATTCAAATGAGTTCAAACTCATTTCACTTACAGTTTGAATTTGAACTCATTTCACTTACACTGTTTGAATTTGAAATTGAACATTGACAACTTGAACTTGAATTTGAACTCATACTGAACTCAATTTCAACTTGAACTTGAATTTTAACTCATTTGACACAGTTTGAATTTGAACTCATTTGAACTTGTTTTTTAGATTGACCGTGTTTGAGTTCAAATTCAAACTAAGCCCAATATTCACTTACATTTTTCCAATTTGAACTCATACAAGTTACATTTTCCAATTCACTGACATTTTCAACTCTATTTTCTCACTGAACTCATATAAGTTCAGTGAATAGTCTCAAATTGAATATGAGACTATAACTTTTTTTAGCAAAATGTAATCCCATACTCAAACACTGTCAATTCACTGAAATTGCTCAATTTAAGTTCAATTCAAGTGAATATGATTGAACATTTTACATTTTCCAGTCTCAAGTGAATATTCAATATAAGTTCAATTCAATTCAAGTGAATATTCACTTACATTTTCCAGTCTCAGTTATGTATAAGTTCAGTGAATATGATTTAAGTTCAATTCAATCTCAGATTATGCAAAATTGCTCAATTTCAGAAATTTCAGAAATTTGATTTCAGAAATTTGATTCAACAAATTTGAATTTCAGAAATTTGATTCAACAAATTTGCTCAAGTTCATGCGCAATTTCAAAAATTTCAACAACATATAGATTACCTCAAGTTCATTAGGGAAAAATCAGTGTACGTGGGTTTATCGAACAACATATAGATTACTTCAACTTGGGGATGACAACATATAATTTCAAGTTCTGAAATTGAGCATGCACTACAACAAAAACATACTTTAGTGGCACTACACTAGTGGCATATTTTTAGAAAATGGCACAAAAAATAATATTTAGTGGCACGTTTTTGAAAAATGCCACAAAACGACAAACATAAAAGGCTCTAGTGACATTTCAATGAACAAGTGTCACAAAATTACAACAAAAACATACTTTAGTGGCACTACATTAGTGACATATTTTTAGAAAATGCCACAAAAATGATATTTAGTGGCACGTTTTTTAAAAATGCCACAAAACGACAAACATAAAAGGCTCTAGTGACATTTCAATGAACAAGTGTCACAAAACTATAACAAAAACACACTTTAGTGACACTATATTAATGGCATGTTTTTAGAAAATGCCACAAAACTAATATTTGGTGACACATTTAGATAAATGCCACAAAGCTACAAACATAGAATAATGTTTTCGAGCACTAAATTGGGAGCTCTAGAGTATCACTAATGATGTGGCACAGTGGCCCCCACCAAAGTGATGTGATGTTTTGGCTTGAGTTTGTTTGTTTTTTTTTTTTTTTAACTCATTAGAGCTATTAGTGGTCCAAAAATTAGTGGGATGAATCACCACTCTACAAACATACAAGGCTCTAGTGGCATTTCAATAAAGAAATGTCACATCAATTTTATGGCATTTTATAAAATAATAACACAAAAAATTATGTTTGTGACATTTACCAACAGATGCCACTAAACTTTAGTAGCAATGGCATTTTTTAAAAAATGTCAGGACACTAGGTAGGTGCAAATTACTTTTTATGGCACTTAGGTGAAAAGTTTCATAAACAAATATTTTATAGCATTTTGAGAAATGCCACTAAGTCAAAAACTTTCCAAACTTATAATGGCATTTTTGAAAAAACAAAAAATGGCAATATATTTTTAAAATTTTTACAATGCAGTAAATGATTAAAAATAAATAAATTAAACTCAATATACACTACAGGAAAAAGCATATTTGGCGACTAAATTTCCTAACCAAAAAAAATTTGGTCGCTGAAAGTAAATGATTTTAATAAGGATAATACTATATAAACAGAATTTATATAAAAAAAATTATACAATATGATGTGTTTCATTTATAACAATCAAAGTCAAAATACCAATCACTTTGATTTATAATTATAAAAATATTATTGTCATATTATTCTTATATTTAATTTTGTATAAAAATTATGTATGAATATCCATTTTTTTTAAAATAATAAATATCTCACTAAGGATTTGAGCTTTTCATGAGAAGCTACAGACACAGTAAGGATCCTTTGTTCCTAAATAATTTTATTTTTTTTTGCTCTAAATCACTTATAACCATTAAATTATATGAAAATTTTAAAATATAAAATTTCAAAGTATATTCAATAATTACAAGTGATTTGTTAACAAAATTATTTGAGTCCATAGAATCCTTGGACCTACGGACAGACGCATCTCAGATGTGACTGTTATTGGCATTTTTCTTCCATCCATGTGCTTTAAATTTATTACGCGTAACGCGTAACTTCAATCACTTTGACCATTCAAAAGCCTTCTCGCATATTCTATTATCCCACACACTTCGACGGTCCTGATTGATTCATGCAAGTCCTGTTAAGAATTGTTTGAGTCTATCAAAAACTAATTTCCTCCCATGTACCAAAAAATCAAAAACTAAAAGCAAAAAGTCTATTTGAAGAAATAGACTTGCGAGTTAAAGTCATTCCAGAATATATTATTTACATGAAAACTCTTAAATTTTTGAGAAAATTTATTTTAATTTCTTAAATTATAAAAACTCATAAATAAACCACCTAAATTATCTTGACTTCTTAAATTATAAAAACTATTAGTACTTGCTTTACAGTATAACTCTAAACATGAGCTTTTCAAAAAACCTCAGAAGCCTCACCATTTTATTCCCTCTCCTCTTCACCCTATTGATCCCCTTCACCAATGCAGCTACCTTTGCTGTCCTAAACAAATGTACCTACACGGTTTGGGCGGCTGCCTCACCCGGTGGGGGTATGCGTCTTGACCCGGGCCAGTCTTGGACCGTCAATGTGCCCCCGGGTACAACCGGAGCCCGCATTTGGGGCCGGACCAACTGCAACTTCGATGCCAATGGCAATGGCCAATGTCAGACCGGTGACTGCAATGGGCTCCTACAGTGCCAAGGCTACGGTAAGCCCCCAAATACCCTAGCTGAATTCGCTTTGAACCAGTCCAATAACTTGGACTTTGTAGACATACCCAACGTTGATGGATTCAATATTCCGATGGACTTTAGCCCCAACACCGCGGTCTGCAAGTCACTCCGGTGTGCCCCTAACATAGTTGGTGAGTGCCCAGCCGAGTTGCAGACCCCGGGTGGGTGCAACAACCCATGTACCGTCTACAAGACCAATGAATATTGTTGCACTGATGGGCCTGGGACCTGTGGGCCTACACCTTTGTCCAAGTTCTTCAAGGATAGGTGCCCAGATGCTTATAGCTATCCTCAGGATGATCCGACTAGCCTATTTAATTGCCCTGGAGGAACCAATTATAAGGTTGTGTTTTGCCCTCAAAGTAGCGAGTCATTCTTGCTGGTTTGCAGTTAAGAGTTTTGTCACCCACTTATGAGGACTCACAGCCATGGAAGTGCCACTCATATCATAGCTCTTATTGACACTGTGGATTGATTACTTGTAACACTACTATCGCTACAATGACTAAGTCCAGATCGTCTGCCGTGCTTACCTGTGGGGCTCCCTGCCGTGCTGCCGAAACAACGCCGTTTTGGCATTTTTTTTTTCTGCTGTTTTCTTCCTCTTTTCTTTTCTCTCCGAGCTCTCACACGTTTCAGATTGAAAGACCAGAACAGAGAGACGAAGAGTAGGGCGAGGCAACATTGAAGATTGAGATCCTCCTTGTTGAAGCACTTATCAAAAAGACAACCGCCCCAATTCGAAAGGATGTCTCTTTGATTTCTTCAACAACTTTCAACTCCAATCCCAACCAACTCTTCAGAATTTTATATATCTTCTTTGTTGTTGTTTGTATATGTTTGGGTTTTGAATGATTTCCTACTCGTTGCTTGTTTGTTTTGTTAATGGTAGTTTATTTCAGCATATCACTATGTTCTTTTCAAAATTGATCAATCTTTTTCTATTTTCATGTGTGTTTTGATTTATTTATAAAAATTTTGAGGTTGGGGGTTGTATGGCTGTTGAACTTTGAATCATGGTTCGGATGTTGGATTTGTGTGTTTTCACTGCCGCCGCTCGCCTTGCCCCCGCCTCCGTCGTCCTCTTCGTCTCTCTGTGCTTTAGGGTTGTGGTCTGCCAATCTCAAACTTGTAAGTGTTGGATGAGAATAGAAAACAAGGAGAAGGAAAAAACCAAAAAATAAAGAAGCTGCCAAAACTATGAAGATCCGGTTGAAAACTCGAGCCATTTTGTGTGTAGATGGAATGCGTAGAGAGGGGATTAAACTCCTTAAATCTCTTTAATTAGTGAGACGAGACGTTTTAAAAGATTTTTTTTATTTTTGTTTTTATTATGGAGACCTTCTAGCCAACTTTAATTATTTTAGTTGATTTATCTGTACACGTTTTCTTAATAGAAAAATGAAATTTTTATTGATAAGTCTCGTTTGAAAGTGTTCTAACATAAAAAATTTATGAATGAATTTTTTAATATATTTTAGTCTCATGTATTTATATTTTTATTCTATAAAGTCTTTTTTTTTATTATATTATTTTCTTAGACTCTTATACTCTTATATTTAATATTGATATTTAATGTTAGGGGAGGAGAGAGAAGGAAAATGACCAAAGTATAGGAAATTTCATACACAAATTAAATAATATTGATGTTATTATTTTATATTATTATATGATGTGAATATATTTTTAATTGACAACATATTAAAAATAATGTGAATATTCCCTCTCATCTGGTGTGAATATAGTTTTAATTGACAACACATTAAAAATAATGTAAACATTCTCTCTCATCTGATATGAACGTTTATATGACCTTTCTGAAAAATTCTCTCTCATCTAATATAGTGATGTGACGGTCACAACATGTGAACTTTCTTATTTTTAATTTACAATACATTAAAAATAGCGTTCATTATATTTTTAATTGACAATACATTCTTATTCACAACATGTAGTGAAGTGAACGTTCACAACATGTGAACATTCTCTCTCATCTAATGTAGTGATATGAACGTTCACATTCATATGTTTTAGTATAAATATTCACATCATGTAATTGATAACACAATGACAAAAATTCATTTTAAATTAATGTGAATATTCATTTCAATTACATGATGTGAATATTCACATCATGTAATTGATAACACAATGACAAAAATTCATTTTAAATTAATATAAATATAATGACAGTTAACATCCTGATGTATGAGAACTACCAAAATATAATGACAATCAACATTAATAGGGGATAGAAGAGATTGAGTGTGTTTTGGTCTTATTATCTCAAATTGGATCTAATGAAATAGTCAAAAATAATATGAATGGAATGAAATAAAACTCTTAAAAAGAAGATTTACCTAAAAAAAAAAAAAAACTCCATAAAAAAATACTATATAAATTTTAGATAGTGGAATAATAAAAATTTGATAACTAAAACAATACTCATTGCAATGATACGCTATAGATATAGCATTACTCTTTCAAAATTACTAACACAGGTTTGATGTTCACCATGCCAGCTTAGGTGGCTCTTATTTTCTTTAATTCCATTGCACCCAAAAATAGAAAAGGAAATATGTTTCCCCGTACCTTTCTTCTTCGTTTCCTTTTTCTCATTGTCAAATTACTAATTTCACTGTAATTTGAGTGAAATATCACTTTCAAATTCTTGTAATTTCAATTCAATATATAAGAGTATTTCCAACACTATTCTCTATTTTAATTAGCAAAATATATTTAAAAAATAAATTTTAGATAATACAACAATCTTATATACTATCACATTTTTATACTTGTATTATTTTACATGTGAACGCAACATTTGCAATAGGTCTCACAACTTAGGTATAATTTCTATATAGTACTGACAACGACTAACTTAATGATAAGATAAAATAATATACATAAATAGTCATCATAACATCTATATTACGTAGCTGTTTGGCATGTATTAAAATAATACATACTATTTTAGCATATTATTCTATTTTAACACATTATTTTATTTAAGTTATATTATCTCTCTATCACATCATTTCAAATCTAACCTATATTTCACGTTTTTTTTCATAAAAAGTCAAAAAGTATATTAATTTAACACTTCCCAAACAGCAAATGTGCTTTTCGTAAGCAGTCTTGTAAGAGTTCCAAAATTTCGAACTAATCTTTTGAAGTTTTGAATTCAAAAATAATTTTAAAAAAATGTTAGAAAAAATTACTCATAAATCCCATTTGGGAGAAAGTTGTACCATTTGGTCCTAGAACTTTTCTTGCAATCCAATTAGTCCTTTTTATTTTTGGTATATTATATTTATCTCATTTGGGGGTTTGGAGTTTACTTGATTGCCTTTTTAAGTGATATTGTTTGAATTTTTTTGGTGATGTTGCCTTTGTGGAGATAAGGTATGTTATATACGGTGCTAATTTTGTGGGATTTTGTTGGATTGATTAGTGGGTGTTGATGATGTTATTATGGTCATCTGGTGTTTTTTGATTTGGAATGACTGTATTTTCGATTATTTTCGATCTCTGGAGTTCTAGGTTTGTCATTTTCATTACCGTTCTTGCAGTGTGGAAGAGGTTTCAATTGCTCTAGTTTTTTGTGTGGTAAGTTTTCCTTGTCCTTTAATTTTGTATTCAATTTTTGTTGATTAGTGTTTTATTTCCTTGGGGAAGGGTTGGTGTTGTTAACATTACGGGTGTGGGGTTGTGTGTGGGGTGATGTTTTGTTCTGTCTCATTGATGGGGTTCCTTTTGGGAGGGGTTCTGGTGGTAACATTACGGCCGTGGGGTTGTGTGTGGGGTGAGGTTTTGTTTTATTTCACGATGGGCCTTGTGTATGGGGTTGTTTTTCTGGTGAGGTTTCAACTGCTCTGGTTTTTTGTGTGGTAAGTTTCTGTTGTCCTTTAATTTTGTATTCAATTTTTGTTGATTAGTGTTTCATTTCCTTGTTGGAGGGGTTGTGTTGTTCACATTACGGACGTGGGGTTGTGTGTGTGGTGATGTTTTGTTTTCTCTCATTTACGGGGTTCCTTTGTGGGGCTGTTTTTCTGGTTCCTAATAATGGTGTTGTTTATGTTGTATGTGTTTCTGTATGCAGGTATGGAGACTGTGTTGTTTCTGATGTGCACGTACGGGCAGACTAACGTGGTTCTTCGTATTCATGATGCTTTTACGTTTGCTGGGTTGGTCGATGTTGTTTATGGGAAGTTTGGTATTTCATCGCCGGCATTGGTGTTCTTTTTGTTCGTCATCCCTGGGTACAATAAATTCAAGGTTGATTGTGACGACGATGTTCACAACATGGTATGCCTAGCGAAGTCATTTGATCTTCATCATGTTGATGTTCTAATCCAGACACGAAGTAGTGGATCCAATATTGAAGAAGGGGTTGTGGATTGTAATAGTGTTGATGCGGTTGACATTGACGATGGGCTAACCTGTGGCATGGAAGGCCAAACCGATTTGTTGTCGTTATACTGTCCTCACAACTCCCAGACGTTTCTTTCTGCTGGATGGGCATATGGTATTACTCATGTTGGTCAAATTTTTTTGGCCGGTGCTAACGAATTTCGAACAGTCTTATGCAAGTTTGCCGTCGAATGTGGGTTTCAATTTAAATATGTCAAAAACGACTCGGTGCGAATCACAGCTGTGTGCAAGTTCGCCACGTCAACTAGGTGTGCATGGTTGGTACACGCAAGGGTGTCGACATCTAATGGGGTGTTTTGCTTGAAGAGGTTTGTAAATTTACATTCGTGTGGTGCTGCGGTACACATGTACAGGAACCCGCGTACTGGGTCCGATTTGGTGTCAGATGTCATTCGGATCACGTATGTGAACAGCCACTCACCTGCCTTACGGACGTTGTGTTTGGTATGAAAAATGACTTTGGACTCGACATTAGTTACCGGGTTGCATGGTTGGGCGTTAAGAAAGCTAGGGGTGAAGTGTATGGAGACCATGCTATGTCGTTTGACCAACTTAGGTGGTATAGTAACGTTGTTATTGAGAACAACCCACGAAATTACATCAACCTAGATTTTGATCAACAAACTGGCAGGTTCGTACGCTATTTTATTTCATTTCGTGCCTGCATTGATGGATTCCAGCATTGTCGCCCACTTTTGTTTCTCAATGGTACATTTCTGAAAGAGAGGTTTAAGGGCAATATGCTCGCGGCTACCGCTAAGGATGACAATCAAGGTATGGATTAAACATCAACAAAATGTTGTTATTGTTTTACCAAATTCATACGACTCTTGTGTGTATCATGTGAAGATGTCTGTTTTGTTATTCAACTAACATGCATTTTTTTCACATTCAATTTCGTCAGGTTTGTTTCCTGTTGCTTTTGCCATTGTTGATTCCGAAAATGCATGTAACTGGGAGTGGTTCTTGCGGCAGTTATCGGAAATTGTAGACGGGGGTAGGACGTTGACCTTCATATTTGATCGCAACGTTGGTCTGCTTTAAGCTATGCCTACTGTTTTCCCATCGTCCCATCACGCATTTTGCTTGTTATATCTTCAAATGAATTTGAGGGATCGAATGAAATATGTTAGCGGGGAGAAAAAAATAGGCCTCATGCGTAAGTTACGAGAATGCGCATATGCACCTACAATTTCGTGCTTCAATCACAAGATCGAAATATTAAAACAGTGTAGCCCAGTTGTAGTTGGCAATTTCTTAAAAGATTTGGACCCGAAGCATTGGGCAAATGCATATTTCAGGTATCGTACGATCAATGTAATTTCCAACATTTACAAAATCCCACAATGTTTGTTTGATTAACACTTGACCTGCCTTTCCCTTGTGCAGTGGTTGCAGGTATGATGAGATGTGTTCTAACGCTGCGGAGTCGTTCAACAATTGGATACACACAGCTCGTCATCTCCCCATCACGCAGTTGGTGGATGCCATATGGGGTCAACTCATAGAACAAATGGCAAAGCGTAAAGCTAAATGCAGCATATGGCGTGGGAAGTTGTGCCCAAAGATGGAAACAACTCTGGAATTGGCTTTTAAAACTAGTAGATCTTGGATCGTTAGTCAAGCAGATGAAAATGTGTTCGAGGTTCAATCACACCCATTGGTTTTGGTTAACATTGGTGCACGTACATGTTCTTGTTTTCAATGGCAACTGAATGGGTTCCCATGCCCACATGCGGTCCTGGCTTTCCGGAATAGTGGAAAAAATATTTACGACCACATCGTTCCATTTTACCGTGTAACAGAAGTCCGGGCAGCTTATTCCGAGACTATTCACCCAATTCCAATAGCAGGAAAACCCAATTTCTCAGCGGCGGACTACTTAATTGCTGCACCTACGGTGAAGCGACCACCAGAAAGGGCTAAACGTAAAAGGATTCCATCAAAGGGCGAGGTCGTGCCATGCATTCGTTGTGGTCGGTGTGGCAAAATGGGCAATCATAACTGTAAAGCATGCAAAGAACATATGTAGTTCATGCACGTGTTTATTTATGTTATTTACGTACAATATTTGTTGCGTAATAGATATCGAATCAGTCCTTCTCATTTAATAAATTGTGACTCATTTCCATTACTACATTGTGACTGTCTCGTGTTCTTTCTGAGTTTATATTTAAGTTGTGTTTCTGTTTCTTAGCAGGTTTATGATGTGTAATACAGCTCTTTTACAAATTATACATTCGGTGTTAATCCCGTTTGGGTTTACGACAATGTCTTTGCAAATATATATGCAAGTCACGGACCCACATACAACTTTTTACAGATCTTACTTACATGTGCACACTATGGCTGCATCCTGCAAATGCCTATGTATAACTAATGCAAAACAACTGCTGCATTGGTGTGCTATTCCACATAACTTTACCCCTAAACACCCGTCTAATGCCTCACAAATATTGTTTTCACAATTTTTTTACATGGCCGCATATTACGCAATATCAACAACATTACAAATATGCGAGGCAAAAGTATACTATTTAAATTATTCCTTTACTACCGAAGGGTGGTGTTTAATAATGTTTTCAACGTCATCAGCGCTGTTGGATGGTACCGATTGTATTTTCTGGCCTAAACACCACATAACACTTTCTTACTACCAAAACACTCATCACCTAACATCATTTTGCACTTCCACCATTTAACCATGCAGCAAAACACATCCATAGTGCACTGTACAAACATTAGCCAAAATGTACCATCGACAAACTTCATAACATCAAACTAATTTATATTTATTACTTTCATTTCACTGTAGCTGTTCAATGTGCCGGATTGACTACAACAATATACTATAATAGCAACACCCAATTTTATCCAAAAAACCAAAAATGTTCAACAGTATCACCAAGTGCTAAGTTAAAATAAACCCCAAAATCTAGCTTTAATGTTTTTCCAAAAACAATGTACCATCAAAAAAATGATGCATGATATCAACAGCCAAATGATGACGTGCTGTCTTCATACGTTTCGTAGTGCATTACATGTTCCTTGCCCGCAACCCTCTTCTCGTGTCATTCAAGAACATCTTTACCATCGCTGCTCGAAACACAGATGGTGTAAGCCCGTCCATTGTTCCATCGATATGAACCCCATGAACGTGTTGCCGGATAATGAAACACACATAATTTGCACAATTTGATCTGCAAGTGACACACAGAAAAACACGTTACTCTCAGTTCCCAAACATCGCACACAAATAATATCATACAACACATCAACACCATTTACGAGTCGGCCACCTGCTGGGGGTTTTCCAAGACCTACACAAGAGTGCCATCAAACTCTGCGTTGCTTCCAACACTAGTCGTAACCCTTGGTTTCACAAACTGGTTATGATGGTCCACCACCCACTGTTTCTACAAATTGTTCATTCACGAGGTAACACTTACACTCATGGGCGAGTTATACCAGTTATCAAACCGTACGACGTTTTAGTTACCCTTTAAATTATATTACTATAGTTACAATGTGTTCATCAATCATAAATGTCATAATGCTTTGTGCTACTACTATTGGTCTTAACATGGTTTACACCACATTACCAACAAAATTCATGAATATTTAACCCGTTTACTCACCAACTTCAGCGCTTCATTGTAGTGCTCATCTCGCACCCCTCGTCGTGGCCTCATGGAATTGTAGTGTTTCCATGTACCACTTTTTGAGTCATGCACCATTACTGTCCAATGATTACAATGGTAGATCGAGTAATGAGTGAATCTGTGTCCTCGCGCTGCCTTGGTATGTACATTTAGATACTTTGTTCTTGACAATGCGCTACTGTTCCTCATCATGTCCTACACTAACAATTTCCGAAAATCATTTCATTTCACTTGGTATGCCTATGCACGACTAAACATAACCGAACCCACATATCATTATACATACCGCACACACGCTGCTATACACATACGATGTGTCCACATACTCGTTCTTTTCAGACGCCCGCTTTTGCAAATCCATAAGCATGTCAGCATATGCTTCAATCACCTTAAAATAAAAAACAACAACAAAACCAATCCAACACTTAAAATTGCAATATTACATACATTACAACATACTTTAACTGATCAAATTTTATGCGAAGGGGCACATACATTTCCATTAATTGAACTCTGTCGGACCAAATCCTGGACATCCTTAAAATGCACTTGAATCCCGTTGTCACCACCGTCCCATATTATGGCCCTACAACCCATTATTAAACGTTATTATCAGTTACTTACATCAAAGTAACCCCTGTAACATAGAATACATACAAATATTAAAAATTAACAAAATTTACCAATCACCCTTGACGCTATAAACGTCCTCTAACAGCTTCATCTTGTCCTCCTTCATCATATTCCACACCACAAACTTTATGTTCATACCAAACCCACTCCACGTTTTACGTTCCACATCAACGTCGTCAACGTTACAAATCACTCCGGGCTCCAACCCAACTGCATATGACATGTTAACCCCCTGTTTACCACGTCCAACAACTCTTATGTATTCGTAGTCTAAAAGTTTAAATTCGCGTCTTACTTTGCTTTTAACCCGCCTAACCATAGACGTAATCTTACGCCCAGGACTTGCCCCAACTGCCTGCTCCACCTCCACACTGTTGCTGCCGTCCACATCAACTAATTCGTCCCACACCGTGTCCTCAAGGGGGCCAATGTCTTTGTTTTCCAACCTAGTCCCAATTGTACGTACATTACCACCACCAATGTGTACAGCATTTACATCTTCCACCACATCCACGACATCCACCAAAGTTGCCACGTCATCCACAACATGGTGTTCACATGTTTCAATAGCTGACCTACCTTGTCCACTATCCCTGCTACGTAAATTCCCTAAACAAATGCTTCTACCAGACTTACTTTCAGAAAGTGTTTGCTGTTTTGGGTTACTAGTTGTAACGGATTGCGTGACAACATGTGCCTCGTGGTCGTCGACTTGCTCCTCCAGTCGTGTTATTGTTTTCCTTAACTGTTGTACCACCTTATTAAGCCGTAAAATTTCAGCATCTTTAGCCCCAAGAACACAGTTAAATCCAATATACAAGTTGATTACCTGTGCTCCAACCATTCCTTCCATCTTTCTGACATGATTCTCCAACTCACTTACACGTTCGGCCTTCAAACGGACCTCATTCTTTAACTCACTCACTTGTTCTAAAGCTTTACTTAGCTGCTCCTTCGTACAGTTTACGTCATCACTAACTTTTGCACATTCCGATGTGCATGCCAAATCCAACAAATCAGGGAACAAAATTGGCGATACGTCATCCGCAACAAACATCTTAATATCAGTTTCCTTTGTAAGGCATGATGTTCTGCTGTCCTTTTCACTTTTGTCTGTTACTTCTTTACAGTCGAACTCAATGCCATTACACGAATTCGACTTCCAACAGTCAAAACTAGCTTCCACATTACACACCTCCTCTACATCCACTCCACCCACACGCTCATTTCAAACATTAACCGGCTCAACTTCCAACACCACCCCCTCCGCCTCCTTCGGTACCTTACTAACATGGCCCGCCTGTATAAAGTAACGCTCTATTATAGACACACTCAGTTTGTCACAGTTCACCTGCAACATTATACTATTGACAAACAAATTAGCATATACCAAACCAAAATATACACACATTAGTAACGATAATTAGTTTCCCGTACCTCTATCCCACCCTTCACCAACAATTCCACTGTTTTAAGCTTTCTAACTAATGCACCAACATTCCATCTGCAAAACCTTGGTGACACATTTGGCCTATCCGGTTCAATGATTGCAGCGTGCTCGCAAATTAAGAACTGCACCGCACCATATACATAATCAGTTCACAAATTCACATACACAAGTAACATAATTTTTACATACTACAAACAGATTTAAGGCCAGCGTAACGTACCAACAAAGCAACAACACAGCCAGTAACCCTCTCTGGCCTGCCATGCATCTCATTCAACGAATCAATCAACGTGTTACGGATTGCTGCAGTCCAGTCATAGAACCGTAATATCTCCAGCTTGTCAATTATGCGCACAAACGCCCACCCTATTGACTCAGTAGTGGTAGGAAAAAAAAGCTTCGCACAAATATACAAACATAGTAGTTTCGCAACATCTTCCTCATCACGACTACTAGTCCCATGCATAGCATCTACCAACAAGTCTTTAATGATTTTCGAGGAGATCCTTCTAACACTCCCACAATGCCGTTGTATAAAATCTGATGGACGTTTATCCCTTACGTCAAATCCAGCTTATCCTTCCCACATTGGACCCCAAAAAGCAGCCGAATGTCACTGTTCCTAAGTGGCAGTCCACTACACCCAATGTGAAACTTCTCGTCGTTCGAATTGTACGTTTGGATAATTCAGCAAACAGTTGCGTCACATTTTTTATACGCTTTAGGATCTAACTTATGTACACGAATGGCCTCAATCATAAGCCAAAACGGTGTCTTTTGAAGCTGCATGATATGTTCATCGGGTAGTTGCAGCTGTAAAACAGTTGTAATCACTCCAGCAACGTTTGACCGATACATCAGTTGTACTGTGTTCATAACAGGTTTTTTGCTACTCCCTCTAACTTTTTTTTTCCCCCAAAACGACAACTGCTTTTGTTTTTTCGATGCCAATCTTGTTGACGTTTGAACTTTGAACTTTGAACGTGACGATTTCCCACCGTCACTACGTTTCACCGATAGTCGTCCACCACTACCTGTCACAACAGCAACATCACACATCATAATGCATTCACGTTCAATCACAAACATCACAAGCATGTAATTACCATTGAAATTCACCAAAGTATTGACGTTTACATACACACGCCCAAACATACTTATATGTGCAACCCACACAAACGACAAAACAACATCATAACAACACCAGACAACTGACACCACTACGAGACAGTAAACTAATTACTGTGCACCTACAAAACAACTAACACCACCAATTCACACTTCACTCCAACCAATTAAACAAAAACCTACACCCAATAGCATGAACAACTAACAAGTACACACCAAAACACATTCGCACAAACAACACCATAACATTAACAATGTCTACATCACATTACACTCAACGTGTTGTAAACCAAACAACCAACACCATGGCTACTCACTACGAAAACAACAACCACCAACATGACACAATTCATATACATGAAAACGTTCGACATGCCACAACAACACCACACCATTAGACAAAAAATACATACGACATATGTACATACAACAAATTATTAAACAAATCAAAGACCGCCAACACCATTACCAGGCAAATGACACTATAACATGAATACTCTACTTACGAGTCATTTACCATGCTCACAATCACTGTTATCCATGGTTCTACCACACCAATACGATGTAATCGAACAAAATAAACATACAATATACGAATCCCATACCTGACGTCATCTACAACCACCAACTACGGCGACGCCGCCGCAACGATTGAACGCAAACTTGAAAAACACCTATCGCAACGTTATCCCAATTCACACACTGCTTCAACCCACACCTCAGAACACCAAACGAGATGTGCTACTGAAGGTCGATTCGTATTTCTAGGGTTTGAGGGAGAAACAATGTACAAATTGGAAACAACAATTAGGAGTTTAACATTACCAAACGTTGAAACATCGGAAACGAACAAATCATCTCCAAATTTACATTACCATGGTACACGATTCCATGTTCATCTCTTCCGTAACGCTCGCGAACGAGGGAAAACCAAATAAGGCTATAGTATGCTTTTTTGGATATATCAGTAATTTCAGCATTGTTAAATTACACTATCACCCACATCAAATGTGGCAACACACTCCAACATCGTGTCCAAAACTGTCATTACACACCAAACGGGACTTATCAGTTCTAATGTTTAAACACGGGACTGAATGGTTTAAAAGTATTTTTCTTAGGATTTATTGGTGCATTGCCCAAAATGTTATTGGCGAACACATTAATGTAATAATTAAAATATATAAATTATTCCACGATTTATGTTTTCCAAAAGGAAAGATTTGGAAATATGGAAATATTTTCAAAATTGTATTTTAAATTCTAGAAATATTAATATGGAAAGATTTTGGTGTAGGATTTTTGAACAAAATAATATAAATAGTTAAATTTTTGTATGCAAATTATGAAAACAAAGAAGATTGAAATTTACAATTTAAGCCTTACAATTTTATCACAATTTATTTATTATTTTTTAATTTGTCACAAATTTAATCATGTAACTTTCAACCTTCCTTATTAGAATTGCAAACTTAGTGAGTTCAACCCAAGCAACTTAAGTCGAGCTTAAATTTTTTTAAAGATTGAATAACGTAATTTTTAATTAAGTGAGAACTTATGCAAAAATTCAAAAATTCAAATTAAATTTGAGTAGACTTGGGCAGAAACACCAATAACCCGAGCAACCAAAACAAAATTATATATATGAATATATAAATTATTTGCTAATTTATTTTTTTAAATAATAAATAAAATTAATTAAAAATTTAATATTAATGAACAAAAGAAAAAGCAATATACTTAAGATTTTTAATAGAACTTTTCTTGAAAATATTTAAAAAATACACCTTTTAAAAAGGGATCATCGAATAAGTTGATATTAAAAAAATTTACTTTTTATAATGGCATAAATAATTTAAATATGATTTTTTAGATATTCTTTTTAATATAAAAATTACCATAAAATATTAAATAGAATAAAAACAAATATCTTACAAAATAAAAGTATTTGAATAAAAAAAGGTAAGTAGAAAATTTAATATGATATTTTTATTTAATCTGAAAATAATTATATATGAACAATAAATTATCACATATAACCTTCTTCTTTTTTTAAATAAAAAAAGTTTAACGAACTATCACTTTTAATAATAAATAAAATTAATGTTTCTTTCTAATTTATTTTAGCAGAAGTAACTTTTTAACAATTTGATCCAAAGATATCTTTATTATTTATTTTAATTTCTTTAATTGACAATTGAGATTAAAAAAAAAAAACCTAACAAAATTTACCATGTCTGGTAAGTGCAAAAAAAGTTATGTTTTGTTCTTTTGTTTAAAAAAAAAAAAAAATTGTATTAAAAAATATTATTGTTCAAGTTCTTATAGTTTAGAAGGATATAATTTTTTTTATAAAATTTAAAACAAAAAAAAGAAAAAAAAATTAATAATGATTAATAATTTGAACACATGTATTTAAAACAAATTATATTTAGACTAATAATATTATAACCCATGAATATTGATCTCATTCTAATTGTAGTAATATAATTTGAAATAGAAATTAAATTTGAAATTTTAAGGAATGAATAATGATCTCATTCCAATTATAGTAACATAATTTAAGTAAGAATCCAAATTTGAAATTTTATTTTAAGAATATAAATTAATTTATAGACCAATCATATTGTAACACGTATTAACAAAAATTAAACAAAATAAAAAAAAATAGGAAAAAAGAATCACAACTTTCAACCTTAATGAAATGATAATATTTTACAATTATAATAGTATATAGATATATAGATAAATCATGGAATAGATCATTATTTAAAACTTATATATTATGGGATAAATTATTATAATTTTAAATTTAAATTAATGAAATGCTTTCCATATTTGGTGCCCCTCAAATTTGAATTTTGAAATGGATTAGTATAATTTCTATTTTTTATTTTATATATTTGATATACTTTCCATTTGAAAGTCATAAATCAAGAGATATTAAAAATAAAAAAAAATTTCTCTTGAACGAGAGCAATAGAGGATTTTTTTAATTATTTAAAATAAAAAAATTAGAAATTTTAGTTTGAGATATTGGAGCTCCCACAAGACTTGTGGTTAGAAACCCCATTTTACTTATATAATATATAGATAGATAGATAGATTTAATAAGAATTTATATTTGTTTTAGATATTTTTTTAATATACAAATTATTTTTTAAATTTTTTATAAAAATAATTTAACAATCCCATCACTAACCATAGTGTACGAGAGAAGTTGAAAATGGTGAGGCAGTAGGTATGAGAGAAGTCAAAAAAACTTGTGGGTTGGGAAAAGTCAATAAATGCTAAAATTTTTGTTTTTGAAATCAAAAAAATTAGAAAATTAAGATTGGGATATTGGAACTGTCACAAAATTTGTGGGTCAAAAATCTCATTTCCCTTGTATAATATATAGATTTGCAGATAATACAAAAATAATTATTTTCAAATAATATTGCATTGCAA
Organism: Camellia granthamiana; assembly: GCA_036172215.1. Lineage (NCBI taxonomy): Eukaryota > Viridiplantae > Streptophyta > Magnoliopsida > Ericales > Theaceae > Camellia > Camellia granthamiana. The sequence goes on along the minus strand of CM069916.1, from coordinate 52,607,412 downwards.
TTATAATAACATAATTTAAGAAAAATGACATGAAATGTAGCGCTTGTATCCTTCAAAACTTTTGGGAAGTGTATTTGAATCCTTTATTTTATTTTGAGAATCTTTAGTGTTGTTGTATCTTAGTTTTGGAGGAGTACAAATCAATTTAAACTTGTTAGGATTGCTCATTCATACTTGTTTACGTTGAAAAATTATTTGGGAACTTAAAAATCTTGTTTTGGCGTTGACACCGGTCTTGGTGGTGTCGACACCTGCCTTTTGTTGTTGGCCTCAAGGGTCGACACCAGTTTGGGAAGCGTCGACCCTTATCCTGGAATTGCTTGCTGAAATTTGGTATCGACACCAATCTAGGAAAGGTCGACACCTTACTTGTTGCACACTTTGCTTTTCTACCTAAATGGTCGACACCTCTGTCTAAAGGGTCGACACCTGCGTATAAAATTCAGCTTTTTTAGTCAGTTTGGACCCTACTTTTTGGGGATTTTGACTAGATCTTTTGGGTTGACTTTGGGGTTTATTTTTATTTTGACCTAGTACTATAAATAGGTCCACCACTTGATCTTTTATTTACTTTTCCTTCTTTTTTCTCCCTCTAAACCGTGAAACTCTCAATTTCTCTCAAAAAGCACTTTTTCACTCAAAGATCCTTAGATCTACTCACTTGAAGGCCTCTCATCGCCTTGCTTCTTTGAGATTAATTGTAGAACTTGTCGAGGACTTCATTTTGATCGAAGCAAAACGTCGTTTCTCTTCCATCAACTTTTGGGCTTTTCTTCCTTCTCCTTCTTCTAAGCTTGAGGTAGGGACTTTCTATACTCTTGTATGATTTTTAACTTGGGTATTTGATGATAGTGCAAATAAAGGTTGGGATTTGGATGATTTTAGACAAACCTAAGGTTTTGGTTTAAAATCAAAAAGAGGGGTTTTCAAAATAAAGGTGTTGAAATGGTTATAGATATGGATATAAGGTTGTGTTATGTCAAACTTGTTGATTTTGGCAAACAGGTTGTATTTGGGAGGAAATGGGGTGTTGCCCTAAAATGCTTCAAATGGTTATTTTGTATAAATCATGGAATTGGTTCAATAAAGGTGAAATTGGCTAGATGTGTATGTTAATTGTGGAGTTAGAAAGTTGTCGTTTCTTATCGATGGACATATGGATAGTTTATCTATTGTGAAGTTTGTTTGGCTGCTTAGAAATATCTGTTTTGGGTTATCGGTGGAAGATAGCTATGATTGTCGTAGAAATTACATGAATATTAGGTGAATTGAAACTAATCTCGTATTGATTGTCATTGAATATGACTATGTGTTAATACATTGTATATGTATCATATTTGGGAGGAGAAAGGGAATGTACTCCATATTAGGGAGGAGAAAGGAGATGGACTCTATTAAATTCAGTTGGCATGTGTGTCTAGGGTGAGAGTCTCGAAAATCGCAAGTATATACATGGGTGCCGATTCCCACGGACGAAATTTTCGTAAAATGGCAAATTAAATTGTCTATGTGATAATTGTATTGGTAGAGAATTATTGGGATGTAATCTCAGCTGGATTGTTTGGATAACAAGGGATTTAACTCATAGATTGAGATGAAATGAATTGTCATGAACTAAAGTAAGACTAAAACAGCTTGAGATGTAAAACTTGGCATAGTATGATCTTGTAACATCACAAATGATTTGTCATTGGCATTGCATATTCACACCACACATATAATTTTGTTAAGACTCATATATTGTGATAGATGGTTTCTACTGGGCTTTGGCTCACCCTACTTGGGAAAAACATTTTCAGGTGCTGGTGATATGCCTCCGCCAAGGACTTAGCTTGGGAGGATTATGGAGCTGAGAGCTCACTTTTGTTTATTTGTATTTATTTGCTTTTTGTACAAGCTTAGAGCTTTATCTATATTGAGCTTCTGACTCATTTTGTTGTAACTAAGTATCATCTTGGAAGGTTGCAAGCCCGTAGGGCATTTTTATTTGTTTATCTTTCTTCCTCTCTTTTAATTGGAAACATATGCTATAGATTTAGGGTTAGACTTTATGAATGTATGATGCATATGCTTCTCTTTTGTATATCATATTGAATTAATGAAAAATAACTTTATTGTTGTTGTTATCATATAATGCTTATGGTGGATGGATTGTTGTATTATTTTTGAGGCGTGACATAAAAAGACTAATATGAAAAGATTTTCAAAATTATATTTTAAATTCTTAAACAGAAAGTACATATGTGATAAAAATTATTAATAATTAATTAATAAATTTTATTAAAAATACACTTATTAGATTTATTTGGTTTAATTTTTTAAAATTATTTTTGAGTTTTTGTTTTTGTTTTTATTTTTTTTTAATCTTCAATACTCACTTTTTATTTTTTTCATATTTCAGTCAAATACACCAAACTAAGATATTTATGAAAAAAATTACTAACAACAAAACACTATGAAAAATGAGTCATTGTTTTGTTTTTATTTTTGACTTTTTCATTTTTAGTGATTTTTTTTCCCCAGTTTTCTTCACAAATTTTACTTTTTAGGTGCATTTATGATTAGAGTTATTTACACAAAGACCCCCTAAACTATTGAAAAATATCATTTTGACCTCCTAAATTATAAAAATGTACAAATTTACCTCCTAAACTATTGAGAAGTATCGCTTTACCCCTTAAACTATAAAAGCGTATTAGTTGGACCCCCTTCACTGATATACTTTTATAGTTTAGATGGTCAATTTGTATTGTTTTATAATTTAGGGAGAAAAGTGGCACTTCTTAAAATGTACAAATTAACCTCCTAAACTATTGAGAAGTACCACTTTATCCTCTAAACTATAGAAACATGTTAGGGGGTTCAACTGATATGCTTTCATAGTGTAGGGGGTCCATTTTTACGGTTTTATAGTTTAGGAGGAAAAGTGGTACTTCTCAATAGTTTATGTGGGTCTTTGTGTAAATAACCCTTTAAATTAAGTGTATCTTAAAGTTAAAAAATATTATTGAAATATGAAAAGAAAAAAAAAAGAAAAGAAAAAAAACCAAAGATTAAAAAACTTGAAAAATAAAAAAACTCAAAAAATGTATTGGAGTTTGAAAATATTATGACTTTGGCAACTTTCTCTTTTCTTTTTATAGCCAAATTAAATTGGATTATTTACCAATAAATCCTACTTCACAAACTATTATATCAATTAGTCCCACTTTTATTCTATTGTATCGTTTAGTCCTGTTGGTGGGGAGATTTGATCCTTTCTGTTTTTATTTTCCATTTTTGGTATCACTGTGTGGACGTTTGTGCCCTTGGGATAATTGGGTAGTGTTTTACAGGACCATTTTTTGTTTGGAAATGTTACTGATTCGGTTTTGGCTAATTTGAATGATACATTCAAATACATTTCAGCCATTGGCAGGTAGGGTTTTGGGAATTTGAATGTGTTATTCTTGCTAACGGCTGTGTGACACATTGTCAGTTTTTTGGATATCTGCCGTCGACATGCTATTCTTTTCCTGGTATGTTTACTTTTCTGGGTTCGTTTACCTTTGATATGGATTGTAGTCGTTTACCTTCTTCTCTACGGTTTTTTCCTGTTTTCACGTATTTGGTGGCTTTGTGTGTGTTGGTCGAACATGGTTTTCATGGTGTGTGATGTGCTGGGTGTAGGTGGTACGTTGTTGCTGGTGGTCCAATTGTTTTGTAATTTTTTTGTGGTGTTCACCCAAGTTTTCAAATGTTACGTTTTCCCGACGAGATGTGTTGTGTGTGGGGAACAGAGGGACATGCGCTTGTCTGTGGATGGGGAAACATCGTTTTGATGGTGTATGGTGTGCTATTTGTGGGGTGGTACGTTGGTGTTGGTGGTTAGTATTTTTTTTTTAAACCGTGTTAAACCGATCAGACAAGTTTTATGGTTTTCCGATTGAATGTGTTGCATGTGGGAATCGGAAGCGCATGCATTTGTGTGTGGGGGAGGGGGGACGAGCGGGGTGTGGTGTGCTCTGCTAGTGTGTATGTAATTGTAAGTTGTCCCCGTTCATTGTTTTTTTTTCAATTTTCATTTTTTTCCACCCTCATTTTTTTCTTCATTCACATGCGTTGTTTAGGAGTAAGATTCCTGAATGCGTGTGTGTGTACGGCCTAGTCGTGTGTTGTTACTGTGTATGTCATTTTTGTTTGAACCCGTTCGTTGTGTTTTTTCGATTTTTTTTTTTTTTGGTTTTGCCCATCATGCATCATATGTTAAAATCGCAGGGAGACACTCAAATTATGCTAATATGTTGTTACGGCAATATGAATGTCGCTATTAATTTACAAGTTCCGTTTCGATTTGACGACGTGGTTAGTCGTGTGTGTGAAAAGTTTGATGGGCTCACACCTGCCGATGTCTGTTTGTACTTCAAGATGCCTGGTTATAATAATTTCATATTACAGAACGATGTTGATGTGGCGAACATGGTGTGTCTTGCACGGTCTTTCCGATTGCAATGCATTGATGTATTAATTGAAGTACACCATGTACCAAACGGTGACAATGCTAACAACCAATTATAGAAAGCTCATTGTCACCCGACAGATGTGTTTGACGAGTCGGACATGGATGACGAAGATGATTTATTGGCAAAATTCTGCCCTCATGTTGACAAGGTGTTTTTATCTGCCCAATAGGCTAACGGGATTCAATGTATTGGCCAAAGTTTTGAAGGTGGAGTAAATGAATTCCGAAGTGTTCTTCGCAAGTATGCGGTCAAATGTGGCTTCTGTTTTAAATATGTCAAAAACGATTTTGTGCGGATCGCAACTATATGCATGTGGTCGTTACACGCACGTGTTTTGCATGCCAACGAATTTTTCTACCTTCGCAAGTGAAATAAGGAGCACATTTGTAGCGTTGCTGTTCGAACCCCGAAAAACCCCAAGGCTAGTTCAGATTTGGTGTTCGACGTTATTTCTGATTGGGTACGTGACAAGCCACTCACACGCCCCACCGATGTTGTATACAACTTGAAAAAAGATTATGGATTAGAGGTTAATTATCATGTTGTATGGTTAGGTGTTGAAAAAGCTCGGGGGGAGATGTTTGGTGCACACTTCATATCGTTCGACCAATTGTGGTGGTACAGTTCTGTTTTCATTGAAAACAACCCTGGAAGTTACATCAATATTGAGTATGATGAACACAACAACCATTTCATAAGGTATTTCATATCATTTAAAGTATGTATCGATGGGTTTAATCATTGCCGGCCATTGCTATTCTTAGACGAGACTTTTCTGAAGGGAAAATTCAAAGGGCACTTGCTGGCCGTTACTGCCAAGGATGGCAATCAAGGTACTGTTATAATGTTGACACAAAACATTTTTGTTGCACAATAATAATTTCATTATTGATTGCAAGGACAATGTTTCAGTGTACATTGCCTCACACACATAATATTTGAGCTCAATAATACACCACCAATATAACTTCAAAACTGACTCACAACAACCCTTTCCAAGTCTTTTTCTTTTAGCCATTGCAATTGTTGATTCAGAAAACACCACAAACTGGGCCTGGTTTTTGGGACACCTCACAAATGTTGTCAACAGTCACAGGACCCTTATGTTCGTCTCTGACCGACATGTAGGCTTATTGGAATCAATACCCATCATATTTCCCACAGTCCATCATGCATTTTGCTTACAACATTTGCAACATAACTTGCAACGTAACTTGCGATATGTTAACACTTCATATAGAGCTGGAATGTTGACTAAATTTCGTGCTTGTGCTTATGCACCCACTGTGGCTTCATTTACCCAATGCGTCGAAGAGTTTACCAAATGTGGATGGAAGGTTGTCCCCGCATTCTTAAAAGACTTACCCCCTCAATACTGGGCTAATGCTTACTTCCAGTATTTTCTTGTCATTTGTCTACGTTCTCACACATATCGTATTCCTCAAACACCAGCGGTTCACGGTATGGCGAGATGAGTTCCAACGCCATTGAGTCGTTCAACTCTTGGATACGGGAAGCACGCCACTTACCAATAACTCAATTGGTTGATAGTATTCAAGCAAAGATTATGCGTTAGATGGCAAAACGCTGACTTAAGGCACAAGCGTAGCTCGGTGTTATTTGCCTAAAAATGGAAGCTCGGTTGGTCAAAGCGTGCAATAAAGGCAGATCATGGCTTGTAAGCCAATCTAACGACACTGTCTTCAAGGTCCACTCTTTCCCATCCGTCATGGTTGACGTTGACAAACGTATATGTTCCTGTTTCAAGTGACAAATCAATGGATTTCCTTGCACTCACACAGTTGTTGCTATCCGGAATAGTAGACTCAACCTATACGACTTAGTTACTGAATTTTACCACGTGACTGATTATCGAAACTCATACCAACAAAACATACAACCCATTCCAACTGTTGAGAAACCATCATTCAACGCTGACGATTTTGTCATACAATCACCGTCAGTCAAACGACCACCAGGCCGACCCAAGAAGAAAAGGCTTCTTTCCAAAGGTGAATAAGTGCAACAAATTCGGTGCGGCCGCTGTCAATGCATGGGTAACCACAACCGAACAACGTGTAAGGAACCAATTTAGCTTCAAAAGCATAGTCCTACATTCCAAATTTCAAACTACGTTTTCTTGCAATTGCTATCTAACTAAATAATTGGGTATGCCACACCCATGTCCTAGTAATGTATGACGGACACGGTTTCTACAAGCAATTTACAGCTTCTAGTTAACAAGTTTCGGGTGAACAATTTATACCCCGTTACCATAAAAGTTATTTCAATTCATGACAATATTATTTTTCAAAAGTATGTGTATTTTTTTGAAACTTATTGTGTTTATGATGTTAACATGTTAAACTGCTTAACATGTCATCCGTAGATTATTATCTTTCAGCCATATGACTTGAACGACCGCATACGTTGTCAACAGTTCACAATTTCCGTCATAGTACCTTCACAACCACAGCATACGTACCCGCCATTGACATACATTCACTTTCCACGCCTAAAACACATTCCACATTTAAGCCCATTTATGTTTTTGTAATCCATCCAACAACCTGCTTCTCAAAACATAACAGTGCATCTCACCGTCCCACCTACTCACCATACTTGCATGATACTTTCCACCATGTTTTCATCAACAACATACATAGCATGCACAATTACACGGAATAGAAAGCAAAACTCCCATTGTTAAACAGAACATTTTCCCGATCAAATAAAACCATACGCTTTCCAAAACAACTATTATGCAATACTGTTATAATTGCATTTCAAAAACCCACACTCCAACATCTACTATAATGATGCAAGCAAAAAAATTCAATGACCCAAAAAACAATCGAACAGGGAACGATTTTCTTACCCAGCTAATTAATCATCATGAGTTTGTTCCAACCATGTCAAAACAAAAAAAAAGATACATCTGAACCAGCATACTTTTACTCTTTCAACCCCCGTGCTGGATCATTCACAAAACCCTTAACCATATTTCCACGTAGTACGATGCAATTAGTCCCTTGTAGCGAACGTTCCACGTTGCAGCAATACACGTACTGTCGCATAATAGCACACACAATGACCCCACAATCCAGCCTACAAAAAAAAAGTTGTTACATGTAATCAGCCAAATGTGTGATAACTATAACATTACAAATACAGTCCCCCCAAAAAATCATAAATACAATTCACTTACGTCCCCGATTTTTGTTGACGACACTTGGTTACAAATTCCAGTGGGTTGCTGAAATTTGCCACAATATTTTGCTCATTTAGCCCGAAATCACATGAAGTCTACTTCATCACATTCGTCACACGTTCTTTCTACCATAATTCACAAAAACAATGAAACAAGCTACAAAAACATAACCCACACAACCATTACGCAATCACAAAACAAATAAAAAAAATACTTTTACAAATCATACCAATAGGGTAGCTACATTGTGATGTACATTAGCTCTGTCTCCACGCTGCCTCATCGGATTGTAATGTTTCCAACTCTCGTCTTCCGTATCATACATTACTAGCATCTAATCACCATCATGACATATGGGGAAATTGATGAACCGACACTCGCTCGCAGTAGACATATTCCTCCGAACAAACTTCTCTATTGCTCGTACATCATCGTTTTTCACCATATCCTGCAAAATATACATACCATCAACATGACACACAAGCACACAACTCAGACAATATCACTACACAACTCCACAACTCACCAAACACACACTACTAAAGAAGTACGACTTGTTCGCCAACTCATCGTCCCCATACATCCTCAAATGATCGCTTTTAAGCAACTCAGCATACGCATCAATCACCTACCAAACAACAAAAATAATTAAATAACAAATATTCACATAACATCTATCCTTTAAATGTTGTTCCATAAAACTTCATCCCACCATATGTGAAGGAATATCACATTTTCATTTAAAACATTTACAGACTCACATTTCCACGAATGCAGTTTTGGCAGATGAGATTTTTCACATCGCTGAAGTACACTACCACACCGGCTACACCATTCTCCCACATGACTGCCCCAGACACCAACATTTTTTAGATTCTACAAACATTTACATGAAAATAAGTTCTCAAAAAATCAAATAAAATACATACGTACCGATCACCATGCCTATCATAACCTTTCGTGATCTTAGACTTTTTTTCCACTGTCATCATTTTCCACACCCAACTTGTTGTTTATATCAAACCCAGACCACTTCTTGTCAGTTACAACCACTGCGTCCACGTCAATAATTCTGTCATTCATAATACAGTCATTATCTCGCACCACAACGCAACTGTCTGTGACTAGCTTCTTATTATGCCTATCTAAGAACAGGTACTCGAAATCCACCAATTTTCGTACCCGTCTAACTTTGTTTTTAATGTTACGCACAAACGATGTTTGCAAATTAGTAATAGCTACACCCTCATCCATGTTAGACACTCTCACGTTCACACAACCAGCAAGACTTCTCCCACACTACCCACCACCTGTATCTTTAATTTCGCATCCGGCCTTTGCACCTACAGCCTCCTTACACATAGGCGCACCTCACCTGTTGGCCCTAATCGACGATACATTGTATACTACTTCACCTCCAAACCGAACACTTGCATCACTAACTCCAACGCCGTCACATCGCACCTCCATATCTCGAAATGCTTGCGTCGCCTCATGCACATCACGATTAGTGAGCTGATCCTCAAGCACCAATACTCTCCTCTATAATTCCATATTCTCTTTCTTCAACTTATCCACCTCATCATTTTTAATTCCTAGTACACACTCAAACCCCTACTATGTTCACAGCTTGTGCCTCTAGTTTCCTTTTCAGCTCAGCAACTTCTTCCTCAAGCAATGCAATCATTTCATCTTTTTTTTTTTATTCTTCAATTCCAGGATTACGATTGCACTGACTGCTTCATTCAGTTTACTATCATTTACCCCCTCATGCCTTTCCTATCTGTGGAACCATGCAACGCGTCTATTCCATTCCCCTCCACAGTCAAGTCCAGTTGGTGCCCTTCCTACGAACTGCACTCTTCACGTCCATCAGTGTATCATCAAATCCAAATTCCACATTGTCTGCATGCATCGCAACCTCAGTGTATCTGTCATCGCCCTTAATTTCATCCACAAAATGCTCATCACCTCCAACATAGTCAAACACATCTGATTCAACATTTTCCCACACAACAACATCCGCCCCCATCACTTCACGCTCATAGTCAAACGAACTAAGTCGGTCAACTTTAACCTATGCATACACAAATATATCAGCATTACACATGACAACAAACTCAACACAAGTTCCAACAGTACAATACATGCCTTCACATAGCAACCAAACCCATCACACATACCTGAAAATTAACTGGACTAGAGAGATCGACCCCTTGAGCTTTACTCAGCAATTTCCCAATGTCTTATTTCATGAATCTGGGGAACATGTCTGTTTACGGCTGAAGTATTGTCGAATGTTCACATATCCAATACAAAACAAAACAGAAAATAAAATATCAGCCAATTAATACATCTTCAAAAAGTATGTGTTACAACCACTATCTAAATGTAATATTCACATACCAATAACGCGACCACTTAGCCCGTCACCTTCCAAGGCATACGATGAAACTCTTTCACTAGGCCCATCAGTGCTGTCATTATTGCTCCAGTCCAGTCGTACATCCTCACAGTGTTCAAGTCGTTCATATGACGAACAAATGTCCAACTTATTGTTTCACCTTAGTTTGCGAAAAATAGCTTGCCACACATGTACAACACCAACAGCTTTGCTACATCTTCCTCATCTTGTTTGGTCCTCCCATTGATAGCTTTGAGAAACAAGCTTTTCACGAGCTTTGATGTTAACCGCGCCGTGTCACGGCACTTGTGCTGAATGAAGTCCGACACAGGTCATTGACCCAGAGATAAATCCAAACGTCTCATCCCACATTGCAGACCAAAAATTAGTCTCACGTCACTACTACCAAATTTCACACTAGCCCTTCCAATATGAAACGCATTATCCTGCGGATCATACGTTCTTATAATTTTCGAAATCAGATCATCACACTTCCTGAATTTATTGTGGTTCAAATTGTTGACGTGGATCGCCTTGATCATAATCCAAAACGGCATTCTCCTTAGCTGTTTCAGATGTGCATCCCTCAGTTTTGCTGAGCTAACAAGTTTGACTATCCCATCAACATTTGACTAGTAGGTGATCCTCGTGTGTGTCTGTCGCTGCTGGTATTCCGTACGCTTATTGACATTACGTTCTCTTGCATTGTGCATGACTTTTGTCTGCTTGAAAAGGATGTGACCCTCCATTTTCACTCCTAGATTGTTTGCCTTTGACCCAGATGCTTCTGCAGCCCGTCACTTTTCACATGATCGAGTCCACAGACTACGTACCCTACTACAATCTGCAACATCACACATAAACCATTTCAAAAAAACTTACAACAACCAACAGTACAACTATACAAAAAAATACCTCACACAGAAACACCCCCCTTACATGGCCATGTTATGCACACACATCCCCAACCCATTGTTTCCAACTAAAATAAGAAAATAACAACTACAGATGCCCCTCATTCTTCTTTAACCCATTCACGCAACAACTACCACCACCCAACCTCCGTTACACAAACCATGACCCATGACCTAAACCAACCTTGCACACACGTACAAAAAACCAACACATACCCCTTCCGTCTCCATGCAACACAACAAATCAATTAAATCAAACTACCCACACAAATCATCAATGCCACCTCTCACGTTCACACACACAGCCAACAACAAAATCACAAAAAACCGCAACACAACACATTATCACACCATGTCTCACAACCCAACAAAAACCAACACCACACACCAAATAACACCCACAAACAAAATGATCGTCATGTGTATGCATGACACAAAAATAATAAACAATAACCCCGACAAATCCACAATCGCACACCAACCCATTATTCACCACCACATGTGGTCCAAACCATCCATGTCACCCTTACATAACCAAATCATACCAGCCCACAACACATCCCACCACACTATCACACAGTAACAGAAACCAACAAGAAACACATAAAACCCCATACAAAACCAAATACCCCACAGCTACATTGTCAATCCATGTCCCACGATCTCGAAAAACCTACCACAAAAAATACACAACAACCACAAACATATCCCTTTCATGCCCCTACAGTACAACCAAACAAAAAATCCAAAACCCACACAAGCCAAACCTCTCTCTAAATCATTGTTTACCACTATATGTGGCCCCAACCATCAATGCCCACAACCACAACTTGTTTGCCATCTTATTCCCACACACACAACCAATCAACCCACGTTACACACCACCTCACAAACCAACCACACAAATAAACCAAAAAAACCCAAACAAAATCAAATAACCCACCCTCACATTGTCAAACCATGGCCCACAAACTCAACGAAAGTACTACACCACACACACACAAACCTAAAACATATCCCTTTTATGCCCTACAGTGCAAATAATATTTTAAGCCACCTCACACATACCCACAAACACCCAACCCCACAAACAAACCATTTGTTTACCACTAAGTGTGGTCCCAAACATCATTGTCCACCTGACACACTTTCTGTTACCCCTTTCCCTACAAACACAACCAACCACCCGACAGCACCCACCACCGCCTACAAATACCCCAATTCACACCTCATGTTACCCAACAAACACACACACAAAAAACCCAAACCAATTATTAAAACACAACACTCAACAACATAATTGCATGACTTATAACCATTATTAAATAAAACGAACAAAATCGATAGGAAAACAACATAAATCCAATGTACCACACTGACAAACACAAAAAACAAGACACAATGTTACAAAACATACCCATTCCGTCCATATCAGAACTATTACAGAGCAACGACGAAGGATTATGCGAACTAGGGTTCCATTATCATCAACTGTTTGCAATGTCACACCAATTGATTGACAGACGAAACACAACTACAGCAATATCGATCCTTTCTACCCTCGAATAACACAACGGCGTATATGGTCAATCAAAACTTCAAATTTGTTGGCAATCATACATCTAGGGTTTCCGACGTTACAAAATGGCAAACCACAATGGCCGTGTGAATATGAATGCACAAACGGGTTAACATTTCATGAGTGTGGGTATGTGGGTGTCGACTCTATTTTAATTGAAACCCATCGTCTATTGGGCTGTGTGCCTTGTGTCAACCACCAAACACACCAATCTAGCCCAAAAACCTCCTTATGCGCTTTGGCCTTTGGTGACACCCTTATAATGTATCACGTACAACAGACCACATATCCCTTTATTACTCAGCCGCATGAGACACGCGCCAAACCCAAATACGCCTAACCCAGTTGTAACACATCTTATAACATCTAAATAAGGGCATTAAGGTGCTTCAAAATACCCCAGGACTAAACGGTTTAGTAGAAAAAAAATAGGACCAATTGGATCATAAGTTCAAAATTTAGGATTTATTGGTAAATCCCCCTTTTTAAAATAAATTTTGCTAATTAAAATAGAGAGTAGTGTTGGAAATGCTCTTATACATTGAATTTAAAACTACAAGAATTTGAAAGTGATATTTCACTCAAATTACAAGGAAATTAGTGATTTGACCATGAAAAAAAGGAAAAGATAAAGAAAGGTCTAGGGAAACATATCCTTTTCTATTTTTGGGTGTAATGGAATTAAAGAAAATAGGAGCCATGAGGAACATCGAACATTTGTTATAAGTAATCCACAATGTCAATAAGAGCTATGAGTGTGGCCTTTCCATGGCTGTGAGTCCTCATAAGTGGGTGACAAACCTCTAACTGCAGACCAGCAAGAATGACAAACTATTTTGTGGGCAAAACACAACCTCATAATTGGTTCCTCCAGGGCAAGTAAATGTGCTAGTCTGATCATCTTTAGGGTGACTATAAACATCTGGGCATCTATTCTTGAAAAATATAGAGAAAGATGTAGAATTACAATTGCCGGAGTTGTAACAGTGTAGATTGGTCTTGAAAATCGTACATGGGTTATTACACCCGCCCGGGGCTTGTAACTCAATCGGACACTCCTTGTTTATATTCGTGATACATTTAATGCCACGGGTGCACCCTTCAGAAATAGGGCTAAATTCCATTGGCATATTGAACCCTTCGACAAGGGATATGTCAAAGAAGTCTAGGTTGTTGAATTGGTTTAGTGCGTATTCGGCCAACGTGTTAGGGGGTGCACCATAGCTTCGACACTGGAGGAGTCCATCGCAGTCACCGGTCTGACACTTCCCCTGGCCCGACTCATCGAAAGTGCAATTGGTTTGGCCCCATGTTCTAGCCGGGCCTGTGCCTAAAAGGGGATTGATTTCCCATGCTTGGCCATAGTCAAGGCGGCAACCACCATCGGGTGAGGCTGCAGCTCAAACGGTGTAGGGACAGTGGTTTTGGATATCGATAGTGGTTGCGAGTGTATAGGTGAAGAGAAGGGCAATGAAAAGAAAATTGGAAATGGTGGTGGTGAGAGTGTTGAAGAAGATCATGTTTACCATTATGGAGAGGGAAGTGTTTTAGCCTTGTTTGGTTCAATTCTCAAAACACAATTATTGAAAAAAAATTCTAAAATTTTGTTTGATTGGAAATTTTTTTTAAAAAAAAATTCAAAATTATTTTTTCTCTCATAAACATCAATCAATCACTTTTTCTCTCTCCTTTCTCCTCTCTCCTTCTCAATCACTTTTTTTCTCACACACATCTACTCAACTATAACAAAATATCAAATCATCACAAACTCCTATACTCTAAAACTATTTCCAAAATATATAACTAAACAAACTAAAAAAACTTCCAAACTCTTTCCTTAAAATGTTTTTTGAAAATTTATCTCTCAAAACCAAACCAAAGACACCCTTTGTCTCTAGAGAGATATTCTTGGGCTACAGGGGTTTACAGAAAGAGGGTGGGCATGGCTTTTTTGGCCTGATTTAGCATCTTAAAAAAAATTCAAAAAGCAAAAAGTTACTAAAAAAGTTAAAAAGTTATCACTATTCACAAATTAAAAATATAAAAAAATTAATTTGCATAATATTTTAATACAAACCAACCAGTTAACGTGACTGCTACTGAATTGATGGAAGTGCACTTATTGGTTTGTCAAAGGAACAAAAAAGAAAATTAGGTATATATATTCATTAAGTTAGAGGGTAATGTTGGGCCAATGGGGGCCCACCACGGGCCATGTTTTGATAATCCAAACCGTTTAATGTGTAAAACTCATCAAGTACTGTATGTCTATAAAAAAATCACTTTAATCGGATATGGATAGCTACATGATTAAATCAGTTTTGTGTAAAAAATGAATGGTGTTATAGTTAATGGTTGACAAAAAACTAAAACGATCAGATAGCTATCGATATGCGATCAACGTGATTTTTTACAATCATATAGTAGTCGACGAGTTCTACATATTGAATGGTTCCGATTAGCAAAACGGGACCCGTGGTAGGCCGACACGGGCTAAACAACACTATCCAATTCAAGCTCGAAAAGGAGGCAACAATTTCCTATCTCCTAATCAGTCCCTGCTCTGCCAGATTGTACGGATTACTTCACTAACTTTTCCTATACACTTATTTATATAATTTTTAAATACACGTTTTTTTATAAAAAATCAAAAAGTTAAATTAAACATCTATCTTTTTTTTTAATTTTTTAATCCAAAAAAATTAAAAAATCCACTTATTTAAAAGACTCCAAACAACTGCTAATTCTGGTAGGAAATTTGCTAGCTAGATGGACGGCTTGACTTGATGTCAAGTCAACAAATAAATCGGCCACCAAAGAAGACCAAGACCGTCAAGTCTCCCTTTCTTTCATTATTATTATTATTTTTTTTTCTTTTTTTTTTTCTTTTCTTTTTTTAATAGTTTGTTTCTTTTGTCTTTTCTTTTTGATTAGCCCATAAATGACGATAATTTTTTCCACGGAAAATTATTCCATTTCCTATTGTGCGGTGTCATAAATCAATCCTTGATAATTAATAAATGGTTAAGATTGATTTGTTGCCATGTCAGTGTCACACATTGGCCCCGTTTTTTAAAAAAAAAAAAAATTTGAGTTTTGAATTGTATTGTGAGAGATAAGTTGTTAAAAATAATTTTAAAAATTAAAAATTTATTTAGTTATTAGTTTTGAAAATAATTTTAGGATGATTTATAAAAAAATTTATTTTTTTGTAGTTAAATAAATAAGTGAGAGAAAATTTAATTGATTGATGAGTAGAATATGAGAGAATGAGAGAGAAAAGAGGAAAGAGAACAAAGGAGACAGAAAAAGTGATTGATTAATTTATTAATAAATAATAATAATAATAATAATAAAGAGAAGAGAGGAGAGAAAAAAAATAATTTTTAAAAAAGTTTTAAAAATTAATAAATCAAACATGTTTTTTGATTTTTTGATCCAAATATTAATTTAAAAACTAAACCAAACCGTTCCATTGTCTCTCTTAATTTGATTGTATAATTCTCTTTATAATTGTTCCACATTGAAAAAGTAAGGTAGCGTTTGGTTTAGTTTTAGAATCATGATTCGATAATGGTGTTATATTTTGATTTTATGAGTTGTTGAATCATGATTTGAAAAAAAAAAATTTGGTTATGAGTTTTGAGAAGAATTTTGAACTGAGTTTTGAATTTTTGAAATAAGTTTTGAAATGAGAAAAGTTGTTTAGTTATGAGTTTTGAAAAAAAATTTTAAAACTTAATTCAAAAACTTATAACTCATAACCAAACACACAACTTAAAATTCTATTGAAAATTCTATTCAAAGTTCATAACCAAACTCTTTTTAAAATTCAATTCAAAAAAATAATTATTGAAAAAAATAAAAATAAAAAATTTCAAATAATAGATGCAATTGCAAAAAAAAACTGTTTCGGTCAACCGGACAGACGACCGAGTAGATACAAAAATTTAAAAATTGTCCGGGAGGATGTCTGGATGGACAACCGAGTAGATCTAAAAATTCAAAAACTCTCTAGTTTACCAAACATGTTTTCAAATCTGTTTTGAAATGTGATTTGGAATTATATTTTGAAAACTATAATCAGACAGAGGGTTGGAATATCAGGGTGGAATCATAATTTGAAACACAAACCAAACCGAGCTTAAATAGATTTATATATACGATAAATCCATTATTGAACTTGAATAGAATTCTAAGGCTTCATTTAGGATAAATTTTTTTGACTATTTTAACTTGGTTAAAAAAGTTGTATTTGAAATGATTATTAAATTTTTTTTTAATTGATTTGATGATGGTGATAGAAAAAACAAAATGATGGGAAATTCTATTTCTACACACTTATTTACCTTAGTACACATCATTTTTCAGTAAGCACACTTATTAATTTGGTTATTGATTATTCTTCTCATTCCACACATTTTATATTCCAATTATACCCTAACTCTTATTAAAAAAATCTTTTTTTAAAAAAAAAATTACGAGATGAATAAAGAAAATCTGCAAGGAATTACAAAAATTCATTTAATACTAATACATATATTATTATACTATTAAACATTTAGGTAATGCTATGGTACACAAGCTTTTGTGGTGTTAATTATCACAAATATTATTATTAGACCATTTTCAATCATAACTAAAAAAAATAATTATAATAAAATACCGCATAAGGCATAACTAAATATGTCACGACCCAAACCCGCTCCTAAAAGTTTGGCATCATAACCGGCCAGTAATCTAAGATTACCAAAGGCCTTCCTGTACAAAACGTAAATAATCGGGGCTAGCGGAAGCAAAGACGAAATACCATGAGTCCAAAGAGCTGTGCATCTATATGAAGAAATAATTACATGCCAAAAATGTTAATTTACCCACTTACATTACATAACATATAACGAAATAACAAACACAAAACATAGGCACGTGCCACAAGTGTACAACAAAAACAAAGCTTGCTGACGGCCTTCCAGGCCTAGCCCCAGCTCGGAGGCACACAAAACACCTGGTAGGCTTCCAAAACGGCGGCTCGGTTCAAGACTCCGCCTAGGCTTGACTCCCAGAACGCTCACCTATAATACATATATATACAAACAGTGAGCTAAAGCCCAGTGAATAACATTAAAGTAAAGGGGTAGTGAACGAATTCCACATATAACATATCCGTAAATAAATCATGTCATAACCATTCATATCAAAACATAACATAATGGTACATCTCACAGGATACAACACATATCGTCTTCCGACTAGAGAATCGGTTCCGATTGCCGATTAACACATATCACCACAATGAAATGGCTAACGAGATCTCGTATCACATATATGTCATGGACCTGCACTAATGTGCCGTCCCGCATGACTTGGGACTATCTGTGGATGCCATACTAGTTTCGCAAATAGGATATTCGTTCACAGAATCAAGATAGTACTTTGAGAAAACATAGCGTATTAATAACAGTTACAACATAATTTATATCAACATAACTTTACAGAAATGTTACTCACATTGGGTTTCCTAAACCGGTTGCACGGTCTTCGAGGTTTGACCTACAAATACAAACATTCATAGCACAATTTCTTAACACACATAAACATCAAGTCACCGAATCAATTAGTGGATTCTATTCTTTTCTTACTTTGTTTCATGTTTATGAGATGCTAATGGATGCATATAACATGTGAAAATCAAGTAAATGGAGGCTCGGAAGTCAGAAAACAATAAAAAACAAAATTGGAAAATGTGCACTGTTTAGCCGCACGTGCGGTGGCCCAGGCCGCACGTGCGGTGGCTTGGCCGCTCGTGCGGTGGCCTAGGCTGCACGAGCGGTGGAACTGCAGAACCCCTTTTGGCCAAAAACAAGATTGGCCGCTCGAGCGGTGGCCTAGGCCGCTCGAGCGGTCTGGGTGAAAAACTAGCTCGAAAATCTGTTAAACAATGGGTCTCCCTCTTTTACAAAAACAACTTCACAATCATGAAATCAAGGCCCAAAACACTTGAAAATAACTTGAATTTCTAGCTTCAAATAGAAATCATACCTTCCAAACAAAAATCCAAATGCATCATGTAAAGATTTAAACCTTGAATTAAGATGAAAAATCATAAACATGCACATAAAAGCTTCATTTCTCAAATCCATGGAGTTTCCTCCCCAATATGTCAATCATGCAAGGAAAACATGATTATAAACATGAATTTCATAATCTTATGCCATGTATGCTCATATATGCATCCTAGGTTAAAATACAACACAATACTCTCAATTAGACATAATTTCCCCTTAATTCACTTGACTTACCATGAGATCATGGGTGTATCAACCCTATTTCAAGAAATTAGAAGAAGATTCTTACCTTAGGTGGCTAATTGGAGAAGATTTGGCCCAAACCCTTTCTTCCTCCCTTCTTTTCTCTTGATCTCTTCTTTTCTCTAGAACTCTCTCTCTTTCCCAGATTTTTTTCCCATTTTGTTTTGAGTCAAACAAGGGTCCTTAGCCTTATCTTTAGTTATATATATATTTGTGCCAAAAAGTTGAGCCAAACATGGCTTAGCGAATCAGACGAAAATCAGTTCTTAATTAAATTTCCCAAATGGCTCTAAAAATTCCCGGTAACACATAGGCGTGTTCAATTTCGTTTTCCGAACCCATTATGGTCGTCAATTTCAGTCCCGAAGTTGTAGTCCCGACAGATATTTTTCCAATTCAAATAGATATTCCCCAATTAATTCATATCATCGCATAATTAATTAAGGATAATTGTGACATACGTTTTGGGCCGTTACATTCTCCCCACCTTAGGAAGTTTGGTCCTCCAAACTTAGCTTATCCTGGCACAATCTCAATCGGAAATCTCGGTCACATATTATTATTCATTCTGCAACCATTCAGCAGTTCACGGAGTAGCATCATACAAAGAAAACAACTCGACAGTTCTATTCAATTATTCAGCATGACAAAGTAGTTCTTGTATCCAGCCCGTAACAGTGAAGACAATATCACAGCAGTCAAACACATAATAAATATATCTTGCACTTCTCCCCAAAATCAATTGTAAAGTCACGTAAGACTGAAGTAGTCAATCAAAAAATGTATACAGGTAATATATCGCCTAGTAGTTGAGGTTTCAACCCGAAGTCTACTGTTAACAAGTTTCATAGCGTTCAATTCAAAGGGAGTAACATAGATGTAACCATTCCTTAAATAATTAATCGCAAAGGTAATAGCAAAGGTAAATTTGTTCTGTCACAGTCACATGTTCAATATTTTCCGTCGCATAGGTAACATTGCTAATATCACAATAGATAGTAAAATCATACTTGTATTCGCTTTTCCAATATTCTGCGTCTTTTCTGAAACTAGGGCGTAAACCCTTCCTTGCCTCAAGGTGTTCCCCTCGGGAGTAGATGTTGTGGTTGTCCTCGGTGTCATTGTAGATGTAACCCCACTAGTAACGGGTCTCTCATTGCTTGGATAGGCTTGTGGACAAGATTTGGCCAAATGTCCTTTTTGTCCACATTTGAAACAAGCTCCAGATACGCGGCGGTAAATGCCCCAATGTTGCTTCCCACACTCTCTACAAGTGGGTATACCAATATTTCCACTACTTCCCCGTTTTGTATTATCACCAATACTTGAGTTCAAATTCTCATTCACGGAGGCCATTGATTCACTAACCATTTCCACTTTCTGTTTCTTGAATTTCTTACTTTCTCTTTCGGTCGTTGTTGTTGACTGGGACATTCTCAAGGTAGCAATATTTGCTTCAGACATCAAAGCCCTGTCAAGTACATCAACATACTTTACCAATTTCAACACATTCACCCGGTCAAGCACTTCGACATGTAAGCCACCCTCAAATTTTCTTTCCTTTTTGTAGTCTGTATCAACCATATGAGGAGCATATCGGGCTAATTCAGTAAATTTAGCTTCATACTCCGCCACTGACATAGTACCTTGCTTCAACTGTTCAAATTCAGATACCTTCCTATCTCGAAGGCATTGTGGGAAGTATTTTTCATAAAACATTTCTTTGAATCGATCCCATGTCAAGTCCTTATTCTCATCTCGAATGAGCATCCACCATCTTCTAGCCTCTTCTTTCAAAGTAAATGTTGCTAACAGAACTTTATATGTGTCAGTACACGGAAACACCTCAAAAATCTTTTCAGTTTCAAGCACCCATGCCTCCGCTTTTAACGGTTCAATACCCCCCGAGAATTTTGGTGGTTTCATTTTCTTGTATTTCTGTGTCAGAGTGATGATGTCATCATTATTGATCGGTTCCATTTGAACAGGTGGCGGATGAAGAGGCGGAAATGGTTGTCTCTGTTGCTGTTAGTTTTGCTCTTGTTGTTGTCTCACCAACCCAGTTAAAGCTTCCACCATTCTTTCTAACCGATCTATTCTGGCATTAGAAGATTCTGACTCATCTACATTCCTTGTGTTAGTGGTCTCCATTGGTCTATAGAACCCATAGCAGATAGAGCATTTTATTCTCAACATAGTGTTTCCTCTGTTGTCTCATCATTTACAGTTCTTGTTTCTTATATTTCAAAAACACACACACACACGCACACATGTTTATGCCATGCCCTATTTCTTTTCTAGAACACCCTACAGCTCATATGGACACGTGTGTAGGTAAAGTAACTCGTGCTCTGATACCATTCTGTCACGACCCAAACCCGCCCCTAAAAGTTTGGCATCGTAACCGGCCAGTAATCCAAGATTACCAAAGGCCTTCCTGTACGAAACGTAAATAATCGGGGCTAGCGGAAGCAAAGACGAAATACCATGAGTCCAAAGAGCTGTGCATCTATATGAACAAATAATTACATGCCAAAAATGTTAATTTACCCACTTACACTACATAACATATAACGAAATAACAAACACAAAACATAGGCACGTGCCACAAGTGTACAACAAAAACAAAGCTTGCTGACGGCCTTCCAGGCCTAGCCCCAGCTCGGAGGCACACAAAACACCTGGTAGGCTTCCAAAACGGCGGCTCGGTTCAAGACTCTACTTAGGCTTGACTCCCAGAACGCTCACCTATAATACATATATATACAAACAGTGAGCTAAAGCCCAGTGAATAACATTAAAGTAAAGGGGTAGTGAACAAATTCCACATATAACATATCCGTAAATAAATCATGTCCCGAGCATTCATATCAAAACATAACATAATGGTACATCTCACAGGATACAACACATATCGTCTTCCGACTAGAGAATCGGTTCCGGTTACCGATTAACACATATCACCACAATGAAGTGGCTAACGAGATCTCGTATCACATATATGTCATGGACCCGCACTAATGTGCCGTCCCCCATGACTTGGGACTATCCGTGGATGCCATACTAGTTTCGCAAATAGGATATTCGTTCACAGAATCAAGATAGCACTTTGAGAAAACATAGCGTATCAATAACAATTACAACATAATTTATATCAACATAACTTTACAGAAATGTTACTCACATTGGGTTTCCTAAATCGGTTGCACGGTCTTCGAGGTTTGACCTACAAATACAAACATTCATAGCACAATTTCTTAACACACATAAACATCAAGTCACCGAATCAATTAGTGGATTCTATTCTTTTCTTACTTTGTTTCATGTTTATGAGATGCTAATGGATGTATATAACATGTGAAAATAAGTAAATGGAGGCCCGGAAGTCAGAAAACAATAAAAAACAAAATTGGAAAATGTGCACTGTTTGGCCGCACGTGCGGTGGCCCAGGCTGCACGTGCGGTGGCTTGGCCGCTCGTGCGGTGGCCTAGGCTGCACGAGCGGTGGAACTGCAGAACCCCTTTTGGCCAAAAACAAGATTGGCCGCTCGAGCGGTGGCCTAGGCCGCTCGAGCGGTCTGGGTGAAAAACCAGCTCGAAAATCTGTTAAACAATGGGTCTCCCTCTTTTACAAAAACAACTTCACAATCATGAAATCAAGGCCCAAAACACTTGAAAATAACTTGAATTTCTAGCTTCAAATAGAAATCATACCTTCCAAACAAAAATCCAAATGCATCATGTAAAGATTTAAACCTTGAATTAAGATGAAAAATCATAAACATGCACATAAAAGCTTCATTTCTCAAATCCATGGAGTTTCCTCCCCAATATGTCAATCATGCAAGGAAAACATGATTATAAACATGAATTTCATAATCTTATGCCATGTATGCTCATATATGCATCCTAGGTTAAAATACAACACAATACTCTCAATTAGACATAATTTCCCCTTAATTCACTTGACTTACCATGAGATCATGGGTGTATCAACCCTATTTCAAGAAATTAGAAGAAGATTCTTACCTTAGGTGGCTAATTGGAGAAGATTTGGCCCAAACCCTTTCTTCCTCCCTTCTTTTCTCTTGATCTCTTCTTTTCTCTAGAACTCTCTCTCTTTCCCAGATTTTTTTCCCATTTTGTTTTGAGTCAAACAAGGGTCCTTAGCCTTATCTTTAGTTATATATATATTTGTGCCAAAAAGTTGAGCCAAACATGGCTTAGCGAATCAGACGAAAATCAGTTCTCAATTAAATTTCCCAAATGGCTCTAAAAATTCCCGGTAACACATAGGCATGTTCAATTTCGTTTTCCGAACCCATTATGGTCGTCAATTTCAATCCCGAAGTTGTAGTCCCGACAGATATTTTTCCAATTCAAATTGATATTCCCCAATTAATTCATATCATCGCATAATTAATTAAGGATAATTGTGACATACGTTTTGGGCCGTTACAAAATACCTTTTGAATCATAACTAAAATAATGTTATATTCAACAATTATAACTAACACCATTATAGGTCATAACCAAAGACCACAATTAGGGTATATAAAATTGTCTGACAATTTTATATATGCAAGTAAGTGTAAAATAAGTATTTTAAAAATTAATTTCTTATATTAATTTTTTTTGTTAGTTGACTTAACGATTAACTAACGGAAAGATTAAATTGTAATGGAAGTTTAAATCATAGGGAAGGTAATGTAATTTTTAAAACATAAGAAGAATACTTATATCAAAGATAAATCTTAATTTATCCTTGCTTGTTTTAACCTAATATACTAACCATTTTATCTCAAAAATGAATGCAAGATAGCTTTGTGTCTCTCTCGAGGACAACACTGTGTACAAAATAATTTCTCCAATTTTGAATTGCACAATTATGCATTGTGGTGTGTTTTGTGAAACTTTCAAAAAGCATAATAGTATGCACTCTTTTGAACTGATAATACTATGCACTTAGAAAAATATTCTGATATTAAAAATAAAATATGTAAGTTAAATTTATTCTAGATGTAACCTACACTATACTGAATTTACAAAATAGACTTTATTTAAAATATAAAAAAAATATTGAATTTACAAAATAGACTTTATTTAAAATAAAAAAAAAATACTGAATTTACAAAATAGACTTTATTTAAAATTAAAAAAAAAAACACTAGGGCTATAAATTTAAATTTTGAATTTTCTCCTCAATTCTTTCATACTCCAAACTTTTGGGGAAATTCTATTTCTACACATCAAATTATCTTTGTGTATATTTTTTCTCAATCCACACATTTAGTAATTTGATTTTTGCTTCTTTATCTCAGTCCACACACTTCACATTCCAAATATACCCTCACATTCTCTGTGCACATCCTCTCTTTCCATCCTTTCTCACTCCAAATATACCCTCACCTTCGCTTCCAAACTGTTTATCCATGGACCCACACCTCTCTGATATTCTTCTCCCGCCATTCATCTCCATGCCCCTGGCAAGCATTGTGGCTGCAGCATCGGCCACCTTCTTCCACTACTTTGTATGCACTCTCAGTTTCTTCATTTCGGTTTACAACACCTCATTCGCTCCTTCCACAGCTTCAAGCTTCTCCTTCAACTTGACTTCATTAGCTCACTTTCTTCCAGATCTAGTTCTAGTTGGCTTAACCTCGAAGTCATTTCCTCTTCCTTGGCTTGACTTGTTGATATCTTTGAAGCTGCTTCATTAAGCTGACCTTTTAGGCTCCCGTTTTCTTGGTGAAAAACTTCTAGTTCCTTCTCTCTCTCTTCTAACTTAGCTTTCAACAAATTTATTTTATTTGTAACGCCCTAAAAAAAAAATGCATAAATCAAGCATTCATAATATCCATAGGCATAAGAGAATACAGTATATTCATTCATCAGAGTGTTCATTATCAAAAGTATTACATGTTGACAACAAAAGTAAATGCCCTATGGGCTTACAACTTTCCAAGTCAACACTTGATTACAACAAAAGAGGGTCAGAAGCCCTTTACAAGTTTAAGCCCTTGGCTCTGAAATGAAAACATATAACATATACAAAACAA
This sequence comes from Camellia granthamiana, assembly GCA_036172215.1. Lineage (NCBI taxonomy): Eukaryota > Viridiplantae > Streptophyta > Magnoliopsida > Ericales > Theaceae > Camellia > Camellia granthamiana. Next base: position 52,582,435 of record CM069916.1, on the reverse strand, counting down.
CCAAAATAGAGACTTCAGCCTCGAGACCTCCCAAGCTATGACCTTGGAGGCGGCATGCCACCTGTACCTGAAAATGGTGTCCCAAGTAGGGTGAGCTAAAGCCTAGTAAAAATATGCTAAACCAAATATGAGAAATAACTAAAACATTAGCATTCGGTAAATGGTTAACACTTAATGAACCAATTTACATTCTTTACAAGGCCACCAATAAGTACATCCATATTTCAAATTCACTTCTGTTCATTCACCCAAGTTAATTCATAAGCAAGGGTCATTATTCACTTAAATAGTTCAAGATAAGACTACAACTCATATTATTAATACTTCAATCATTAACAATTCGAAATGAGACTACAACTCATATAATCAACACTTCATATATTCAACACTTCAATTATCAACATCATTCAGATGTACATAAGGTTTCGGGACTTTCATCCAGGACACTCCAACCAACTTAATTATCAATGGAGTCCATCTTCTATCTCCTCCCAAACAATGGAGTACATCCCCTATCTCCTCCCAAACAATATACATATACAATGTATTTAAACAAGTTGTCATATACAATGACCAATTTAATAACATATTCAATGTTACAATCCATTCGTCATATTCAATAACATATTTCAATCGATTATTTTCAATACCTAATCATCATACAATTCTATAACACTCATGACTATCCTCCACCGATAGCCCAAAACAGTTATTTCTAAACAGATAATAAATTTATCAAACAGATAAATTATCAAATTTCTATAGGTGAGTGATTAATTAATCCAACTATACCATTCAATCCCATGTTTTCCCAATTTCATAATTTTCAACTCAATTTCACATGTTCATAATTCACCATATTAATTATACAAATTAATTATTTAATTCAATTAGGGCATTACTTTCCAAAATCCACAAAATTGACCCAAAGGTCCAACCCTCACCATTTCAACCATTTTACATCAATAACCCCCATTTAGGATTCACATACACATATGGAGTTTAGAATTTAAAATCCCTCTTTTGAACATTTCAAACTCAAACCCTAACTCCCCAAAACTTCCAAATCTCATCATTTATACAAAATGACTAAAATTTATGTTAAAACTCATAAGAATCAGTAGATTATCCCTACCTCAAAGTTAAGACCCAAAGGAGAAGAAGAGTGAAACCCAAAATGCTCCAAATCTACAAATTTTTGGATCAATGGGAAGCCCAAGCCAAGCTCTAACTTTCTTACAAAGGGATTAGGGTAGAAAACTCCTAGAACATGGAGTATTTGTAGAGAGAATGAGTGTGTAGAGAGAGTGTGTGTCGGATTTAGGGTTTGAATGAAAAAGATGATGAAAAAGTGATGTATATCACGCTACTGCCAACTGATATATTCGAACCTCGCTCAAGCGAAGAAGCGGTCGCTTGAGCGACTAGACACAAAAGAACGTTGCTCGAGCGCAAGAAGCGTCGCTCGAGTGAACAATGCGAAGCTTCAGGTCTAAAAGAGATGCAGACGCACGTTCAAGCGCAAGACTACTCGCTCGAGTGAAAAGACACACCAGACCAGGCTCGCTCGAGCGCAAGAAAGCTCGCTCGAGCAGAGGCTGCGTCTGAAAAGAAACCTGAAGACCCTCAATCCTCGCTCGAGCGCAAGAACTCTCAATCGAGCGAAGAAGCAAATACCCAAGCCTCGCTCGAGTGCAAAAAGTCTCGCTCAAGCGAAGAAGCAAAATCCTGGGCAATAACCGTTTGTTTCAATTCACAACCAACCTGTTTCAAACCTGCCCAACATATCCCAAAACTCAAATACAAAGAATCAAAGGATGGAAACGAGATACAGACAACCACATACAACTACGGAACTCTAGTCCGAAACGAAATAAATGACGGGAAAAATCGGGATCGCTATATTATTGTTCTTCAAGGCCAAGTCATCAAATGTAGGCTTTTGTGTCTCTGGGGATTCAGTTAACATGCTAATTGGTTTGGCTTCTTCACCATCTTCTTGATCAATTTGTTCACTGAATTCAACCTTAGGTTCCACTGACACTTTCCATTGGAACTTCAAAAACATCAGTTTCGCACTAGTTGTCGTCGGGAATCTCATGTAGGTTGTTGTCATCCGGGAATCTCATGACACTTTTTCCAATTGTTGTCATCAATTTCCTGTATATGGTTGAGGTTTGGGCATGGGAGGCGATGGCTGGCAATGAAGTGGCTAGTGAGATGGTGGTGGGTGAGATGTGTATAGAGAAATTGTGAGATATGTGTGGAGAAATTGTGAGATATGCGGGTGAGATGGTAATTTTGTTAAAAGGATAAAATTGTGATTCTGAAAAAATTCATTAAGTGTGTGGAGTAAGGAAACTTGGTGTGTGAAAATAGAATTTCCCAAACTTTTGATGTAGAGACCCTAATTTTTGGTAATTACACTTGAAACCCTAAGCCTTAGGTTAATTGCATTTTAGTCCCAAATTTCATAAAATTTTACAAAATGGTCCAATAAAGAAAAAAAATTCTATATTTTATTTTGTATTATAATTAAATCCTAGAACACCATTTTATAATTGGAAATACCCTAAAATTTGATTTTTATTTATTTACCTCCTAGTTTCGAAATTAATTCATACATTTTATTTTTTTTAGCCTATTTGAATATTAGTTATTTGAATCTTTATTATTTATTTGAGCAAATAAATATCTTTAAATAAATATTTTTATTACTTATTTTATTCTGTATTTGAGCAAATTAGTGGAGCACAAAATATTTAGATATTTATGATTTTTCTTAGTCTTTAAGCAAAAGGGTAGAATGGTCTTTTTAACTCAAATTTATGGCCTATAAATTGAGAGTCTTGCCTCAATTCCACACCCATATTTCAGCAGCCAAGGAAAGGGTGAGAGAAGGAGAGTGTGATTTAGGGGAAGTAGAGAAAAAGAAGAAGAGGGAAAAAAGGAGAATAGGAAGAAAATATGCTTTCTTGAGTCAAAGTAAGAACACATCTGTCCCTTATCTTCTCCAATCCTTCACCCATCTCATCATGTTGTCTAGATGCCCTCTTGTGTTGCATATTAATGGTGAGTAGGGTTTTTGATGTGTATGAAAGTGTGGGATTGATTTAGTGATTTTGCCTTACAAATTTGTCAAATTATGCACTACTACAACTTCTCTAATTTAAAAGAAATATCAAACCTATTTATTTCTCAAATCTAACTTTAATGTAGGATATTTGGTATGTTTAGAGCTTGTGATAATTTTATTAGCGCCACCTTGTGTGATTTTAGGGCTTGGATATTGTGTTTAAAAATCTGGTCTTGAGTCTCTGAAAAACAGTCCAATTCTTTCAATTTTATAAAATTTCAGAAAAATCATCTCATGTTGGTTCTTCTTTCAAAATTTAGAATTCTAAGTCCTCTTTCCAACAGAATTTATTTGGGTGAAAATCATCAGGTAGATTGAGAGGAAAGCTAGTTTTCCCAAAGGGTGACAAATCTGGACAGATTTTTGAATATGTAGATGAATTTCTGGAGGTGATGTGCAAATTCTGAGAATTGGAACTGAAACTAGACAGGTTGATTGTTGTTTCTGTGCAATTTCAGCCCCTAATTTGACCTGGAAGTATTTTTACCAAAGCATTATTGTTAGCCCTGCAGAATTGAATAGTGCTGGAAATTGTGTTTTATTGTGTTATTTGTCTCTAAGTGTTTCAAAGCATTCCTAATGTTGTTTGTTTGCTTTACCATACTTATGTATGCTTATCATGGGTTATGAGAGGGTAATTTATTTGCAAATAAGGCCGAGCTGGGCCTTCATGGGCCTCAGTGCGAAGGGCTGAGTAGAACGGCCATAAAGTTACTCCGGTCATTGAGAGGACTTAGAGTTAGTCCGGTCTCAAGCCCAGAAGTTAGACCGGTCCGAGGTACTCTTGTTGTTAGTCCAGTTGAAGTGTGCTTTGCAGTCAGACCGGTTTAAGGGTGCATTGAACTTACACCGGTCATGGCACAATGAAACTAGACCGGTCTAAACCTTGATAGAAGATAGTTCGGTTTTTAGGCGTGCCGTGGTTAATGGAAGAGGAACTAAAGGCAGAGAACCGACCTAAGTTTAGTTCGGCTAAGTATAAGCCATGATTACTTCAGTTGTATGGTAGTCCGGCCGTGGTGAGACCATCTCACTTGGTTTAAGCAATGAGGGGGGTGTTGGAGGATAAGCACTATCCTTCAGAAGTATGAATCCTAGGAGGACTCTACATGGAGGAGTAAGAGTCCTACTTGGATTGTGCCACACGAAACCTATAAAAGCTCATAAGCATCACCTATGGAGAGGTAACACAATTTTGATTCTCGAATATACAGAATTTTTGTCTATTTGTCTAGTTTGCTGACTTAGGCATCGGAGAGGTTTCCGGCACACACCCGCCGGCTAGCTCACGTTTGTATTTTCAGGTTGCAGAACGACGACGTACGGAGGAACGCAGATTTGATCAACAGGATTATACGATAAGGTGTATTTCTTTCCCGTACAATTGGCGCTGTCTGTGGGAATTCAGACAAGAACAAAACCTCTTGATCAAACTTTTCCTCTTAAGAATTAATGGCGCACAACGAAGAGTTGCCACAGTCCGCCATCGACGGACTAACACCAGAGGAAGGTGCGAGGCGCGAAGGTTTACCTTTGATCCCTCCCATGGTGGACTTGGAGCCACAACAGAATCCCAGGAGGGATAGAAGGGGAAGAAGGCGGACTAACAGCCCTCGTCACTCTCGTTCACAGAGTCCAGAGAGACAAAGGCGAAGGACTGACCCTCGAGCCCTGGAAGACCGCGTCAAGGAGCAAGACGAATTGATACGACGGATGGCGGCGGATATGGAATCTCTAAAGCGTCAGATGAAGGGAAAAGAAGTGGCGACAGGAGAGGGGCACACAGACAAGACGCCCCCTCGTCACTCAGAAGGTCGTGGTAGGAACACCACACCCTCTCAAGCAGAGAGTAAAAGCCTCAGGACAGGCGATACTCAATCCAGGTCTTCCAGAACTCGTCACTCCAGGTCTGAGAGGACGAGATCTGAGAGGTCCTACACGGAAGGGAGCACTTATTGGCCTTCACATACGCACCAAACAAGATCCAGACAAACGGAGTTATCCAGATCATCCGACTTACGCACCGTGCTCGAAGAGAAGGCACGATGGAAGGAGGACGCCAGGGCACGCGATCCACACAGAGTTTCTGCCTTACAGCGGTTGGCTTCTCGATCGCATGGAAGCGTCAAGGTTGGAATGCCAATACCGCGCCCTGTCTACGAACCGACGGACAAAGCATTAGCGAGGCTGCAGACTTCGCCGTTTGTTCCGGCAATTGAGAACGTGCCCTTACCTTCAGGCTTCCTTTAGCCCAAATTCACCACATATGAAGGAAAAACGGACCCCTATTCGCACCTAAGCCACTTTCGCCAGGTCATGGCTGTATACCGGCGAAACGAAGCTTTGATGTGCATCCTCTTTCCATCTAGCCTTGGCGATCTAGGCTTGACTTGGTTCGAAAAACTTCCTGAAGGCAGCATAGCCTCCTGGGCGCAATTGGCGGAAGCATTTGTAACCAGGTTCAGAACAAACACTAAAACCCCGGTCGAGATCGACCAACTACTCTCCATCGACATGGGCGACAAGGAGACCTTGAGATCCTACAATAGTCGCTACTGGGAGACCTTCAACCAGATTGGGGACTGCCCCACCAATCTCGCCATTGCACAGTACAAAAGAGGCCTTCCAGTCGGCAACAGACTAAGGGACTCAATCACCATGACACCGCCCCTCACCATGGAAGCCTTGATGGAGAGAGTGCATCAGCACATCAGGGTGAAGGAGGATGGCGCACGTGCCAAAGCAAAATCTGGCACAACCACAATACCAGAAAAGAAGGCCTCAGCAAAGGTCAACGCGGTAGATCGTCCGAACAGAAACGGGCGTGGCAGGCGAGACAATGGAGAGGACCAGGATAAAAGATGGTTGAGAGTCCGCACTGCCATAACCACGGTCTTCAAAAAATCGATCTACCGAATTCTAAGTGAAATAAGAGACGAACCTTTCGTCAGATAGCCTGCCAAGCTAGGAGAGGCCCAGAAGGACTACGACGAGAGGTCGCGATGCACCTTCCACAAAGAAAAAGGGCACCGCACTGAGAATTGCACGCCATTGCGACAACACTTGGAGGAGTTGGTGGCAGCAGGTCACCTGGATAAATACATTGAAGGAGGGGCGCAACCAGCCCCCCAGGACCATAATAACCCCAATGGAATGCCAATCGACGCCCCACCTCAAGGCGTGATCAATGTGATACATGGAGTTTTCGAACCTGAGCATGTATGCGAGCTCAGAGGATCAATCAAGAAGGCTGAGCACTTAAGGGAGGTACTAAGCACTCAACCTATCATCAAAAAGGAGAGAACAGAAGCTTCAAACATCATGTCCTTTTTGGACAGAGACTTGGACAGAATATATTGCCCCCACAATGATGCCTTGGTTGTCACTCTCCGAGTCAAGGATTTTGACGTCAAGCGAATTCTGATTGACCAGGGTAGTTCATGTGAAATCATGTACTACGAAACATTTAAACAATTGAAATTGCAAGATAAAGACTTGGCACCTGCCGTATCTCCCCTGATTGGATTCAACTCCATGCCAGAATGGCCCGTCGGCAAGATAATCCTCCCAGTCAGAGCAGGGAGTGTGACGAAACAAGTAGAGTTTTGGGTGTTAAAAGTCCCCTCCACTTATAACATCATCTTGGGCAGAACATGGCTGCATGCCATGCGTTCGGTGGCGTCATCCTACCACGAAGTAATGTGGTTCCCCAACGACACCGGTATAATTAAAGAGGTCTATGGAGATCAGATTATGTCCAAGCAATGCTTTGTCACGATGAATGGTAGCCGTGCTGCCAAAGGATACGTTCATTCGGTGGAGGAACCGGAGAGCAATGAACTATTCGCAGATGTCGGCAAATCGGCTAATCAAAAAGCAGTGGAAGACTTGGTAGAAGTGAGAATAGATTAAAAGAACCCGGATAAGTTCTTTTTGCTCGGTTCGTCGTTGTCCAGCACTGAGAGGTTAGAGGTCTTAGAATTTTTGACCTCTAACATCGAAGTGTTCGCCTGGACTCCATACGACATGCCAGGCATTGATCCAAACTTCATCTGTCACCAACTCAATGTCCACCCATCCGCCAGACCAATCATTCAACGAACTCGCAGATCGACACTCCACCACGCCAAGATAGTGGCGGAAGAAGTAGGAAACTTGCTGGAAGCAGGGGCAATCAGAGAAGTGCACTACCCAAGATGGATCTCCAATACAGTCGTAGTCCCCAAAAAGAATGACAAGTGGCATGTCTGTGTCGACTACAAAATAGTCAACAAAGCATGCCCAAAAGACAGCTTTCCTATGCCACGGATAGATCAATTGGTAGACCTAACGGCGGGCCACAACCGACTGAGCTTTCTAGATGCATACAGAGGCTACCATCAAATCGCCATGCATGAACCAGACCAGGAGGTCACGTCCTTTACAACTCCAAGAGGACTATACTGTTACAAGGTCATGCCCTTTGGCCTAAAAAATGCAGGGGCGACATTCCAACAAATGGTCACCAAGATGTTTGAACCATTGTTAGGCAGAACAATGGAGGCTTACATCGACGATATGGTGGTCAAGAGCAAAGATGAGAATGACCATCTCAAGGACCTAGGTGAGATGTTTGAGATCCTAAAGAAGCACAAGTTACGCCTCAACGCGTCGAAGTGTGCATTCGGAGTAGGATCTGGCAAATTCCTGGGCTTCCTGGTGACCAACCGAGGTATCGAAGCAGACCCCTCCCAAATCAAAGCAATCCAGGAGTTGGAGAGACCAAACTCAGTAAAAGAAGTGCAGCATCTCACCGGCATGGCAGCTGCGCTCAATCGATTCATAAGCAGGTCGTCAGACAGACTACGACCATTCTTCTATGCTCTAAAGGCCAAGTTTGAGTGGGACGACGAATGCGACCGAGCTCTGGAAAGCTTGAAGGAATACATGTCTTCTCCACCACTACTTGGAACACCAATTCCTGGAGAAGAACTCTTCTTGTACCTAGCAGTCTCACAACACGCAATTAGCGCAGTATTGGTCCGTGCAGAAGGAATCCAACATCTACCCATCTATTATGTCAGCAAGACATTGCTGGGCGCTGAAACAAGGTACTTGCCACTGGAAAAACTGGCATTGGCCTTGATGATGGCCTCAAGAAAATTGTCACACTACTTTCACGCCCACACTATAGTTGTCCTCACAGCCTTCCCATTAAAAGCTCTATTTGAGAGGGCTAACTTTTCTGGGCGAATCTTGAAGTGGGCAGTTGAGTTGGGACAATACGACATCAAGTTCCAGCCTAGAACCGCGATAAAGGCACAAGCTTTAGTAGACTTCGTCGCAAAATTCACCCCAAGAAGTCACCATATCTGCCCAGTCGACCTGACTGAAACAACCGAACTAGGGATGGAAGTTGACCTCGGAATAACGCAACCCCTAGTACTAGTCACTCAGTCAGGTCCCAATGCAGACCAGAGTAAAGTAAGGAATGAAGAAACGAACCATGCTACACTAAGTCAAGACTCACCAACAAATCAAGACTTGGTACAACCAGATAGCGAGGGGCAAATAGTAGGCATGAACCACGAAGAAGAAGACACCAGCAATGTGGAAGACCCCAAGGCATCATCTGATCCCTCCACTTGCTGGAAGTTGTTCGTCGGGGAGATGTGGAAGCTCTTTGTGGATGGAGCATCCAACCGGCATGGAGCAGGACTCGGCATAGTCCTCATCTCTCCAGACGGCCTAGTAGTGGAGCAGGCAATCAACCTTGGCTTCCCAGCATCAAACAACGAAGCGGAGTATGAAGCGCTTCTGGCAGGTCTCAAATCAGCATTCTACATGAAGGCTACCGAACTAATGGTTTACAGCGACTCACAGCTAGTGGTGAACCAAATTTTAGGCGACTATGAGGCAAAGGATGACAGAATGGCAAAGTATCAAGAGCTGGTCAGAACAGAGATCAAGAAGTTTGAAGTGGTGAGAATAGAACAGATCGGCAGAGAGGAAAACAGCAGAGCAGACGAACTAGCAGGCTTCGCCTCAATGGCAGATACCTCCATCCCTCATCCACTATTGATCGACTACCTGCCTAGACCAAGCATTGAAGACCCAGAAGTAGAAGAGGTATGTTGCGCCGATCTAGGCCCTTCTTGGATGGATCCCATCATATTGTTCCTAAAAGACGGCACCCTACCAGAAGAGAAGAAAGAGGCCAACAGAATAAGAGCAAAGTCGCTGCGATTTTGGTTTTCCCCATCCTTGGCATTGTACAAAAAATCATTCTCAGGACCTTACCTAAAGTGTGTCCACCCCAGCAAAGTGGAAGCATTCTTGTTCGAAATACATGAAGGCGTATGCGGAAGCCATCAAGGGGGAAGATCACTAGCATACAGGGAAATTTCACAAGGATATTGGTGGCCATACATGCAAGCGGATTCGGAAAAATATGTCAAAAAGTGCGAAAAGTGTCAAAAGTTTGCACACCAAATACACCAACCTGCCAGAGAACTTCTACCTCTCACTAGCCCATGGCCCTTCGCAATGTGAGGCTTAGACATAGTAGGGCCACTTCCAACGGCACCAGGCAACAGGAAGTTCTTTCTTGCAGCAACAGACTACTTCACAAAGTGGGTGGAAGTAAAAGCCCTGGCATCAATCAAGGAGAAAGACGTGAAAAAATTTGTCTAGCAGAATATCATCACTCGATTTGGCATACCCAAGGCATTAATCTCAGACAACGACACTCAGTTCGACGGCAGAATTTTCAGAGGCTTTTGTGAAGAGTACAAGATAGAGTTCTACAATTCTACACCGGCATATCCCCAAGCAAATGGTCAGGCGGAGGCATCAAACAAGGTAGTCTTGGACGGATTGAAGAAAAGGTTAGAGAAAGCTAAAGGCAAGTGGGCAGAAGAGCTCCCTCATGTTTTGTGGGCTTACCGCACCACGCCTCGACGATCAACAGGAGAAACACCATTCTCCTTAGCTTATGGCATGGAAGCAGTCATCCCATTAGAAGTTGGCCTCCCCACAATTCGGAGCGAAAACTTTGATCCAGACTTAAATGGTGAAGCCATAGCATTGGAGCTTGACCTTGCGGAAGAAAGAAGAGACAGAGCATTGGTTCACATCGCCTCCTACCAACAAGAATTGTCCAGAAAGTATAACAAAACAGTGCATCCAAGGCAATTCAAGATCGGAGATTGGGTACTGCGCAAAGTGATGGGAAATACCTTGGTACCAGGAGATGGCAAGCTAGGGCCTAACTGGGAAGGACCTTACAAAGTGGTCAGATTAGCAGGCAAAGGGGCATACCACTTAGAAGATGAGGACAGCAAAGCGATTCGCAGGCCATGGAACACTGCCAATCTGAAGTTATTTTATTTTTAGCTTTTTTTCTTTTAAACATATGTAATTTTTTCCTTTCTCAATAAAACAAGTCAATTCTTTTCAGCATGGCTGTTTTTCTGTAAAAGATAATTTTAGTGGGTTAGGAACATTGTAAACACTCTATTCTAAGTCGACTGGAAAAACCAACTTGGAGGTTGGCTGGATTAAACCAACACCCCTCCTAAGCCCAAGATAAAGATCCAGGCTGCAGGACGTTTGGTCGGAATAACCAAACACTCTATTCTAAGTTGGCTGGAAAAACCAACTTAAAGGTTGGCTGGATTAAACCAACTCTTGTTACTCTTCAGCCGAAGTAAGGGTATGGCTGAAGAGTGGTTGGCTGGATTAAACCAACTGTTTTTACTCTTCAGTCGAAGTAAGGGTATGGCTGAAGAATGGTTGGCTGGATTAAACCAACTCTTGTTACTCTTCAGCCGAAGTAAGGGTATGGCTAAAGAGTGGTTGGCTGGATTAAACCAACTCTTGTTACTCTTCAGCCGAAGTAAGGGTATGGCTGAAGAGTGGTTGGCTGGATTAAACCAACTGTTTGTACTCTTCAGCCGAAGTAAGGGTATGGCTGAAGAATGGTTGGCTGGATTAAACCAACTCTTGTTACTCTTCAGCCGAAGTAAGGGTATGGCTGAAGAATGGTTGGCTGGATTAAACCAACTGTTTGTACTCTTCAGCCGAAGTAAGGGTATGGCTGAAGAATGGTTGGCTGGATTAAACCAACTCTTGTTACTCTTCAGCCGAAGTAAGGATATGGCTGAAGAGTGGTAGGCTGGATTAAACCAACTGTTTGTACTCTTCAGCCGAAGTAAGGGTATGGCTGAAGAATGGTTGGCTGGATTAAACCAACTCTTAGTACTCTTCAGCCGAAATAAATATATTGGCTAAAAGAGTGGTTGGCTAGTAAGTCAGATTGACCAACTGAAACCGGAATACAGTATCTCGGCCGAAAATATTGCAAGTTACAGTTAGAAGTATGTGAAACAAGGAAAGTAAACCGAAATAGCAGTTGGAGTAATAGAAGACATTACAAGAGCAAGCATACAAACCAAACCGGAATAACAGTTGGTGCAAAAGAAGATAATTTCCATTGATCAAATTCAAAGCAATTACAAGGGAGGGGCTCCTAGCCCGGTTACAAGTCAAAAACGAAAAGGAGAAAAAAGAAAATTACAGAATCAGCTGAGAAGATCGTCCAGATCGGCGTCAACATCAATATGAACACCGGTTTCAAAGGTTAGGGCAGTCTCTGTTGGAAGCACATTTTCGGTCGCCAAGTTTCCGACCACTGGCTCCAACCGAGCTGACTGATCATTGGCAGGCGCGTTGACAACCGGAGTCTCAGTTTGCTCGTCCTCCTCTTCATCGTCAGACGCTTCAAGAAATTGATTCTGGACATCGGCAGCATACTCCTTCAGTGAGGCCGGAATGAAGTACTGAGGAGCGTTGTAGACCTCGGTTTCGGGTCCACAGTCGAGCTGCTCTACAGCACCTCTCCAGCCACACTTAAAGAATAGATCCTTTGCTGCTTTGCATTGTTGAATATAAGCTGCTTCGCCTTCTGTAAAACCTTCTTTTTCGGCGTCATCAGCTTTCTTTTTCAGCTCCTTTATTTCAGCGTCTTTAGCACCTTCAAGTTATGCCATCTCCCACAAATATTTATCTTTCATCTCGGTAAGAGCTCGCTATTTGTCACTGTCAGCCGAGGCAACTAGTCCGGTTAGACGAGTTACCTCGGCCTCCAGCTCGGCCGTCCTTTGTTGAGATCGTGTTAGTTCGACAGTCTTGGCTTCAGCTTCCGTCATTGCCTGCCTTGTTGTTTTCCTCAGCTCCAACACTTTCCTATGTGCAATGTTGTTCTTCTGAATGGCCTGCAAAAGAGTAGTAACTCTCTTTAGCCGGACTGACAGTTGGGAAAAGTTAGACAAAGAAAACAGAGAGCCACTTACCAGGATCATTGATTTTGTTGATGACCGGATGGCCTTCAGCTCGGTGTTTAGTTGCTTGTTGTGGTGTTCCATGTCTTTTGGAAGGCAAACACTCTTGGCTAGATTGAAAGCCATCAAGTGATCCTTCTCAGCAACAACCGAGTCAGCTTCCTGGATATCTCGGTTTTGAAAGGTGAGAATTGGAGCCCATTTGGAGGAGTCAGCTCGGTCAGATTGCTCCGATTGAAAGCTGGGTTGAGGGCTCGGTGGAAGAATGGGCTCTTCCTCGTCAACGAGGTGTTGCTCGGTTTGGCTAGTCCGGGCACGCTTGTGCGCCCGAGATGTCGAGGGTTGTTGAGAGGGAAGAGCCACCACGATTTCTTGGGTTTGACTTTGTGGCGGTACTTCGGGTCTGTTAGTTTCGGTTAGAAGTGCCCTCACTCTGCTCCTTTTTGCCATTTCTTGTTCGGCAGTCAAAGGGACGAGGTTGATTTGGGGCAAGGTTGGGTCCGGTTCTGGTGCGTCTTCAAGAAGGAAGTCGGTCACTCTGGCTTTTCGGCGACCGCTGTATCTGTAGGTCGGCTCAAAATTTAACAGCTTAGCCCAGCTCCTTTCTTCAACTCGTAGTGCGGCGCGGAGTGTGTTCAGGTTGGGGTAACTGTACTAGGATGCAAGATGGGTTGAGTCTGCAAAAAGAGTACAACTGTTAGATCGGTTATGAAACCAGAAACCGAAGTAAAACGAAAGCATACATATAGCCGAAGTAAGTTATACCGGGGATTCCTTTTTTCCAGTTTATACTTCGGCCAGGAATCTGGGCTTGATGATCTTCAAAGTTCCCAGACACCCAGAAAAAATCGTCATCGTTTAGGTCTTTATTCGGTGTATCTTTTATTATCTTCTCTCGGCGACGGCGTATTCTTAAGTAGTAGACCCACCCATCTTCTTTTGATCCTAAGGAATACTGGTGGAATATTTCGGCTAGGCCGAGGTTGAGACCGGCTTGGCGGTTTAGTTCGGCTATTCCCATTATTATACGGTATGAATTGGTGGATAGTTGGGTTGGACATAATCTGGTCTGCCTAAGGAATTCACAGATTAGGGGTTGGACTGGAAACCGTAGTCCGGTTTCTATTATGGACAAAAGGGTAAAGGGCACAAAACCGGGGTTTCCCCAAGGGGTGATATCTTTTTCGGCTAGAGTAAGGTGGACGTCGTCAGGAATATTGTAATCCTTTCGGAATTCGGCTAGTCCACCTGGAGTTTCTACCAAAAACCTATACTTCCCCATTATTTTATAAGTTATAAATAAATTAGTTCGGTCGAAAAATTGTGCTCAGTAGCTCGGTTGAGCGCGCAGAGGAGTGCCTGGGCAACCTAAGTCTGCAAAGTGGAAAACAAAGGTGTTAAGCACAGATCGTTGACCGTGCTACAAAATCAAAGCAAGATAAAAGAAGCCTTACTTCGGCCAAGTGGGATGCTACGGGATCTATCTCGGTTTCAACAAGATGCTTGGTAGCTCGGATTGAGCAAGGGGTTCGCTAGCTCGGTTTGTGTATTGGGTTGGTTATCTCGGTTTGAACTACGGGTTTTGTTACCTTGGTTGAGCCTCTAGGGGTAGCTTTCTTAGTTCGGTTTAAAACTAAGGAAGCTGGCTTAGCCCCAAAGAAAGCTAAGGTTCCCAATATACTAAGTTCAGACTTAGTTCGGTGCATTTTTACCTCGGCTAAAGTAAGACAGAAGGTATTGGCTTATTGAAACTACTGATATATTCCCAAGTTCTAGCTCGGTTATGATCTGGCTATATTCGCACTTAAACGCAAACAGTATCCTAGTTCGGTTGCTTCATGATTATGGATCGAAATCAATGTTCTACAGGATATTATGTATGTACGAGTGTTCTATGGCTAAGTTTTTTCAGGAAAAACACAAATGGAAGCAAGAGGGTGTTTTTCAAAAACAAACACAAAAAAACTGTGGATTGAAGAGCAGAAAAGTACAAAAACAGAGTAAGAAAGATGGATTTGCTTACCAGATTGAAGTAGAAGACCTGGAGATGGAGGCGACTGCAGTGATGAAAAACGCGAAGCAAGCTTCACAGTTCCAAGAATCGAAGAACAATGGAGCTAGAGAGAGAGGATGAACAGAGTATAGTGAGATTCAAAATGAGAGGATTGTTTTGTGTAAAAGGCAAAAAAGGGCGGGACTGTTCAAATCTTGCGAAGTACGAAGGCGGCGTGACAGCTGCAAAGAACCAATCAGAGGCTGCCACGTGTCCTTGGAAGGAGAAGCGTTTCAATTGTTGCGACTGAAGAGACGTTTTGATCGGACATGCACAGCTCGGCTTGAGTCTAGCTGGGCTGGAAAGGCTAAAAGTAGCTCGGCCGGAAAGGCTTCAGAATTTTTTAGCTCGGCTGGAAAGGCTAAAAGGTTTTTTAGCCCAGCTGGAAAGGTTAAAATTTTAGCCCGGGTTGTAGACGGGTAATCCCTATCATGCTACGCAGATGGAATTAAGGGGCAATTGAGAGGGTAATTTATTTGCAAATAAGGCCGAGCTGGGCCTTCATGGGCCTCAGTGCGAAGGGCTGAGTGGAACGGCCATAAAGTTACTCCGGTCATTGAGAGGACTTAGAGTTAGTCCGGTCTCAAGCGCAGAAGTTAGACCGGTCCGAGGTACTCTTGTTGTTAGTCCGGTTGAAGTGTGCTTTGCAGTCAGACCGGTTTAAGGGTGCTTTGAACTTACACCGATCATGGCACAATGAAACTAGACCGGTCTAAACCTTGATAGAAGATAGTTCGGTTTTTAGGTGTGTCGTGGTTAATGGAAGAGGAACTAAGGGTAGAGAACCGACCTAAGTTTAGTTCGGCTAAGTATAAGCCATGATTACTTCGGTCGTATGGTAGTCCGGCCGTGGTGAGACCATCTTACTTGGTTTAAGCAGTGAGGGGGGTGTTGGAGGATAAGCACTATCCTTCAGAAGTATGAATCCTATGAGGACTCTACATGGAGGAGTAAGAGTCCTACTTGGATTGTGCCATACGAAACCTATAAAAGCTCATAAGCATCACCTATGGAGAAGTAACACAATTTTGATTCCCGAATATACAGAGCTTTTGTCTATTTGTCTAGTTTGCTGACTTAGGCATCGGAGAGGTTTCCGGCACACACCCGCCGGCTAGCTCACGTTTGTATTTTCAGGTTGCAGAACGACGACGTACGGAGGAACGCAGATTTGATCAACAGGATTATACGAGAAGGTGTATTTCTTTCCCGTACAGGTTATATTTCCTCTCTTATGTTTGTCTCATGCTCTTTTATGTAACGAACTTACTTAGCAAAAGATCTAATAAACGGGAAATGGAAAGGGGTTGGTAATGGGTGACATTCACCCTTGTGTTTCAGAACGATTTATGTAATATACATATGAATGACATAAATTATGATGGAATTAATACCAAATGAGCTAAGCCTTGTGCAAGCGGTCTAAGCGAGCCCCTAGATTGATACGGATGTATTTAGACTCTATGCGACGGTTTCAGGGTGTAAGCGAGCCTTTTGGTATGGTATGTGCAGGGTGGAAGCGAGCCCTAGGCACAATTTGGGTGTAAGCGAGCTCACTTGTTTGGCCGTCCCTTTTGAGGTCCATTAATGTCACTGACTAGTAAATAATCGGGAGGTGGGCATAGGTGGTAAGGTTTGCAAAGCAACAAAAGGGGAAGTTTTGAATAGTCTGGTGTTCAATCCTTGTGGTTTGGTAGAAGGATCTCTTTGAGGGATTCTAGATGTCTAGTCTAACTACTAATTTATAGAACTATTGTATGTTATGTTACCCAATTTGTTCTGTGTATGGTTGATTGGTTGATAAAAGATATGGAGATGTGTGTGTTTTTACTGGACATTCCAAGCTCATGGCGTGTCATGCTAGGTAATGAAGCAGTTTACAATGGTGAAGGTTATTTCAAAGGCAAATAAGATGAAGTGTTGGAGCTGTGGTTCATATGAAGACTTAAATTAGTAGTTTTTTTCCTTTTGACTTTTGTTTGGCAATGTTTTGGTAATCTATAATGGAACATAAACGAATTATCTATGATATTAACTTTGGTTATATATGTATATTAAAATGTTTTGGTTATCTATTCTACTTGTGTTGTATTATTGTACGTATTTAATGGTCCGAAAGTTGGGGCGTTACATTTGATATCATAAAGATAAACCTATTTCAATATGACTAAAACACCCCTTAAACTTCATCATGCATCCATCTCTTTTGGTGTCTTTGCAACTCGTTCATCGTTTATTTTTGTCGTCCATCAATCATTTTCACCACAAATTCTTTTATGGTTATTGTTATCATATGTGTTATTAAAAATATTATTTTTCTCATATTTATATGACATATTATAAGAATTTATTTTTTTTTTCTAAGAGAGTCACATCAGCATATATTTTACTTATTTTAAATTATACTAATAGCTTTACCTATTTTAATTACATATAGAGTTCTACACATACTCAATATACTAACTTTATCTATTTTATATGGACTCTATTTGAAAAATATTTTTTTCATATAATTTTCATGATAAATTGAGATAATCCACAAACCTAATACCAATTTTGTGTTTCACGTTTTTCTTCTTAATTCTTTCAAAGGTATTAAGATTTTTTTTTAAAATGCTAAATTGCCTTCTTTTTTTCTTCTTATTTTCTCGTGCATTATTCTATACTT
Organism: Camellia granthamiana; assembly: GCA_036172215.1. Taxonomy (NCBI): domain Eukaryota; kingdom Viridiplantae; phylum Streptophyta; class Magnoliopsida; order Ericales; family Theaceae; genus Camellia; species Camellia granthamiana. Next base: position 52,565,258 of record CM069916.1, on the reverse strand, counting down.
AATACCAATTCTATATAATGGATTTGTCGTTTAAATTTTATAGTCATTCTATATATGAAATTATACTTCATTTCTTAGATTATTTTATATAATCACAACTCACTGGAAGAAAAATCTGCAAAATAATGATACTTTCGAGGAACCTCTAAAGTTTGGATTTACTACTTGAGTTACTTTTTTAATTATTGAACAATAAATTCTTTTATATTTTGACATCATATTATAGATGATTAATCACTTCGCACACTGAGATGTATCTATCGTTTGGATGTTTTCATTATTTCTTCTTTTTGGGTTTAAATGTTATTATGTAATTCTTTCTTGGTTAGTAGTTGTTAAACTTTTTTAATAGTTTATTTTTTAATTGAATTAAGAGTGTTTATTTTACAATCTTATAATTTTATATATATATATATATATATATATCTCTTATAAAATCATTATATGATAATCCAACTATAACATATTTATATTTACTTTTTTTTAATAAATTTTATATAATTTCTATTTCTACATATTTTATTTTCCAAATGAATATAAAAGAACATTAAATAGTTAGAATTACTTTTAATTTTATTTTACTAATTATTTTTCTAATTTAAATATTATTTTTAATATCAAAATGAGTATTTATTTTACTATTTTATAATTTGATAGATATCATAAAAAATTATCATATAATAATTATACTTTTATAATACGATAGAACTAAAATTATCAAAATACACAAACAATTTAATTAAAATTTATATATATATATAAGTATTTAAGTAAAAAATTTATAGAACAATAGTGTCAATATTATCAAAATAAATAATTATAAAATTATTCTTTTATAATACACATTGTACAATCAGATAGTTTTTGAAAAAAAAAATAGAACGTGCATTGCACAGGTCAATTGTTAGTATCATATATATATATATATTATTAAAAATAATTAAAATCATAATTTAATTTTAATTTTAAATTTAAATTTAAATTATTCTTTTATAACACACATTATACTATCAAATATTTTTTTTTTAAAAAAATAGAACGTACATTGCACAGGTCAATTGTTAGTATCATAAATATATATATATTATTAAAAGTAATATTTTTTCCATACTTAGATGGCACATTAATTATAAGATCTTTTTTTTTTTTTTTTCTAAGAGTGCCACATCACCATGCCTTTTCCATTTACATATTCTATTTCCATATAAAGTTCTATACAAACTCAATTTCAATTATACTAACTAATTTTATATGAACTCTATTTGAGAAATAACTATTTTTCATATATATACACATTCTAAAATTTTACTCTTTCTTTTTTTTTCCTAAAAAAATTACATCACCATGCCTTTTCCATTTACATATAAAGTTCTACAAAACTCGATTTCAATCATAATAACCAATTTTATATGGATTCTATTTGAGAAATACTTATTTTTCATATATATAATTTAACTACACTTTCCGAATAAATAGTTTTAAAATAGGGAAAATTATTTAGAAGTCCTATTAGAGAGACTTATGCTACATATGGTCCTACTAAAAAACTTATGTTCCCATAAGTCCTGTGGGAAATTTGTTGACACATTTACCCTCAATATTAGTTATTAATATCATAAATAAGTAATAAAACCATATATAGGAAATTAATATAAACGTAACGTAACGTGACACCTACATAAACGTAATGTGACACCTATATAAACGTAACGTGACACTAATATGAACGTAACGTAACACCTACATAAACGTAACGTGACATATCTACATAAACGTAACGTAACGTGACACCTATATAAACGTAACGTGACACCAATATGAACGTAACGTGACACCTACATAAACGTAATGTGACATTTACATAAACGTAACGTAATGTGTCACGTTACGTTTCGCAAACTTAATAAGTTTTTTATTTTTTTAATCCGTTTGTTTTGAAATAGATATATAATCTTAATATATTTTTATTTTGTATTATTAATTGTAAAATTTAAAAAATTATACGTTTTTATTTACGTTTTTATGTGAAAATTAATATTACTGATTTATGTGGAAATTTTACTGATATATTACGTAAAATGTTACGTTTTTATTTTTAGTGTAATGTATCTGTAAATTTTTATTTTTCACATATGTATATAAACCCATTCTAAGAAGCTGAGGAAGAGAACAATGGTGGACACGGCGAGGAGGCCAAATGTTGAGTACATCTTGCGAGTTAGACTGGTGGATACTTTTTAGTGGTGCCACGTTGACGGCTGGAAGCAACAGTACATTCTTAAGTATTATTGTCATGAAAGATAGTAAAGTGGAAGGGAGGAAGAGAAAGGCGAAGCAGAGGAGGATGAAGACCAACAGAAGAGAGAGAGAGAGAGAGCGAGAGAGGGAAGGTGTGAAAATTGGGAGTAAAAAGATTAGGATCTTGTGGAATACATTCTTATGAAAATAGGACTTGAGACTCTATAAGAAATTACACAGGACTTAGCCTAGCATAAGGTTCTGAAAAAGGATTTATAAATAAGTCTCCCTTTAAAATAAGTATTAAATAAAAATCAAAACTCAACACAATTCATCTATCTATTTTTTCTTAATCTAACCGCAACATGCTTTTATTTAATTTTTTTAAATAAATTTTTTAATAACTTCGATTCCTACTTTTTGTTTATTTCCAACTGAATAAAATAAATAAATAATTAGAATCACTTTTAATTGTGTGTTACTATTTTTTTTTCAATTTATCTATTATTATTAATGTCAAATTAAGTGTTTATTTTAGTATGTTATAATTTAATATCATATAAAATTATTATATATTTATTTTAATTACACATTTATAACATGATAGGGTTAAGATTATTAAAATATATATAAATAATTGAAATAAAATTATTATATATATTTGTTTAAATAACACTTTTTTAAAACGATAAGGTTAAAATTATCAAAATAAATAATTTAGAATTATTCTTTAATTTAAATGACTTTTTTTTTTCTCCAATTTAATCATTATTTTTAATATTAAAATAAATATTTAGTTTATTATATTGAAATTAAGTACAAAAGTATCATATATATATTTAAACTACATTTTCATAATTTAACCGAACAAAAATTACAGTGAATATTGCGTAATATATTTTTTAAATAGTTCTATGTATATGTATACATAGATATATATTATTTTTTTATAATACATATATTACAACATATTTCTAAAAAAAAAATTAGATATAAGCATATGTAAATAATTTAATTTAATTTTACAAAATATTATTTAAAAAGAAAAAAAAATTAACCCATGCATCCCACGGGTTAACTACTCGTTTACCACAAATTCTCTATCTTTTGTTGTTTGTCATTCATTATTTGTCATCTATAGGTCCATAATTACTATATATTATATTTGGTTAGGAGATTTGAAAAGGAAAAGAAAGAAAAAAAAAAAAAAAGAAGATAAAATGTGAATAAAATATATCTACATTTGACATAATTTCACACACTTTTTTCCTTTTATTTTTCAAATCTCTCAACTGAGCACAATGTAGATGGTTCAAACTTTTGTTATCAGTAGTCTTATCCACTAACAAAAATTTCAAAGTCATTTTAACCATTTTTTATGTTAAAAATATTATTTTATTTACAATAGTAAAAACTAATTGTTTCAAAATATAAGTTGTATCTAGGGCTGCAAACAAATCAAGCCGAGCCGAACTTTGCTGAACTCGAGCTCGGCTCGTTTACTTATCGAGCTCGTTTATTGAGCTCGAGCTTGGCTCGATAAAGAACTAGGCTTGAGCTCGGCTCAGCTCGTTAATATTAATGAAACTCGAACTCGGCTCGGCTTGGCGCGATTAATTTTTTTTAATATTATTTATATTATTTAAATAAAAAATATTATTTATATTATTTAATATAAATAATATATTTATTATATAATTTAAATAGATAAACAAGCCGAGCTAATGCAAGCTTGGGCTCGGCTCGTTTACTAAACGAGCCGAGTCGAGCCGAGCTTGTTCATGAACAGTTCAGTTCATTTGCAGCCCTAGTTGTATCAAATTATATTGCCAAAGAGTATCTCCAATCGTTCATCAGATATTTCATTAAATTTGAGTAAAAGTTTGATATGATACAATGCACTCCAACCCTTTTATCAAATCTGGTCGGTCGAACGGCCGGTCGTTCGACTGGTAATTCATCTAGAGTAAATTTTCATCAAATTCATCTCAAAATCGATTGTCCGAAAGGACATCTAAGCGGACGTCCAGTCTAACAGTCATCTACAAATTTATTGAAAAGATAAACGCTCCCTTCATTTGATAAAAAAAGTACCGTTTCTTTCATTTGATACAAAATTGATAAAATAGTTGGAATACCGTTTTCATCAACTTTTCATCAAGTTTAAATTTGATGAAAAATCTGATGAAGGATTGCAGATGATCTGTAACACCCCCCAAAAAATATAACTAATCCAACTCATAAAAGGAGTGAGTATAATAGAACTGGTGTGCTTTCATTCATTAGAGTTCGTATTAAAAAAGGTAATACAAAATAAATAAAATAAAAGGAAGCTCTTGCTCCAAGTCTCCCCAAACTACTGTCTCAACGGAGGCATATCTCCAACACCTGAAAATGGTTCTCAAATAGGGTGAGCCAAAGCCAGTAGAGACATACTAACACAATATATAAGAATTAACAAGGTAGAAGTATGATGCACATATTCATTGTCCTACGACAAAATCTTTATAACCCTTTCCAAAACCATGTTATGCCAAACTCACATCTCAATTCATTCATTGTGGTTCAATAGATACATCCATTGCATTTAACTCATCAACAGAGGTTACACCTCATAAGTTTCCAACAGATAACACCATCATACAAAAACATTTACTTCTATTTTCCATTTTATGAAAATTTTGTCCACGGGATTCGGCACCCATGTATACAAATGTTTTTCGGGACTTTCACCCTGGACACACAGGCCAACTTAGTTCATTGGAGTCCATCCATTTTTTTCTTCTCAAAACATGGAGTACATCCCCTTTCTCCTCCCAAATATCATACATATACAATGTATATCATTCATAATCATATTCAATGATAATGGTTGAGGGATTGGTTTCAATTCGCCTAATCCACATGTAATGTCTACAACAATCATGACTATCCTCCACCGATAGCCCAAAGCAAATATTTCTAAACAAATATACAATCTCTACAACAAATAAATCATCAAATTTCCATAGGTGAGTGATTAAACAAGTCCAACAACACCATTCATGTATACATCCTCCCAATTTCACATTTTCCATACCAATTTCATTATCTATACAAAATACTTATTCAAGGTATTTTAGGCAAAGCTCCCCGTTTTCCAAATATTAACCCAAATGCCAAAATTAACTATTTTAACACAAGATGACATCACATCCAAACCCCATAATCATTTATATAACACCCATATAGAAACCTCTCTTTTCAAACTTGAACCTAAACCCTAGGTTTGCTCAAAACATCCCCTAATCTCACCATTTTCACACAACAACCTATAACCAAGTTAAAACTCATATTAAGGTGTAGAGAGTCGCTACCTTAAGTTTAGAAGATCAATGGAGCAAGGACAAAAATTCAACGACGCCGAAACCAAACTCCAATCGGATCAAAATGGAGCTCTCAAGATGCTCTACCCTTTTCCCAAAGACACTAGGACAGAGAGATCAACGGATCTAGGAGAAAATGTAGAGAGAGAGAGAGAGAGAGAAAGAGAGAGAGTATTTTAGAGAGAGAGTCTCACTTTAGGGTTTTTGGAAGAAAAGATCTGAAAAAGTGATGTAAAAGTCATTTTTGCGATCTGATATACACACAATCTGCTAGAGCGCAAGTGTTTACACTCAAGCGTCAGACACAAAAAGTTGTTTCGCTCGAGTGCAAGAAAGGATGCTCGAGCGCCAAGACACAATGAACAAAACGCTCACTGCTCGAGCACAAGAAGTGGCGCTCAAACGTAGAAAACACATATCCAGTAATTTTGCAGACAACAGACCAATACTCGAGCGTAGGAAACGTTGCTCGAGTGTAAAAAGCACTCTTCCAATAGTTTTACAGACCTGCAAGGTACTAAGAGTTCGCAAAGCCCGCTTGAGTGCGAGAAGTGCCACTCGAGTGGAGGAGCAAAATTGCAAAGCCCGCTCGAGCGGAGCAGCAAAAATCTGGGCAACAAAGGTTTGGAGAAATAAGCAACCAACCTGTTCCAAACACACAACTACAATCTAATAACCAAATTTAGGGAGAATTAAGGGGAAAACAACAATGAACAACATTCAAAAACTATAAGCCCGAGTCCGGAATGCCACAAGAGTCGGGTCAAAACCGAAATTGCTATAACCTCTCCCTCCTTAAAGAATTTCGTCCCCGAAATTTCAACTTAAGTTCAAACCATTATTAAACCATTCACAACAATGTTAATCTTAGAAGTTCAACACCATGGCCCACTCTCTAGTCATCTATTGTCATCAACTCGATACACAAGTTCCAATATTGAAAGTGTAATTTACAATTTTTCTAAAATATGTACAATGTTTAAATCAAAACTCAGGTTTTCAAAGTTTGCACAACGTATACAATGCTCCCAAAAGTGATACAACACCCATAATATTCCATATTCTCAAAGCATATACAATACTCATATCGGATCCATGTTTCCAAAACACCCATAACATATACAATGTTCTCGTATTTTAAAACATATACCATGCTTTTATATTTCATTAGCATAATCAAAATCTCCATATATAATCAAACACCAATAAATAAGTTCGGATATTTCTCTCGAACTTCCAATATATGCTCCCAAGTTGTTTCCTTAACCCCGTGACGTTTCCACAATACCTTAATCAAGGAATCGTCTTGCCTCGCAAGACTTGGTCTCAAGTATCCAAGACCCTCACCGGTCTCTCCTCATACGAGGCATCCTCATCTACCTCTAGATCAGTCCAATCCAACACGTACAATGGATCCAGCTCATACTTTCGAAGCATGCTAATATGAAACATATCATGAACTCCAGAAAATTGTAGCGGCAACGCCAAATGGTAAGCAACCTTTCCGATCCGCTTAAGGATCTCAAAAGGCTTAATAAATCGAGGGGACAACTTCCCACTCTTTCCAAATCTCATCAAACCCCACTCAGGTGATATCTTCAAAAACACATGGTCCCTCACTTCAAAAGACAAGGGTCTCCTCCTACGATCGGCATAACTTTTTTGACGACTCTGAGTCGTAACAAACCTCTTACGGATAAGTGCCACCTTCTCTGTCGTTTCTCGAACCAACTCTGGGCCCAACAAAGGTGCATCACCCACTTCGGCCTAATACATAGGGGGCCTACACGGTCGGCCATACAAGGCCTCAAATGGTGCCATGCCAATACTCGATTGGAAACTGTTATTATAGGTGAACTCCACTAAGGGCAAATGCCCCTCCCACGAACCCTTAAAATCAATGACACAACCCCGAAGTATATCCTCTAAAATCTGAATGGTACGCTTTGGCTGCCCATCAGTCTAGTGCCTAAGGCACCCTGCAAACTCTACCACAACCGGGCCGTAAAATGCGGATCTCTATCCGAAACAATCGTCACTAGGACCCCGTGCAACCTCACTATGTCCCAAATATGCAAGTCAGCAAGGAAATCTACTGAGTCACTCACACGCATAGGTATAAAGTGCGCTGACTTGATCAACCAGTCAACTACCACCCAAATGGCATCACTACCCCGTTGAGCCCTCGGAAGTCCCACAACAAAATCCATCGTGACATGCTCCCACTTCCACTTGGCTATAGGCAAGGGTTGTAACAAACCTGCTAGCCTTTAATGTTCGGCCTTTACTTGTTGACAAGTAAGGCACCTCGATACAAATACCGCCACATCCTTCTTCATACCCCTCCACCAAAACTGGCGACTAAGGTCGTGATATATCTTTATGCCTCCCGGATGCACTGCAAGGCGTGAATGATAAAACTCTCGGAGTACTTCCTCTTGGCAAGGCTCTGGTACAAATAAATAGTTACGGTATCTCACACTCAGATCGAGATACACATTCAAGCCTCTTTCTACCTTCTCATTGAAGATCTTTTCCCGGAGGGATTCTATGTCAAGGTCACCCTTTTGTGCTCCTATCACTTGGCTCACAAGTATGGGCTGCGCAACCACCGAAAACAAAGCGGCAGACTCAACAGACTCGCCAAGATGCAAGTCAAACTCTCCAATAGCACCCAACATCTCCCATTCCAAGATGGCAATACATGTTACGCTGCCAACAGATTTCCTACTTAAGACGTCAGCTACAATATTGGCCTTTCCTCGGGTGATAATGCAACTCAAAATCATAATCCTCTATGAGCTCCATCCACCTCCTCTGCCTCAAATTCAAATCCTTATGTGTAAACAGATACTTCAAACTCTTGTGATCAGAAAACACCTTAAATCTCTCACCATACAAATAGTGCCTCCAAATCTTTAAGGCAAAGATCACCGCCGCTAACTCTAAGTTGTGAGTAAGGTAGTTCCTCTCATGTGTTTTCAGTTGCCGCGAGCCATAGGCTACTACATTCTTTTCTTGCATCAAAACACAACCCAAGCCTTCCCGTAAGGCATCACAATACATTGAATAAACCAAACCCCTCTCCAAAATAATCAAAACTGGAGCAATGGTCAGTCTAACTTTAAGTTCTTGGAATGATTTCTCACAAGTCTCACTCCATACGAATTTGATCCCTTTCCTCGTCAGTCTAGTCAATGACGAGGCTAGTCTAGAGAAGTTTTTCACAAATTGACGATAATACCCGGTTAGCCCCAAGAAACTACGGATCTCAAATGCATTCTTAGGTTGTGCCCAATCTTGTACCGCCTTTATCTTGAATGAATCTACCATCACCCCTTCCCTGGATACCACATGGCCTAAGAACTTAACTTCTATCAGCCAGAATTCACACTTCCCAAACTTAGCATACAGCTTATAGGCTCTAAGTAACTCAAGTACTACCCATAAGTGTTCCTCGTGTTCCTCTTCAGATGGTGAGTAGATCAGGATGTCATCCACAAAGACGACTACAAAACGGTCTAGAAACTCACGAAAGATCTGGTTTATCAAATCCATAAATACAGCCGGTACATTGGTTAGCCCAAAGGGCATCACTAGAGACTCGTAATGGCCATACCATGTACGGAATGTCGTCTTCGGGATGTCCTCCTCCCTCATTCTCAACTGATGATAACCCGATCTCAAGTCTATCTTAGAGAAGCAACAAGACCCTTTCAGTTGATCAAACAAATCATCTATATGAGGCATTGGGTACTTGTTCTTGATAGTTACCTGGTTCAACTTCCGGTAATCTATACAAAGCCGCAACGCACCATCTGTCTTTTTGGCAAACAAGGCCGGTGCTCCCCAAGGTGAAGTACTAGGGCGGATAAAACCCTTATCTAACAATTCCTGGAGTTAAATCTTCAACTCACTCAATTCGGAAGGAGCAAATCTATACGGTGCCATAGAAATCGGTGTCATACCAAGCACTAAGTTAATAGAGAACTCGATCCCTCGGTGAGGTGGTAAACTAGTAAGATCCTTAGGAAAAACATCGGGGTATTCACAAACTACCCTGGGCAACTCAACCCGGACTTCATCACACTCAATGTTCAAAAAGTTGGCAAGAAGACAACTAAGTTCACTACGCCTACGCGGGTCATATACCGGTGATAAGACTGTACTAACCCAGTCTCCCAAGAAATGAAAACAATCACCGCTCAAGATACATACAGTAATCCTGTGACGGTAGCAATCTATAACAGCCCGAAATGAAGACAACTAGCCCATACCCAAAATAACATCAAAGCTAGACATATCAATCAACACAAATGAAAAAGAAAGTCGGTGATCGGTAACCTCTATATCACAACCCTGATACCCCTACTTCAAAATCATTTCACCACAAATAGACGATTGTACATAGATAGAAAATGCTAACTAAGCCAACTCTAACCCCAAAATCGATGCAAATGCAGACGAAATAAATGAATGGGATACACCCGTATCAATCAACACATTAGCAACTGAATTGCAGAACAAGAAGGTACCTCTCACTACTAAAGGTGCTGGTACTAGATCCGATGCGGTAACAACATACACACGCCCTGTAGGCCTCTGATCTACCTACTCACCCCTGGGAGCATAGGACTGATGCACTGATTAAGCCAAAAAGGCTCCCTGATTGTCCTTCGAGGCCTGTGCTAACTATGCTGGCTGGTGGCTTTGTGTCTGTCTTGAACCAGACGCACCAGGTGTGCTACCCAACTATGGGCAAAACCTTCTCATGTGGCCCGCCTATCCACACTGATAACAAGTGAGTGGCTGGCCTCTCTCCTGACTCTAGCTCTGAGAACGAGCCGAAGACGATGCAGCTCGCTGCCCTCCTCCTCTTTGCAGGCAAGCTGGAGACTTGTGGCCCAACTGACCACATTTGAAACAAGTGATGTCTCTCTGACCAGCTCTCCCAGACCCCGAACTCGGTACTAGAAAAGTGGACCTCGACTGAGCTCCCTAGGACAACTGAAGGTTAGAACCCTTCTGCCTCTTACTATCCCTTTGTACATCTTGACACCTCCTAGAGCCCCTCATCCTCTCTTCCACTATCTACATTATGGTCTTCAGATGAGCCGCTGCCTCCACAAGGCGTTCATACTCCCTAATCATCGACCCGGCCACTTTAAATATAAGCCCAGTCCTCAACCGCTTCTCAAGCTCCAAACAACGACTTTCCTCAGTCACTACAACTTCGGTGCAAACCTCGACAAACTGGTAAATGTGGCCTCAAACTCAGCCACGGGTGCATTCAACTGCACCAACTTAGAGAACTGGTCTCTCAACTTCTCTCTAATAGTGGGAGACAAAAACTTATCTGGAAAGGCGTCGACAAAAGCCTCCCAAGTCCCTCTAATACACCCTCGCGCATACTTTCACCATTGACCCGCGTCTCCCTTCAGCTGGAAAGACGCCAAGGCCACTCTCAAACCCCTGTCTTCGATGCCGAGCATCTCAAACGTCTTCACCATCTACTCTAACCACTCATCCACTTTCAGTGGCTCTTTGGGATTACCCAAAAACTCATCTGGATTAGACCGGAAGAACTCCCGCTTTAGAAAGGATGGCCATACCTCAACTACATGGGCCTGGACTTGATTATTAGCCCTGAGGATGTCTATGGATTCTCTCAATGCTCCAGCCATCTCGCGGGCTAAGGCGTCTATGCCCTGCTAGCCAACTGGTTCGGCCATATTGGCCTAACCAACACCCTCCTCCTATGCCGGAATATCATCTGGTATCGGCATCTCTTGCCATCTAGGCCTACCTCGCCTACCATCGCGTCCACATCCTGACATCCTAATAAAGGTAACAAATGAAATTAGCCCATTCACACATGTGTCGAAGTTAACTTGTTCGCGTCCTAATACGATGGACAATAGTAATTCACTCAATGTAAGCACGTATTCACATAAACACACATGAATTTCATTTCCAAATAATGACCATTCTGCGGCGTTGCCAGAGTTCCTGTTAGAAACAACAGTGATCAATTGCTCTTCTAACAAGACTTTTAGGAACCCGTAGACTCAATCAACATCCTAGAAATTTAATTCCATACCCATATAATCACATAAGCACGTTATCATATAACCACATATCGTTCACACTTAAATCTCTAGCAAGCGAAACAAACCCATTATGGTACTAACCACTTCCCACGTACCCAAAGTATTCAAACCCGGTATGCTCTAATACTAAGTTGTAATGCCCTAAAAAAATGCAACTAATCCAACTCATAAGAGGAGTGAGTATAATAGAATTGGTGTGCTTTCGTTCATCAGAGTTCGTATTACACAAGGTAACACATGCAATATACATTCATAAATGTTCATCCTAAATCTATAACATGTAATACCAGTTAATGATCAACAAAATAAATGTCCTACGGGCTTACATCTTTCCAAGACATTGCTTAGTTACAGCAAAAAGGAAGAGTCTATCTCAATACAACTTAGACCTCAACTATACAAAATAAATAAAATAAAAGGAAGCTCTTGCTCCAAGTCTCCCTAAACTATTGTCTCGACAAAGGCATATCTCCAACACCTGAAAATGGTTCCCAAGTAGGGTGAGCCAAAGCCCAGTAGAAACAGACTAACACAATATATAAGAATTAACAAGGTAGAAGTATGATGCACATATTCATTGTCCTACGAAAAAATCTTTATAACCCTTTCCAAAACCATGTTATTCCAAACTCACATCTCAATTCATTCATTGTGGTTCAATAGATACATCTACTGCATTTAACCCATCAACAGAGGTTACACCTCATAAATTTCCAACAGATAACATCATCATACAAAAACATTCATTTCTATTTGCCATTTTACAGAAATTTCATCTGCGGGATTCGGCACCCATGTATATAAATGGTTTTCGGGACTTTCACTCTGAACACAAAGGCCAACTTAATTTAATGGAGTCCATCCCCTTTCTTCCCCTCAAAATATGGAGTACATCACATTTCTCCTCCCGAATATCATACATATACAATGTATATCATTGATAATTATATTCAATAATAATGGTTGAGGGATTGGTTTCAATTCACCTAATCCACATGCAATGTCTACAACAAGGTTTTAAAACCGGACCGGTGAGTGAACCGAAAAAAGGATTGGGTGGACGGGTCACCAGTTCAACTGGTGGGTTGAACCGGATCGAACTGTGACATCATAATTATGTCATAAATAATTTTTTTTAAAATATAAATTAACAATTTAACTATTAAATTTTCAATTTTTTTTAAAAAAAAAATTCTTAAATATTTTTAGTGATATTTTTCTATACTTAAAAAAAAAAAAAATCCTGAATATAAGCCATAACACTTCACATACTAAAAAAAAATAAAATTAAAGATAAAAATTTAGCCATTAAAAACAACAATCATAATACTCCCTCCGTCCCAAAATATTAGTCCCTTATTCTATTTTTCATTGTCCCAAAATATTAGTCCCTCTTCAAAAAGCAAGTACAAAAATAATATAAATTTCCTATTTTGCCCTTCTTTTAAATTAATAAACAATATAAAAAGTACAATTATGACATTGATATTCCCAAAAAATGTACTATCAAAAGGATAATTTTGGAAAATCAACTTTTTTCAAAAGCAATAATTGTACTACCAAAAAAAGTTGGATTCCCCAAAAGGGACCATTATTTTGGGACGGAGGGAGTAATAAAAATTATGAAAGCATCCAACTAAAGCAAACATAAGTTACAAAAAGACAAAACTAAGTCCAAAGTTTACAGACATAAAACATAAATCTCAAGCAACAAATGTAAAAAGATGTTTACAACATGACATCATTCTTAAAAATAAAAAATATGGAAAAAAAAAATTCAACACAACACAACATCACAAACAATCTTTCATTTTTGCCTAAATCTCCTAGGGATGATAATTTAGCCAATCATCATCATCATTCTCATTCGCATTTGCACTAGAGCTCGGGTTGTTCGATCTATTATCAATGTTCACGTCACCAAAAGATCCCAAGTCGATATCATCTCCAAGAAGTTCTACCTCCATATCATTCTCAACATCATCTACAATAGTTAAAATAAAATCATTAAGCTATCATTTTGATAATGATAGATGAAAATAAAAAATAAAAAATAAATAAATTGTTGCATAATGATGAAACATTATTTTCTAACCATCTCGTAGACCATGACATTGCCTCTTACATCGTGAAGGCTCATCTTCTTCATAAAGCATTTTTTCAAGCTCATCATAATCAAGCAATGGAGGCTCCTCTTGTTCTAGTCTTTCTTCTTCAATAATCCAAAACTCGGTTTTGTCAATGCTTTCAATGTCAATGGGATCATAATTCCTTGTTTTGTAATACCTCCTATATTGATTCAATTGTAAGACTAAATAAATGAATAAAATAAAGAATCCATTAGTTACTATATAAGAAAGATTAATTTAAATATTCTTCAATCGCAAGTTGTAATGAACATATACAAGATCATTAAGCCTATGATGTTCTAGTCTATTCCTCTTCTTTGTATGTATGCGTTCAAAGACACTCCAATTCCTTTCACACCCAGAAGAGCTGCTAGTTTGACTGAGGATTCGAATGGCTAACTTTTGCAAATTTGGAGCACTGTGTCCAAACATCTCCCACTATTCATCTTATTATCAAGAAAGAAAGAAAGATATTATAAAAAAAATAAAAAATAAAAAGAAACAAGAAATAGATAAATGAGATAAAATATTCCAATCAAAAGCATATAATAATGATAATTATTATTAAAAAAAGAGAGCGAGATTACCAGGTTGTGTTTTCTTAGATGTAGTAATGGTAAGCTCTCTTCCAAAACTGTCTTGTCGATCTCAAAACAATCTAAGTTCGTTCATGAGCTTCGTTTTACTTGATGTGGCTTTAGTTTCAATCACATCAAGTACACTATTCATAACCTCTGGCTTTTTGCAAAATGAAGCTTGATCATATTGAAAAGCTAGGTTCAACCAATAAGCTGCCGTATGTATATTCTTCCGCAATTGATTATCCCAACGAGTTTTAATGATTGTTGTGTAAGGCCTGTGCAACCTCTTATTTCTCTTGAAAATATCTTTAATACCTTTGATTGCCCTATACATGCCTTCATAAACATATCCCATGGATGGTTTCTCATCTCCATCAACAATACGCAAGAGACGCATAAGTGGCTCAACAATCTTAACAGTGATGAAGCAATCCTTCCAAAATAATTTATCTAAAATGATATCAATGGCATCCTTTCCTTTTTTCTCTTTAGCAAACCTTGAACTTGCAAACTCCTTACTTGTCACTAAAGTTTGCAAATCATGCATATGCTCATGAATACTATGCAATGCAAGGAAAGTAGTGGCAAAGCGCATTGCTCCTAGACGCACAATTTCAGTCCAACTCTTCTTCTTTCTCAACAAAGCTAACAACCATGAACGGTTGTATATGTACCTTGTCACCGTTGATGCCTTAATAGCAAGCTCATGCATATGATTTATCTTGGAAATTTCACTTAAGATTAAGTTCAAGCAATGAGCTGCACATGGAGACCAATATATAGATTTGTAAGTAGCATTTACAAGTCCTCTAGCAGCTTTATAATTTGCTCAATTATCTGTCACCATATAGACAACATTGGACACTCCCATCCACTCAATAACCTCTAGAAACAATTTAGAAAGAAAAGTAGCATCTTTGACAGCATCAGAGGCATCAATTGATTTCACAAAAGCAATTCCCATAGGGCTATAGACAAGATAATTTATTAGAATTCTTTGTCTACCATCAGTCCAACCATCACTCATAATAGTACATCCACAAGCAGCCCATGAACTCTTCAAAGTGTCAATATACAATTGAAGCTCTTTTTTTGAGTCTCTCAATAAAGGAACTTGAAGTTGATGGTAAGTAGGGACCTTATATCCTGGACCAATGGCAATTGTGGCATCAAACATGGGCTGAAAATAAATGGAGTTCACAGCATTGATTGGAATAGAAATATCATAAAAAAATTTGCCAACAATCATATGTGCTCTATGTATGGCTTCTTTAGTTTGGAGGGCACTTTTAATGGTTGGTTGAGAACCCAGAGTGGTCCTTGGTGCAAAATAATCACCGATTTTTATTGGTTCATGTTTCTTCCCCTTCCCTTTCTGTGTCATTGGTGCTCTACTCTTATTTCCACTTCCAGCTCCTTCATTGATTGAAATGCCCTTATTGTTTCGAGGAATTGTTTCCACAATCTCATCAACCTCATCATCAACATTAACGTAAACATCATCACCCTCAAATTGAAAGCCACCTGGACCATAAGGATTTAATTGATCATAATTTTCTTCATTTTGCTTCTTCTTTTCATCAAATGCTTTCAAAGACTCGTGCATTTGATACTGAATATCTGGAGGAACTTTTTTACATGGCCCAACCTCACCTGACTTCTTTGCTGGATGTTGCTTCATTCTATTAATCCCTCCACCTTTAATAGTTTTCCCACAATACATACATGAGTAAGTCTTCTTCCCATTGGCATCTCGTCCCTCGATAACATGTGCCCATGCAATATCAGATTTTTCCCTTGTGGCATGGATGGAATTAGCTATTGAATTCTGGCCAGATGACATCTCTCACAACTACAAGGTAGAATAAGAACAAATGAAAAAAAGAGAAAAGAAAAAAAGTACTCCTATTCAAATTAATATTCCAGAAAGTAGGATTCATTACAATACAATACAATAATCATAATCAAAAAGTACTCCTATTCTGGCCAGAGACTCAATTAAAATAAATAAATAAATAAATAAATAAATAAGACAGATTTAATACAACAAAAAAAATTAAATTAAGTGTAGTTCAAAATTTGAAAGTTAATTTTCTTCTAACTATTAGATGCATGCAGGAAAATAGATCATAAGAAAAGGAAAATAATCATAATTATTCATAGGTATCCAAAGCAAGAAAAAGGAAATCAAACAATTAATTTAGTATATCATGTGACAAAATTTTTCATTCTATTCTATCTACAGCAACAACAGCAGTAGCAGGACAACTAATTTTGCATTCTATCTACAACAACAATTAATTTAGTATATCAAGTGACAATAGATGATTTTTTCATATAATGCTAAACAAGAAGGAGATCAAATAGACCCAAATTAGTAGAGGAATTTTTTTTTTTTCATAATTTTTTGTGAGAATCTCTATGTTTCTATATATCTATCTATAAAGGGGGGGGAAATTTGAAGGAAAAAATAGAAAATATAAGAATAAAAAATCTCTATATATTTTTCATTTTGAAAATTTTCTGTGAGAATTTCTATATATTTTTCATTCTGTAGAAAAAAATAAAGGAAAAGGAAAATAGAAAACAGAGCCATTGTAAGTAGACCAAAATTTTTTGAAAAACAAAGAAGAAAATCAAAGATTCATCAAAATAATACCTAGAGGCTGCTGGTGGTTGAGATTCTTGGCAGCAGTGGTGGTGAATATGTGTGTAAAGTTGAGAACTTGATTCGTTAATGGCAGAAAAAGAAAAAAGAAAAAAGAAAGACAGATCGGCTGCTTTTAACAGAGGGAAAAGACCTGTGTGAAGAAGCCCTAGATGGCTGCTCTGAAGATGAGCAACGAAAAAGAAAAACAGATTTGAATTTATATATATATAAACAAACCACCTTGGTTCAATTAACCCGTTATCGGTTCGACTGGTTCACCAGTTAAACCATCAGTTTCACCGGTTCTCTATAAATACACCGGTTTTTATATTTGACCGGTTTAAGAGGGCCAATCGGACCGGAACCTCACTCGATCACCGGTTCAACCAGCCGGTCCGGTCCGGGTTTCAAAACCTTGGTCTACAACAATTATGACTATCCTCCACCGATAGCCCAAAGCAAATATTTCTAAACAAATATACAATCTCTACAACAAATAAATCATCAAATTTCCATAGGTGAGTGATTAAAAAAGTCCAATAACACCATTCATGTATACATCCTCCCAATTTCACATTTTCCATACCAATTTCATTATCTATACAAAATACTTATTCAAGGTATTTTAGGGCAAAGCTCCCCATTTTCCAAATATTAACACAAATGTCAAAATTAACTATTTTAACACAAGATGACCTCACATCCAAACCCCATAATCATTTATATAACACCCATATAGAAACCCTCTTTTCAAACTTGAACCCAAACCCTAGGTTTGCTCAAAACATCCCAAAATCTCACCATTTTCATACAACCTATAACCAAGTTAAAGCTCATATTAAGGTGTAGAGAGTCCCTACCTTAAGTTTTGAAGATCAATGGAGCAAGGACGAAACTTTAACGACGCCGAAACCAAACACCAATTGGATCAAAACGGAGCTCTCAAGGTACTCTACCATTTTCCCAAAGACACTAAGGCAGAGAGATCAACGGATCTAAGAGAAAATGTAGAGAGAGAGAGTATTTTAGAGAGAGAAAGTCTCACTTTAGGGGTTTTGGAAGAAAAGATCTGAAAAAGTGATGTAAAAAGTCATTTTCGCGATCTGATATACACACAATCTGCTCGAGCGCAATAGTTTACGCTCGAGCGTTAGACACAAAAAGTTGTTCCGCTCGAGTGCAAGAAAGGACGCTCGAGTGCCGAGGCACAAGGAACAAGACGCTCACTGCTTGAACGCAAGAAGTGGCGCTCGAGTGTAGAAAACACACATCCAATAATTTTGCAGACAATAGACCAACGCTCGAGCGCCTACCCACTCGAGCGTAAGAAACGCCGCTCAAGCGTAGAAAGCACTCTCCTAGTAGTTTTGCAGACCTGCAAAGTACTGAGAGTTCGCAAAGCCCGCTTGAGCCCCGAGAAGTGCCACTCGAGTGGAGGAGCAAAATTGCAAAGCCCGCTCAAGCGCAAGAATGGCCACTCGAGCGGAGTAACAAAAATGTAGGCAACAAAGGTTTGGAGAAACAAGCAACCAACCTGTTCCAAACACACAACTAGAATCTAATAACCAAATTTAAGAGGAATTAAAGGGAAAACGACAATGAACAATATTTAGAAACTATAAACTCAAGTCCGGAATGCAACAAGAGTCGGGTCAAAATCGGAATCTATATGATCTAATGTAATTTAAAATTGAAACTTAAAAGGAAAAAGTAAGCAGATAGATTTAGTTGTTTACTTCTTCAATATAATTACCATTTTCATGTTTAAAATGCTATTTCATTAAAAAAAGAAAACATAAAAAAATAAAAAGCGAGAGAGTAAAATCTAAATGTCTTAAAAATATAAACCGTGTCCACTTATACTACTCAACGTGATTTAAAATGGAAAAATAAATATACTTTTTAATTACAATTTTATGTTAAAAATGTTATTCTATTCTCAGTTTATTCCAAATTATAATGCTCAATATTTTGTATTAAAAATGCTATTTTATCAAAATCTAAATGTCTTAAAATAAATTTTTTTGAATTATATTTGCCAATGTAATTTAAAAGGGAGAATTTTAAAAAAACTACTTATACCATATTGAATGAATAAATTACTTATACCTTCGTTATTTTGTAATTATTTTTTCACTCTTCATTTTTTGTTGATATTCTCTTTCCAATTTAAAAGAAAAAACACACATTTAACTATTTTTTTAAGACAATGGGACTTATGGCAGGATGCATCGATTGTTCCATTGTCCGTATTGTTTATGCGTCTGTCGTTCATCATCTGTTGTTTAATGCGTCCATTACAACTATAAAAATACTATCAGCCTATTCTTAGGAATTTATAATTTACTTTGAATGGATTTGTATTGTGGAGATTAAATTAATTAACTATGGATTCATGGGTAAAATTAATTTGAGTCATTGATTTTTCTTTGAGTTATGTTAGGAATTCTAAATAAATTATCAAATTTTCTATCAAACCCACACATGTGATTTGTGTAGATCCTACACTTATGTGAGAGGTTTATTAAAAAATTTGATAATTCATTTATGTTGTGTTTGGTTGAGGGATTTGAGGAGGAATATGGAAAGGAAAATGAAAAAGGTAGGTGAAATGTGAATAAAATATACATATATTTCACCTAGTTTCACACATCTTTTCCCTTCTCCTTCTCCTTTCCCTTTCCCTTTCCCTTTCCCTTTCCCTTTCCAATTTCAAATCCCTCCCTAAATTCCCTAACTAAACACAATGTTAGAATGCATAGCATTTTCTTTTTTCTTTTTTAAATAAATTTCAAATTGGTAAGAAGGAGGTTTATAATGTTATTGTTGTTTAACATTTCCGACCTCTTCCGAATATATATTGTTACTGTCTGTCATATGTACATATACCTTCTATCTTTCATGGGCAAAATGATTCGTCGTTCTTTATTTGAACCTAAACTAATTATCTTATACACATTGAGAGATGAATTTAAGTCCCATTTTTATTTTTAAAATACTTTTCAATTTTTTTTAATACATATAGTTTTTTCTAAAATTTCTTTAGAAAAATTGCTTTTGCAAGTACAAATCTCTCTTGTTCAAAAAAAAAATTACGGCTTTATTTGGTTTGGGTTTTCAAATAGATTTTTGTTTGTCTTTACTGATTTTTTTTTTATTTTATATTTTAGTCATTTTTTATATATATATCAATATTGGATGTAGTAAAAAATTAACTAAAATATATATTAAAAAAAAAACAAAAAAAAAACAATTTCACTGAAAATAAACGAAAACCGAATTAAAATGTACACAATTTTTTGTTCAAATTTTTATTTGTGTTTAGTGTTTTTTGTTTTTTTCAATACTTTAATCAATTTATTTTACTTTTTAAATGTGTGGGTGCTATTTTCTGACCTCACTGCCAAACAGGTACTCAGCTGGAGAACTCCGACAGAATAGATTGCGCTCGAACAACCTGCCACAGAAAAATAAGACTCCGGCAGTGGTTCGTCCACCTGGGGGCACTCCGACGATCAAGTTAGTACTCAATTATCTCTCGAAAATAGCAAACAATACTTAACTCACTAGCCAAAATACAAAAAACATACGTTAGACTCACGATGGTGCTTTTCTTTTATAGCTTGCACTAACCTGGTCCCTATAGAAGCCTAGCTTCTCTTGGACTTTGGCTCAATGCTCATCCTGGACTCTCCAACAGATAAAGATAAACTTCCTAGAAGCTTTATCCTTATCCCGGTTGAGGTCCTCTCCCATTCTAAGACTCTTGTCCCTTATCCGTTCATTCTGGACTCCGGTATCTCCGCAAATAGCCTCGGTCTAGCCGAGATCACCTCGGCGCCATGACCAGGACACGTGGCACCTCGGCTGGCACTTCGGTGCTACCTTGGCCACGTGTTGTTATCCACAAAAATATGCTCCCACTACTGCCCCCTAGGTTCTATTACCTCGGCATCCTGAGGTGATGGAACCTACATCATTCATCCATATAGCTCATCGGCTAAAACTTATCGTATACTTCATTACCGAGGTCATCACTCGTCGGCTCCATCTGTCCAAGACTGCAATCTGCTTTACCAATGCCCAAAAACCAAAAGCCAAGTTTTTTAAATTCTTTAACCAAGATCGTCCCCCTAGCCGAGGTCTTTGCTCCATTAAATCAAGAACTCCAAGAGTTCTACCTACGTATGAGCTGTCACGCACGGTTTCGCCACACGTGTTTTCCTCATTGATTCGTACCTGACACACGCCATCAGGTCGTGTCACTTCTGCGCGTGCCGCCTGACAAACACATCGTCTTAGGCACACTAATTGTGATTTTGCCACCTTTTCGTGTTTAATCAAAAACACCTCATTCTCTCTCCGTCTTTTCAACTTTGCATCTTCATTCTCCCTCTACGTTTAAGTTCCTCTCTCTCTAAACCTAAATCCTCCATTTTCATACTTTGAAGCTTCTGCAACTTGCTCCAATCATCTCCTCCACCGGGTATTTCATCATCTGGTTTTGACTACTCACGCCCCCTAACTCCGGCGATTTTCATATCGGCGCCATCTTCTTCGATAAGTCACTGTTCCCCTCTTTTCAGTTTTTTGATTTACTTCAAACTTTGTTATGTTTGTACACTGCTATTGTGAATCCATTCATGTTCTTTGAATCTTCGTTTGTGTCTTAAATTCCATCATGTTTGTTTATGATTTTACTTCTGTCCAATCTGTTTCTAGGTATATTTTACATATTTTGCTCACACACTTGCTATCTTGCCACCGTTCTTGGCTTTGCACACCTGCACACACTTCGTTACAATGTTCTTGATTTCCTATTTCTTTCTTGAGTCTGAATCACACTCTTTTTTTTGTTTTCCTTGTTTGCATTTTCCAGATTCTTGCCTTTATTTCTCTACTTCTACATAGATTTAGGCTTGGGTTTTGGTAGAGAAATCACATTCTTAGGAAAACTGAAACGAACTCCCCTTGATCTTGAAAAACTCTTACCACAGTTTCTGTTTTGGGTTTAACTGAGGTCCCTGAAACCCACACAAACCTCTTTCTTCTGAATTCTCACACCTTGTCCCTCTAGCCGACGTCATGGGTATGTTTAGGTGGATGGTGGATACCCCGGAAAAAGTTGAGCATTTTAGGAGAGAGTTCTTCATCCCTGCCGATGTCCAACTCAAGTTGGCTAGGGAGGAGGACTCCATTATGCCCAATGACAACCTCATGCCCTTCCCAGTAATTGCTTTCATCGAGTGCGGACTTAGGTTCCCTCTCGACATCCTTGTTTGCCAAGTCCTTCATTATTACAAACTTAACCCAAAGCAGCTAGCCATTAACTCCTACAGAGTCATAAATGGTATAATTGCCCTATCTAGCCGAGAAAATGCTAGGATAACACTTGCCGACATCCAATACTGCTATACCATGTGTGGCCTTAAATCAAAAAAATGCTACATCTATTACCTTAAGCCAAGGTCGACCGAGTACAAACTTATTGTCAACCTCCCAAACTCCAACAAAGGTGCTGGAGATGATTATTTCATCGTCTCGGGCAACTGGGAGTTCCCACCAGATAATGACCTCCACCTCTCCCCTTTGAGTCGATCAGTCTTTAATGTAGGTAATGGTAAGCACCAAGTGTTATTTTACTTGTTTTCAAGTCTTTATTACTTTGTTCCATCTATATGTTCTAATGTCAGTTTTTTACTTTGCAGCTCTTTCTCAGCCTCTAAAGGATTTCCGCAAAACCTTCGATCCCAACAAAGACTTCAAGAAGCTGCTGGGCTTGCCTGTTAATCAGCGCAATGCCCCTCTGCTGCTCAACTATATCCCAACTTATAAATCTACCTTGCCCAACGTCCCCAAGAAGAGCAAGTCTCCACCTTCTGCGACAACTCCCCCAACTACTTCATCGCTAAGGCCTGATCAGGGATCAACCTCTAGTCCTGTGGAGTAACCATCAACATCTGCTCCATAACTAATCCCTCCTGCCCAGCGTTAACGTCGTCGCCGAGTTCCTATTCTTGCTCCCGCAAGCAGAACTCGCAGCCGAAAACGCCAGAGTGCTGAGGTGTCGGCTTTCGATTCGGCCAACCCCCTTACTGCTCTTCCAGTAATCCACTTCGGCACGAAAGTCACAGTCGCCGCCACTGCCAACGAGATGGGACGCAACAAGGCTATCGTTGAAGACTTTCTAGCCGACATCCCTGGTGTTGTCACAGTCCGATCTTCACCATCGCAATCCCAACCAAGGGCCAAGCCACAAAGAGTAAAAAAGGCCAAAGCCAAGGCAACAGTGACTCAAATCGACTCTGAGGACACTTTGCCTATATCCAAGCTAGCCGCGGTTGAGAAAAGCTCCTCCACCCACGAGAAGAGACCTGCTGAGGATAACCCCTCTGAATCTGCCAAGTTAAAGAAGCCAAGGTCGGACTCTGCAGCCACCTCGGGTTCTCTTAAAGCTGATGACCCTTGGGGCCCATCCATTATGATCGAGGACAAGCTAGTCAGAACCGGGAATAGAGCTACTAACTTTGAGGTCGGCGTTGCCCTCTCCACTGCACTGCTCCTTCCAAATGACCTCAATCATATGGCCGACGTCAGTGAATATGAAAATTTTGCTCTGATGGTGCAGCACTCTGTATTGGTAAACTCCTAACACGTGGTACTCTCTATTCTCTGTTTTCATACTAAAAGAGTTTACTAACTTTGTTCATTCCACTTTTTCTAGACAATCCAGCATGCCCATTCCTTTGCAATGCAAGCTGAGGACTTGAAGAATGAGCTAGTCCACAAGATGAAGGAGGCTGCTAGCTTACTTAAGTCCTTAAACAACGTCGAGGCCAAAATAAAAGTCCTGATAGATCAGGCCAAGGTAGCTAAACAGGCCCATGATCAAGCCGAGGAAAAGACAGGCGCTACAGAGACTATTGCTGAGGTCTTCAATGTTGAAATAAAAGAGACCGAAGTAAAAACTGCCGAAGCCCAAACAGAGCTCTAAAGTGCCTTGGCTACAAAGGACGCCGAAATCAAAGCAACGGACGAGAAACCCTATGCCGATGGGGCAGCCGACGTCCGCGAGGAGTACAAGAAACAAGTTAAACAGGCATGCAATAAGGGTTACACCCTTAGTTGGATGGTTGCTCTAAAGGAGTTGGCTGTCCCCGAGGATTCCCCCTTTTGTGATGAAGGCCTACTTTTGGTGCCATTCCCTCCTACTTTAAGCCAATCTGAGGCTAATGCAGGGGAGGAAGAAGGAGAAGAAGAAGATGAAGACGAAGAGGCCGAGGTGAAGGCCAACGCTGAGGGTTCTGCTGGGGCCAAGTCCCCAACTCTGAATGAGCAAGTCCTGGACTTGACTCAGGATGAGGATGATAAGGTCTCACAAAGTGCCTTTCTCAAGAAGACTGTGCCTGAGGTGCCTTCCGCCGAGAAGAGCCTCGATCAAACCCTTGAAAAAATTGATGCCAAAATCCAGGCTGAGAAGGTCGCTGAGAAGACTTCCTAGTTGTCTTCCAAGGCCGACACACAACCAGCGGTTGATACTGAGTAGTCTATTTCGATGCTTTTCCTTTTTTCTGTACCTTGTATTTTTTTTCTTTCAAACAATGTTATCTTTTGTTTGGCCAACGTGCCCTTTTTGTATCTGAACAAGTAATCCTTCTGCAAGCCGAAGTGTTTTTTTCTTTTGAATGCAAGTATAATTTCTTCTTTCAGGTGTTTTTATGTTTGTATGCTTTACTACTTCCATACTTAAAATATTTTGCATGTCTTCAGTTTATTCCTTTAGCCGTACAGTCTCCTCGGAGTAAAAATACCTCGGACATTACTTCCAATTTGTTCATCTCGGCCTTGGCTTAACACTGGAAAACATTGTAAAAATATTTTCACAAGTGTTATTTAAAACTTGCCACTTTACTTATTATCTTCTATCAAGACTTCAGTCTACCATACTTTCCAAGTTTGGTAACCTGGTAACCTCGGCAAGTACGTATGTACTTCTTTCAAATTTACCTCGGAATAACTTTAACTTGTAAATTTTTCTATAAAATTTCAACAAGTCCTAAGCACAAGCACTTTAAACTTTAATTAATCATTCTCCAACTCTCTGCCCCCTAATGTAAACTTAAGTTTCACTTATGTTCACATTAAGCATGTGTCGATGATCTTTTTGCTGAAGTTAGATTCAAGCACTTACTAGCTGAGGTTCTCAACCTTGGTTTCTCTGTTATTCCTACTGAAAGGCACTTAGTTCCAATCTGAGTTTGATTTTGTCAACCTGGCAAATCTTAATTCAACTCCATTATATGCAAGTATAATTTCAACTCTACCATATAATAAGTCTAAGTTATTCGTCATGTTTCTCTCAGAAATATCGCCAACTTAGTTCAACTCTATTATAAGCAAGTATAATTCAACTCTGCCATATAATAAGTCTAAGTTATTCGTCATGTTTCTCTTAGAAATATCGCCAACTTAATTCAACTCTATTATATGCAAGTATAATTCAACTCTGCCATATAATAAGTCTAAGTTATTCGTCATGTTTCACTCAGAAACATCACAACTTAGTTCAAGTCTATTATCTGCAACTGTAATTCAATTCTGTCATATAATAAGTCTAAGTTATTCGTCATGTTTCACTCAGAAACATCGCCAAAAGACTGGTCAGTCGCATTACACAAGTTTGAAATTAAAAATCGAGCTAAAATTTTATTATTACTTCAGCTAATAACAAAAAATAAAAAATCTAATGATAGAAAAATTTCAAGTTGCAAATATTCCAAGGTCTTGGCAACTATTTGCCTTCACTGTCTTCAAGCCAATATGCCCCATTGCTGGTGACCGAGATAATTCTATAAGGTCCCTCCTAATTTGGGCCAAGTTTGCCCTCTCTAGGATCCTTCTTGTTACCGACGACCTTTCTCAGGACGAGGTCCCCAACTTGAAACTCTCTTGGGTTGACCTTCTTATTGTAAGCCCTAGCAAGTTGTTGCTGGTATGCCCCCAGTTGAATTGCTGCTCTCTCCCTTCTTTCTTCCAGTAGGTCCATATCTCGGGCCAAGAATGCCTCATTAGTCCCATTCTCTACTCCCTGGGTTTTGATCCCAGGAATGCCGACTTCCAGTGGGATAATTGCTTCAGTGCCATAGGCCATGGCAAATAGAGATTCCCCAGTTGATCTTCTCGGCGTAGTCCGATATGCCCAGAGTACATTGGGAAACTCTTCCACCCACTTTTCCTTTGATGCTTCCAGCCTCTTCTTGATCCCATCCAAGATAGTTTTGTTGGACGCTTCTGCATGACCATTGCTTTGAGGGAAGCTTGGAGTGGAGTAGTAGTTCTTGATCTTGTACTTTGCACAGAAGCTCTTAATTAGCTTACTGTCAAACTATGTGTCATTGTCTTCTATTATTGCCCTTGAGATCCCAAACCTGGTGATGATGTTCTTCTATATGAAGTTCTTTACATCAATGTCCCGGATCTTTGCAAGGGGTTCAGCTTCTACCCATTTGGTGAAGTAATCTGTTGCTACCAGTAGGAACTTCCTTTATCCAGTCGCTTGAGGCAGTTGTCCAACAAGATCCATTTCCCATTGGACAAATGGCCAAGGACTGGACACTGGATTTAAATCTGCTGTCGGTTGATGTATCAAAGGTGTAAACTTCTAACACTTCTCACACTTTCTGACATAAGCTTCTGCATCTTTCTGTATATAGGGCCACCAATACCCCTGAGTAATGACCCTACAAGCAAGTGACCTGCCCCCTGCGTGGCTTCCGCATACTCCTTCGTGTATTTCATACAGGAAGTCTTCAACTTTTGAAGGATGCACACATCTCAAAAGGGGACCAGAAAAAGACCTTCTGTAGAGATGTCCTTCTACTGTCAGACTGAACCTCGCCGACTTTAGTCTGGTCTTATATGCTTCTTTGTGGTCATCTAGCAACTTCGCATCTCTAAGGAACACTACTATCGCATCCATTCAACTTGGTCCCATCTCCACACACATTGCCTCATAGTCTGTGTTCAGTGGTTCTACACTTGGGCCTGACAAATAGTCAACCATTATTGTCCTTACCTCTCCTGATTTTATTGTACTAGCTAGGTTAGCCAAGGCATCAACATGGCTGTTGTCATCTCGGCTAACTTGCTGTAGTTGGCAATCCCAGAATAAGGCTACCAGTCTGACAACCTTCTTTACATAGGCCATCATTCTTTCATCTCGGGCTGCGTATTCGCCTGTTGCCTGGTTGACAATAAGCTGGAAGTCACGAAAGACCACCACTTCGTCGGCTTCCATTGCTACTACCAACTTCAATCCTGCGATTAGTGCTTCATATTTTACTTCGTTGTTTGAGGCTTTAAACCCCAAATGAATAGATTGTTCCAACATCCGCGCATTTGGCGATACTAGCACTACTCCTGCCCCCGCTCCCTAACGATTTGAACTTCCATCAACAAACAAGCAGAATGAGTTGCCGATATAAATATCGCAGGGCCTGAGTTTCTCTTTTTTCTTCTGTTCTGTTGTCCCCAGCCGGGTTTCTTCTTGTTCACTTGGACATCCTAAATCGCAACTCAACAGAGCCTGATGTGGGATGGCGCCAAGTGTGAACTCGACCACAAAGTCAGCCAAAACCTGGCCTTTGATTGTTGTTCTGGGTCTGAATTTCAGGTCGTATTGGCCCAACACCACTACCTATCTGGCTATCCTACCAGTCAGATCTCCTTGCTGCAACAAGGACTTCAAAGGATGTTCAGTTAATACCACAATTCTATGGGCTTGAAAGTAATGGTTCAGCTTGTTGGAAGCCATTACTAAGGCTAGTGTCAGTTTCTCCAAGGGCAAGTATCTAGTCTCTGCATTCGCTAGGGTTTTACTGATGTAGTATACTGCCCTTTGTTCTCCCTTCTCTTCTCTGATTATTACTGCACTTATTACATGCTCCGAAACCGCCAAGTACAAGAATAGTTTCTCTCTAGGTACTGGGTTTGAGAGCACTGGAGCTGTGGTTAGATATTTCTTCAAGTCGGCCAAGGCGACCTCGCACTCTTCTGTCCACAAGAAATCTGTGGCCTTTTTCACTAAACTAAAAAATGGTTTGCATTTGTCAGAACTTCTGCTTATGAACCTATTCAGGGCTGCGGTCTTTCCAGTCAACATCTGCACTTATTTTGCCGATGTCGGGCTCTTTAAGTCCAAGATGGCCTTGATTTTTTTTGGGCTTGCCTCAATGCCCCTTCTGGTAACCAAGTATCCCAAGAATTTACTAGACCTAACTCCAAATGCTCATTTTGAAGCATTGAGTCGGAGCCGATACGTTCTAAGGATGTTGAAAACTGCCTTTAAGTCGGCCAGATGATCCTCAAGTTCTTTGGTCTTCACGACCATGTCATCAATGTATACTTCCACTGTTTTGCCAATTAGATGTCCAAACATCTTAGTCACTAACCCCTAGTAGGTTGCTCCTGCATTTTTCAACCCGAAGGGCATCACTCTATGGCAATACAGCCCTTTTAGGGTGATAAATGCAGTTTTCTCCTCATCAAGGGGGTACATTGCTATCTGATGGTACCCCCTGTATATGTCTAGGAAGCTCATCCTTCCATGCCCTAAAATGGCATCCACCAATTGATCAATCTTGGGGAGTGGGAAACTATCTTTGGGACAGGCCTTATTCAGGCTAGTGAAGTCTACGCAGACCCTCCACTTCCCATTCTTCTTCTTCACAACAACTGTGTTTGATAACCATGCTAGGTAGTTTACCTCTCAAATGGCTCTGGCCTCTAGCAATTTATCCATCTTCTCTTCTACTGCCTCAACATGCATCAAGGTCGGCCTTCTAGCCCGTTGAATGGCTGGTTTAGCCGACCTGTCTACATTTAGTCTATGGCAAGTGACATCGAGATCAATTCCAGGCATCTCGTATGGTGTCTAGGCAAACACCTCAATGTTTGCTCATAAGAAGGCTTCTAACTCTCTTTTCTCCTCCTCGGCCAATCCTGAGCTGAGTAGGAAGAAATGCTCTTCGTCCTCTTGCTGGACTAGGATCGTCTTCAGGGCTTCCTCACTCTTCTCGGCTGGTTCTTTGCCGACGTCCTCCAAGACCTCCATGTCCTCGTCCTTAATCTCTATTGTCTCTGCTTTTCGTATGTTGCAAGTGGATTTCATTGCTGCTATGGAGCAATTCTTTGCCTGCACCTGATCCCCTCTGACCTCCTCAATTCCATGCTCTGTTGGGAACCGTAACAGCTGGTATAGTGTTAAGGGAACAGCCCAATTGTATGTAGCCATGGCCTTTCCAGGATAACATTGTAAGGGGAGGGGGTGTCAATTATTGTGAACTCTGTGTTTACCTTCTTAGTGCCAGCCTGCACCTCCAAACTTATTGCTCCCAGGGGCCATATCGGCATTCCGTTGAACCCAACCATTGGACCATTGGACTGCTCTAGATCATCTTGGTGAAGGCCAAGCTCCTTGTAACATCTGACGTACATGATATCACAAAAGCTGCCCTGGTCAATTAGAATACACTTTACCTAGCACTCTCCAATCTTGAGGGATATTACCAGGGCATCGTTGTGTGGATGCTGTACCATGTCTAGATAATCTTCAGTAAAGGACACCATTGGTCCTTGGTACTCATTTGCCCTAGGTCTTTTCTACCAGACCTGACATACGTGTTGTAAGTGTTTCACCTTCTGAGTCTTCCCACGTATCTCGTTCTCATTAACTTTCGAGTGAATTACATTGATCACTCGAGGTCCGCCTGCTTGAGGTTGTAGCGCTAGTAGAGGTGGTGCTGCTAGTGCCTAAGGCAGCCTTGCTTGTTCTTTCCTTGTCCCGGTCTCATCTACCAAGTCCCTTAAATGACCTTGTCTTACCAGATTTTTCACATGTGCCTTTAGAGCTTTGCACCCCTGAGTCAGATACCTATCCTCATTGTGGTAGGCACAACGCTTCCCCAGACTCCTTCCCATAAATTTGCCTAGAATCTTCTCTGGTGCTCTATAGTAGGGCTGATTCTTGATTTTTTTCAAGACTTTGTAAACCGGGATTCGGAACACTGTGGTGACTACCTGTGCAACCCTCAGTCCGGTTTCTTGTCTGTTGAAGTTTGTATTACCTCAACCTCGCTTCGGCGAACCGTTCTTCTTCTCTTGCTTTAACGCCTTTGTCCCCGGCGTGTCTTCCTCTGCTCTCGCATACTTCTCGATCCTGGCTATGAGTTTCTCCATACTTTTTGGTAGTGTCTTTGCTAGTGATTTTTAAAGCAGACAGTCATCATTCAGGCCGTTCTTAAAAGACACGACCGCCACCTCTTGGCTGCACCCCGGTATTCGGTTAAACACCGCGTAGTACCTTTTGGCATAAGCCCTGAGACTTTCATCCTCGCCAATTCTCAGAGCCATCAGGGAGTCCACCATTAACGGCTGAAGTTTGTTTGTCACAAACCTGGCCACGAACATCTCGGGCAGGCATTTCCAGCTTTTCACAGTTCCTTTCGGCAATTTGTGAAACCAGTCTGATGCGATTTCCCCAAAAGATGAGGGGAACACCTTGCAGAGCAACGGCTCGTTCCCGACGTATAGTGCCATTGAGTTCAGGTACAAGCCGATGTGAAAGTTAAGGTCAGACTTATTGTTGTATATCTAAAATCTCAGCATGTAGAACCTTTTCGAGGCCTCAAATTTGTCCAATTCTACTGAAAATGACGTTCTCAGCTTGACTGGAGAGGTTACCTTGGCATCTTGTCGCTTCCTTTAGAGGTAATCCCTCAAATCCTCCTTGGTCCGTCCAGGAGCTCGGCTATCAATGAATTTCAGCCTTTTTGGTGCGCTACTCCCAGTGTCGTTATGAGTCCTCTTAGACCTCCCTCCATTGGTCGTGTCGAAACAAAGCTCCTTCCCTTGAACATGTCGATGTTCTTTGGTGTAGGCTTTTTTGGTACGATGTGTCTTCTGAGACTCTCCTTTCATCGACTCTCCCCGCCCAACCTCCCGTGAAGGCCGGTGAGAATGTTCCTTTGTTCTGTCATGCTGAAGGACTGTAGGAACTGTTTTTTGCCCCCTTTTCTAGTTCTTGGCTGCCGGAATCGATGTATCTTGTAACGGAAGCGGTGGCTGCATAACGTTATTCTGTATCATGAAACTGACGATCAATTATAGGTTTGCCAATTTGTTTGCCATTCCCTTCATCTCACCGTCCCTCCGCAGGTATCTGTCTTTCCATACTTGGAGGTCGTTCTCATTATAATACTCGCCTCAGTCTGCCTTTTTTGGTACGTCTCCTTCCTGGCCGACGTCTTTCTCTTCGGGATTCTTATCCCGAGGTTCTTCGTTGCAGTTATCCTCCTCTACATTTGGGTCAATGTGTTTACCACTTCCAGTAGGGATGTCGTCCCCAATCTTTTCTTTTTGTCCGTCGTTGGCTATCTATTCTCCTTTCTTTCCTACAGATGGCGCCAAATTGTGGGTGTTGTTTTCTGACCTCACTGCCAAACAGATACTCAGCTAGAGAACACCGGCAGAATAGATTGCGCTCGAATAACCTGCCACAGAAAGATAAGACTCCGGCGATGGTTCGTCCACCCGGGGGCACTACGACGATCAAGTCAATACTCAATTATCTCTCGAAGATAGCAAACAGTGCTTAACTCACTAGCCAGGATACAAAAAACATATCTTAGACCCACGAGGGTGTCTTTCTTTTATAGCTTGCACTAACCTGGTCCCTATAGAACCCTAGCTTCTCTTGAACTCTAGCTCAATGCTCATCCTGAATTCTCTAATAGATAAAGATAAACTTCCTAGGAGATTTTTCCTTATCCCAGCTGAGGTTCTCCCCCATTCTAGGACTCTTGTCCCTTATCCGTTCATCCCGGACTCTGGTATCTCCACAGATAACCTCGACCTATCCGAGATCACCTCGGTGCCATGACCAGGACACGTGGCACTTCGGCTGGCACTTCGGTGCCACCTTGGCCACGTATTATTATCTACAAAAATATGCCCCCACAAAATGTATTTTGACTAGTTACAACTAAAATATACCGAAAATTCACTAAAATATTTTAAAAAATCACTAAACATAAATGATAATTCATTTAAAAATAATTTTAAAAAAATAAAACCAAATAGTTTTCAAATCTCTCAAACCAAGCTAGTTTTATAAGACTGTAAAGTGACTGAATTTTAGGTCAAGTTTGGCAAGTTGAAAAAAATTAAAAAGTCAAAAAGTTACTTAAAAAGTTAAAAAGTTATCACTATTCACTAAAAGTAAAAAATTACGACTACACAACTTCTAATCCTAATTTTTCCCTACACACTAATTTATACAATTTTTTAATATACATTTTTTCATAAAAAGTCAAAAAGTTAACCCAAATATCCATTTTTTTTTCTCAATTTTTTAGTTCAAAAAGACAAAAAGTACATTTATTTAGGACACCCCAAACAACCCCTTATTAGACATATCCATCAATACATAGGTTTATTTTGAGAAATATATTAAAAATTAATTTTTTGATTTTTTTAATTTTTTATAAAAAAAAAATAATATATATATATATAAATTAAAAAATAATATAATTCAAAAAAAAATTAAAAATTAAAAAATTAACTTTTAACGCCAAAATAGGCAAGAAGACATTTTAAACGTTATCCCAACTATTCACGTCAAAAATAAAAACAAACGGCGCCACGTAATTCCAGCCGTTAAATCACCGCCTTGGCTTCTAACGTAAGCTTTTCCTTTCAAGAGCCGTTTAAAATGCCTCACAAATTAAACTCTCAGTTTCCACTTGTTTGGACTCTCTCTCTCTCTCTCTCTCTCGCTCGCTCTTTCTTCTCTTACTTGGCTTCAACTCTCACTTTCCCGCTACTTCGTGTCGATCTGTCTCTCAATGGCATCTCCATCAAACCCTAACCAAAGCTCGGTTAGTTTCATTCATGCCTCTCTCTCTATCTCTCTCTCTCTCTCTGTATATGTATCTATGTATATATCGCTAGTATCTCTCTCACTTGCTCTGTTTGTCTTTTTCAATTTTCTGACGGTTACAGCTTCAGAGCTCTTTTTCCTAATCAGAATCTTCAAAAAGCCCCACAATTGACTTCCAGGTCCCTTCTCTTTCTCGCATTAAATCCTCCGTTTTAGAAAAATTCAGATTGAGACTTTGTTGCTGGAATTCGACCTCTCTTCGCTGTTTGTTTTCTATCAAAATTGTGCGAAAATAAGCCAAATTGTAGCCCTGACTCGTTGATTCTTCAATAATTGAAAACTATATAAAGCCTGAATTTCATGATTTTGTTAATTTATTAGTTTACCTTCAAAAAGTTTAATTATATGTAGCTTTGGGCTAAGTTGGTTTATTGTATTGATTATCTTTGTGATTGTATTGAATCGGCGCAGAGTGATCATGATAGAGGTTAAGAAGGAGGAAGAGTATGTTATGGATTTAACGAAAGAGGTCGGATTGTCTACATTCTCTCCGGTTTCTGATAGCAGTGGTGATACCTTTACTCAAAAATCACCATCTTCTCAGGCGTAGGTTTTCATTTCTTAATTTTGTACGGTTATATAATTATTATAACATGCAGAGCTTTATTTGTTCATTAAAAATGGTTTCTTTTTGTAATCTCCAAAGAATTTGTTGATTACCTGGCTTGAAAGAAAGGTTGATGAAGCAGATAATGGATAGATTTGTGTTTATTAATAATGTTTTTTTTTTTTTTTATGAGTTTATTTTTCTTTGTTGTTGATGAAAATTTCCCAGTGCTGATTGGACGCTGTTTTTTAGTCTTAGGAAGACGACAATTAGACGATCGTCACAAGCAGGCTGGACAGAGGAAGAGGTCAGTGGCCAGAGGTTATTCTTGAATTGTACATTACTGTTATTACATCCATTAAGCTTGCTACCTGTATGGTTTTCAATTTCCCCTGATGCTAGCTTGAATTTGAAGAAATTTTATCTTGATTACAGGATAATCTTTTAAGTGAATATGTCAAAAAGTACAATGGGAGAAATTGGAAGAAAATAGGTGAGCGTGGCATCATTTTTCAGTTTTATGCTTATAGCTCTCTGAGTGGGCCTTTGGTTTGCTAACAAGGGCCAATCCTTGAACTTTTTAGTAGGTGCAACTTTTAACAGGTTGAAATGGCAGGCCCGTTGTTAATTTGCTTGTAACGTCGCTTAATTAGTTTCATTGGGTCATGACCATAAATGTTCCTATATGGTGAAACAACTTGCATAGTTAACAATGGGTTATTGAAGTATTTGGCTGCTGAGAGGAGTCTCTCTCTTTCTCTCTAACCATAGTTCCTTTTAAATTATTTTTGAGTGCAAGAATGATCCCGGTGAACGAATTTATTGTATGACTGTATGTTTCTGTAGTAATTAAAAATTGGAAAAGTTGTGAAAACATCAAGATGATGTTTTGCTTTCTCAACTCTGCTGATATAGTTAAATGTTGTTTTCTTTTACAGCTGAATGCCTTTCTGGACGGACAGATGTTCAGTGCTTGCATCGCTGGCAGAAGGTTCTTAATCCTGAACTTGTCAAAGGACCATGGACAAAAGACGTATAAATCAATCTTCTTGCATGATTTTGTTGCTGAGAATAATAAAAAACAATGCATGTACTTTTTTATGAAACCATTGATACATGATTGTACTCTGTTTCTCGTTTGAACCTTCAGGAAGATGATTGCATAATTGAATTAGTGGAGACATATGGGTGTAAGAAATGGTCTGTTATTGCGAAGTTCTTACCAGGTCGAATAGGAAAGCAGTGCCGAGAAAGGTAGGTGGCACTGTGGTGGTGTTTAAATCACCTTTTGATTAGTATTCTAAGGTTTATGCCTTGAACTGCCATTGAGGTTGTTTGACAATGAAATCCTGAATAATTCTTAGTAATTACTGTATATAGCAGTCCATTCCATGTGCAGTAGTTGCCTTGCCTATTGGACCTTAATTACATTGCCATTGTCCATAGACTGTTGTCTTTCAGTGCTTTTTTATAGAGATTTAATATTTAGCAAATTAGCATCAATTTGTAAACATAAGTGGACATCAATCAACTTTATTTTACTTTGCCCGTCTTGTGCTATATACAACTTTTTTGTTTTTTGTTTGGATGGCACTTTCTTTCTACCCAGGGGGGTATTATTCTCATTAGGGATTGAAAAATTACCTACTGTTGCTTAGAAATTTTCCATCCTTACCAAAGTTTTTGAACTTTGACATGGATTGATTAATCCACTTTTTCTGCGTCGTCACGTCATATGCTAGTCATTTTTTGCTACAATGTTTTATTTTTTCAACTTTTAATTACAAAAGCTAAACAGTTCAAAGAAGCTGGCTGTGCTGAAGGGGCATTCCTAATGTCATATTGAAGTCAATTTTATGCTATGTAAACGTTTTACATCATTGCATTGAAAACGTCGATAATTTAGGTCATTGAATTAAGAATTTCAGTAGTTCAAAGTAGTTAAATGTGTTAACAGTTGAAACTGACTATCTTTTTTTCAATAAGATTTGTGGCATCAACCATGCATGACTTATCCTAAGCTGATACGAATTTCAAAATTATAAAGCTGATCTGTTATTTATCAGGTGGCACAACCATTTAGACCCAGCTGTAAAGAAAGAAGCATGGACCAAAGAGGAGGAAGCAATACTTACTTGTTACCACAAAATATATGGTAACAGGTGGGCAGAACTTGCAAGGTTTCTACCTGGAAGGTATGTATTGAATATTAATGTCTTTGCAAGAGAGTGCTTACTAATGTCTTTGCAAGGGAGTGTATTGAATATTAATTTCTTTGCAAGGTCATGGATTTTTCTCATGTTCCTCAACTGAAAGATAAACAGGATATCCATGAAACACGTGTAAATAAGTATTTATATAAAAATATGTTGGCTAATTGTGGGCACTACTTGGAACAAAATATTTCACAAAGAAATTAAGTGGGCATACAAGGTTTATCCTGAGAGTATACTAAAATGGGACATGTAAGGTTCTTATGCAGATGACCATTAGGGGGTAATTTCATGAGGCTGAAGTTTATTATTTACTTTGGTATTTTGCATCTCTAATGTGTATATTGTTATTTGTGTTATGATCTTTGTCTTTTGTGTTGATTACACATGATTCTTCTGACATTAAGCATCTTTATTTCAAGACTTAATAATGCTGGAATTCTCAAATGAAACGTTTTGTGGCCAGCACACTAATTCTAAGGATAGTACGGGTTCATGAACATATTACCTAAAATTTCAATGCCATGCATAGTGCAAAAGAAAATTAAGAAATTAGATTGCTGACATGTTGTGCTGGTCATCCAATAGCGAATGTCTTATTACCACATATGGATGGAATTGATTGTATGATTGTACAAACCACTTGGTCTATTAGGTTCACAATTCAAATTTCAAGTGTCACTGAGTACTGGTTTGAACATTGCCTTACAGGAATCTGAAGATGAGAAAATTCCTAATCTGTGTCCATGTAAATGTTTATTTATTATCATTTGGTTTTATCTTTTTGTATCTTTTGGGTATTCTCAGGACTGATAATGCCATTAAAAATCACTGGAATTGCTCAGTGAAGAAGAAGTGGGATTTAAATTTGCCTCCCAGTTTGGACTCCCAATTCCTTGCTGCATCTCCTGATTTCTGCAGCACTGAAACAAAATCAGTATGTGCTGAGGTTACTGTAGACAGACATAATCTCACTGAAGTGTCTGTTGATCTTTCAAGGGGTAAAGAGCATGTTGGTGATGCTTGTTCAACAGAGTTGGTTCTTGGAAATGATAATATAGGTGAGAATCGTTTAGAATCAAATCCTTCTATGCTAGGTGCCTGTAGATTTTCAGAAGCAGGGTTAAATAAACTGATAAGTCCACTTAGGAGGATCCAGTTTAATGGGACAGCTATCACAAGTCGTTTGACTAATGAACCATCTCTAGGCAATGATCATCATGATATTCGTGGCACCTTTCAAGCCTCTTCTTCAGATGATTTCGTTGTTGCATCTGGTTCAACTAAATCCAGTTTTACCCCTCTTGATGTTGTTCTTCCCGTCACTACTGAGAAAACATTTGAATCACCCAAAAGGCAAAGAGGTCGTGATCTGGATGTTGTGAATTTGGAATCTAGGAGCTTGTTAGACAATTCCCTCTTAAGTTTGTCGACGTTTGGAGTTAGGGAGCACAATGGTCATGTTAGCAAGAAAAGCAGAGTCGATGAAACACCTCATCTAGATGACAAACACTTTGGTTTCTTGTGTTATATGCCACCCCAATTGAAGGATTTTGTTATTCCTGATGAAAATGGTGGTCAATGTCCAAGTGTGGAGAACCATGTTAGGCGTGCTAACAGTCAGGTCCATTTTTCTACTCCTCCTGACCTTGCATTAGGTATCACTTTTAATAGTAGCAGTCCAGAATCCGTGTTGAGGAACTCAGCAATGAGTTATAAGAATACTCCTTCAATAATAAGAAAGCGAGCTTCTAGAGAAGCTGGCAGTGGCAACTATTCTGTGCGCAACTGCACTCCTGCAAGGATGATTTCATGTACTAGTGAAGCAGATTTTGTCAATGTGAAGCAGGATGCACATTCTCCATTTCATAGACCTAAAATATCAGTTGCTGATAAATCTCTGGAAAGACGTCTGGAATGTGAATTTGATAAGGAATGGGATTCAGCAGTAGCAAGATGTTGCACCCCAGTTTCTGCATCTGCATCATCCGGTCTCAACTTTGGTGCAAATATGATGTTGACTCCTTAAAATCTGTTGAATTGGGTGAGTAATTCGGTCTTCCCCTCGTTATTACTTTTAAAGTCAGAAGAAATTATGAACCCACCTCTTATATCAAAGTTTTTTCCCCTGGTAGTTTTTCAATAAATAGAATTTAAAATGAAAAAAAAAAAAATGAAAATTTGTACACAATACAAGGGGTTTACCCCAGATGCTTGATCGATTCCAAACTGAGCTAACTCCCACTCAACAAGCAAACTCAATCCAAAGAGTTAAACAAAACTCCCAAATGGAGTTCTAGTCTTGCTGTCCACTATTTTTAAACATGGGCTTTTCCTTTTCTTTTGTTTATTGACATAATTCCTTTGTTGTTTGTTAGTTTATGAAAGAGCTTCCTCTTCTTGTGCAATGCTCAATCATGCTTCAGTTTTTCTGTGCAGGACTTTACCTTGTATATCATATATTTGACTTCAGGAAATACTAAAGACATAATAGAGAGCAGTTTTATGGCATTTGGAAATATAGAGGTTTGTTCAACTTCTATAATTTTGGACGTCTCAGTTTTTATTTTGATTCGTGAACTATCAAGTTATTTGATGCAATAGCTTGTGACTTTAAATAATGGAGTTAATACATGCTCAGTGCTAGTATTATTTTTAGGGCTTGCAATTTTGTTAAATGCTTTCTATACTAACTTAAATCCACCCCTACCAGAATATTTACTGTGTTTGGATCATGGATTTGGATAGGGATTGGGAAAGGGAAATAGAGAAAAAAAAAATTGCTTATATTTCATTCAGTGTCATCACTTCTTCCCTTTCCTTTGATTTTCCAAAGTCCTATCTAAATTCATGATTTAAACACGACCTAAAAGAGAGACCAATGACCATTAACAGAGCACTCTTGAGATCATATCGAAAGGTCCCCACACTTCAATATGCAATTTGTTTTGAGATCATCGTGTAATTTTAATTTGCATTTTTCCTAATATAACTACTGAATACATTTGTAATGTGTTTTTTTTAGGAGATAAATTAGTTGAGATCAGTCGTTGCCCTTGTAAAAGTAGTAATTTCAAGAATTTGAACTGTTGGTGACTATTTTTTACCTACATAATTCCTTTAATGGGGATATGTAGCAAACATTAGAAGTTCTTCAAGTTTGCTTCTGAACATAAAAGCAGGTTTTTTCAGTTGTTTACCTCAGTCTAAAATTTTAAAGGAGTGTGCTTTCCAAGACAATTACAAGTGGGTTTAGTAATGTGAATTCATCATATTCCTTTTAATAATTTATTTTAACTGTCATACATACTAGGAATAAACAGATTGCTGCATAAACAGATTGTTGTCCTCTAATGCATAAAGCAAGTAGACATACCTACTATGCACACTATTGCATAAACAGATTGTTGTCCTCTAATGCATAAAGCAAGTAGACATACCTACTATGCACACTATTACATAAACAATGTCAACTTTGGGGCTTCGATCTCTTGATGTTTTGTTTTACACATCTTTTAGTTAAGCATATTTCAACTTGCTTTATGTACAAAATTGAACAATAACACCTCTGACAGACAATTTTGTCGCATTGCATTCTGAAAGAACTCTTAAGTACATGGCAAATCATCTATTGGATGCAGATTGAAGTTAAAGATGAAATATATGTTGCTGTAAGTATAGTACCACAGTTTGTCTTTGCCATAATTGAACTTTTAAGGCCTCAAGGGATAACCATTATTTTATGACCTTGTAAAAATTTGCGTTTAATTTTTTTCATATGTCGACTGTCTCGTTTTCTGCAGATTACAATCAACACTGTGAAGCATCCCAGCCTATATTCAAGACAGAATCAAATCAGACAAAGTGCAAATGTTGCCGAGACAACGTGGCACACATACTTTTGGAATTGCCCATTCCAGCAAGTGTATAATGTTGGAACTTGGAACTCGATGCATATGTTGGTTATCCTTCCGTACAGTTAGGAGAGATGCCTGAGAATAATTTTTTTTGTTGTGTAAATCTCTTTCATGTTGGCATTTTTTCCCTTTTAAAGTAGTAATGAATACACAAAACCGGAGTTTGATTATATCCACACCTACATAGGCAAAGACTAAATCCTTATGACTTGTTTTGAATAGGCTTCACTCAAAAATGCTAATGAAGTTTGTGATTAGCCTTTGTTGCAACAATTTTGATCTGTTTCACAGAGGGTTAAATTATGAATCCATATTTAGTTGGTTTATCAGTGTTCACTTGATCAGAAAGAAGTAAGAAACGAAAAATATCATATAGCATCGTGAAAAATGCATATAAATTGGACGTGTTTGTTTGGCCAGACTAGAGGGAAGAGTGGGATTGAACTGGGGAACATGTGGAATTCTTGTTGTAAGCTTTTATCTTCTTCTAATCTTACCTAGTGTGGCGTATGTTTAACCGGATTGGTAGTTTGGACTGGCATATTAATCTCATATGGATGATTATCAAATCTCACCATCTTTTAAATCTTGTCATATCATTTGTCTCACTCTAACCAAATAAGCTCAATTAGATACCATTTCTCTCATCATTTTAAATCTTATCCCATCATATACTAAAAATATTATATGGGTAGGGTTTAATGGATTGAAAATATTTTCAATTGAACCGTCCTTAATGGGTTGACTATTTTTTCACGTCAAGCCATATACTTGACTCGGCAATTTTCAAAAAAGAAGAGAAGAGTTTTAAGACAGGCAAACTCAGTTCTGAAACAACTCCTATAAATAATAAGATAAGCATGGAACCTTTCTGATTGCAAGAGATTTTTGAGGAAACTTAATCACCAAAGGAAAAGAAAGACAATGTGGATTTTAGCTTCAAAGCTAATACCCAGAACTATTGTAAAGCATTAGCACTACTTTGCTCAAGGAACTGATTTTTAGAATTTTAAGAAAGAACATTAACATATGCCGTAATGATATACAAACATAATTTTAGCAAAAACATTCATATACAAGAGCACAAAATTGTGAAAATTAGTAAATTATTTTCTTTAACATGACACACCAAACATTTGGTGGGTTAGAACCCAATCAAAAGAGATGGGTCTACTGAAGCCTTCTTAATGGGTTAGAACTAAGTTCAAAACAGAACTCATTTGGTGCAGTTTCTAGTTAGAAGGTCATAATCTAAATGCAAAAACTATAAAAGCATTTCCTCTTAAGTCACTTAATAATTAATTTTTAAAAACTTATTTAAATAAGTTTTGCCACATAACGTAGGGAGTGCATTTAATAAACTGACAAACTCTCAAAATAAATAAATAAATAAAAGCTATAATTCCCCAATAAATTTCAATCCAAATTTTTCTATATGTAGTTTGCATTAGCATATTTTTGGTGACTGCTACTTTCAAGCTTGGCTAAGGTAATTTGTCAATTCATTCATATGATATATAACTGCAACCTTTTATTTCATGTACAAAAATGCAATCTAAGATGAATTGCAAATTCATTACAAAGGTAATTTAAATCGAAATTGATAGAAATTCACATGATATTTACTAGTTAGTGAAAAAACCAACTAGCCTAGAACATTCACAACTGTTATCAGAACAAAAGCAACAAACCTGGGACAATTTCCCTCAACATTTCTCCTGTAAGAGTTGGATATGAAATTTTAGAGACATCTATTACCTCACTTCATCTGATCTTTTTCCTTTTCTTCAGCGATGAGAAGTTTGCCTTCTGTAAACTCACAAGCTTGAATGGGTACCCCAAGCTGCCTCTGAAGCTTCTTCACAACAAACACTTCCGGTTCCTCGCATATGGTGACCACAGTACCCTTCCTCCCAAGCCTGCCTGTTCGACCAGCTCGATGTGCATAGTGAATTGCATCTGTGGGTAATCCCAGATTCACCACAAGATCACATTCTGACACATCCAAACCCCTTGCAGACATCTCACTCGTCACCAGAGCTCTCACTTCTCCATTCTTGAATTTCTTTAAAATTGTTGATCTGGCAAGCTTGCCTAGATCACCATGCAGCTCAGCAGCTATCATACCACGGGCCTCTAGCTTGTAGACAGCGTCTTTTAGTTGTTTTGTATGATTCATGAAAGCTATAACAGACTTTGAATCGAGTGCATGAACGCATCTCCTCAGCATATCAACCTTGTGCTGTAACCTTGTGACACAGTAGTAGTGTTTCAGAGCAGGTGGGAGGCTCTCTACTGCAGACTGTATCTGCAAATTCGACGATGAACTAGAATTGGAAGCGTTTTCTGACAAATTAACAGGTCCAGAGGGGGAAACAGATTCAATTGGGTTAACTTTTTTAGCTTGTACAAGAAGGGGATTCTGCCCCCAGCTCCTAGCTGCCCTAATCACTGAAAATGGCACTGTTGCAGACACCATGATAGTCTGACGTTCAGCCCGCTTGGCAAGCAGGTTTTTTGTGCCACGTGTGTCTGAACTAGATTTCCTTCCCACATGTTCCAATATCCGGTGCATGTCCTCCCGGAAATTGAATGAGAGGAGCTCGTCAACTTCATCTAAGACCAGGTAACGACACCCATGAGTGTGAAGTTTCCCAGCTGCACTAATCTCTGCAATTCGCCCAGGTGTTCCAACCACAATGGCTGGCTTGTTCTTCTTGAGAGCTTCTTCTTGCCTTGATCGGTTTGCACCTCCGACAAGCTGCTGAACCAGTTTCTTGTCTCCAGGTCCTAACAGCTTCTCAAACTCCCGCACAATTTGCATGCCCAGCTCCCTAGAAGGAGCCACAACTACTGCTTCTATTTCCATTTTCTTCCCAGGTTGTTCACCAGTAGGAGACTTCTTCTTCAGTGGACCCACTTCAGAGAGAAT
Organism: Camellia granthamiana; assembly: GCA_036172215.1. Taxonomy (NCBI): domain Eukaryota; kingdom Viridiplantae; phylum Streptophyta; class Magnoliopsida; order Ericales; family Theaceae; genus Camellia; species Camellia granthamiana. The sequence continues at coordinate 52,522,579 of CM069916.1, read as the reverse complement.
AGGAAGGAGATAGGCTAATGTCTTTCCCGAACCTGTGTATGACTGAATCACAACATCGTGATTTTTAAGAATCACTGGAATTGCTGTTGACTGAACGTCCGTTGGAACTGTAAAACCCTCCTTCTCTAGCCTTTCTAACAACAAAGGTGAGAGGCCAAGCTCAGAAAATGAATTTGCAGCAAAAGGAGCTGCCTCTATTGCAAGTGAATTTTTTACCCCAACTTCCTTAACTCTTTTAACTTCCTTCACTTTACTTCTGGATACTTCAGTCTTGTTAGTAGTCTCAAAATCACTTTTCAACCCTAGGTTTGCAAGGGAGAGAGGCCCATTGTCACGATCAATCCGGCTCAAGAAACGTACACTTGTGTAGAACGGAGCTCTCCTGGAAACCTGTGGTAACTTTCTCAAGGGTAAAACATCACCAACGAAGAGAAGAAACCGTGTTGTGACTAGAGTCGGCATCTTTGGCAGTGTTCTCCGTTCTAATAAATGTTCATGCTATTCATAATAGCACATCCAGGTAGAATAGGATGATCCACAGATGCTAAACCCCTGCAACATAGAAAATCAATATGAAGCTGTCAGTTGATATAGGATAAGAATATTTATAAAGTCAGCAACACAATCATATATTCAAAACAGATATTTGCCCCAAAAAATATGCCATTAGTTTGCGTGCAACTAGAAATATCGGATTAAGGTTGTGCATTTGTGTATGCAAGCAAACTTAAAGTTACTATTTAGAAGAAGAAAAAAAATTCACCATCAAAAAGTAAAGTACCAGTAGATACTTCTAAATGCTTTGCTATAATCTAGCAGCATTGACATGGATAAGGACATGCAAATTTTCAAAAAATACAAGACACGAAATGTTAAGAATGCGTGCAAAACATATAATTTTATATATTTATATGTTATATTTTTAAATATTTAATATTTATTTTATGTCAAATATTTAATTTTATTAAATTTATCAACTTCAGGTATGCTTTGAAAAAAAATGGTCCTCGGTGTATCCTCAGCATGTCCAACTCTCTCTAGAGTGTCTGTGTCTGGAAAGTGTCAGACACATATACGTCACCTCTGGGAGGTATCTGTGCTTCAATTACAATCACTGAAGTATATAATCCAAAAGAATGTAACTGAAAGAGCTCAATCACGTTGACCCACTTCCAAAAATATCAACTAGATCTACATAAGTTAAATGTTCCAATCCAGTTCCTATTTCCGATCCAACTGTCTATTATTTACAATAAAAAAATCATCAAAAAATTATAAACCACCATCAGCAACGCACGAAAGAAGTAAACAGCTCAATAGGATACACAAACTTTCTATCACACTAATGTCTGGAGATAACTAGCATAGAATAGTCAACCATAAGGCCGAACCTTTCATGCATTTCCCATTTATCTTCAATTTTAAGAGCTTGTCTGAATTACTATGAGTGGTCATTCTTTTCAATTAACAAAAAACAATTCTTTCTTGACTGAGGCATTTTGTCGAACAACTGGCGAACAAGAAAGTTTTAAAAAATTAAAAAATTATTACTTTCAACGAGTTTTTGGTTAGTGTCTCTTTCGCCACAAAACCAGAACTTACAGAACAATTGGGCTAATTGGGTTTCAGGGTTTTGAATTATGTACAAAATAGAACAACAATCAAAATTAAAATGACAAAAAGACATTGCTTTTCTTTGCATTTCTGAACAGCAAAACGAAAAGTGAAGAGAAAGAGAAGCGACGAATCGGAGTAAATCTAAAATAAAGAGTACAGACAATGAGAGAGAGAGAGAGACCTTGGAAGATATTTGTTCAACGGCGCTATGAGTGAAACCCAGTTGAACCATGGCAGACTTGACGGAGGTGGAAGAGGGCTTTAGGACCATGTCATGGTTTTAAAACCGCCCGGCCCAAATCTGCAAATATCATCCACTTTTCCAATTTTATAGATTAAATTGACAATAAATTCACGGGTAAATTACACTAACGCTCCCTGATGGTTATATTTATATTTATTACAATTCACTCTTTTATATTTAGAAAATTACACTGACTCTTTTATTAATTTAATTTTATGTATGATGATCATTACGGTGATGGGGGAACTGTTATGAAACTTTAAACCTCATGGGGCAATCTGTAATGAATCTTTAAATCTCAGGAAGGGGGATGTAATTTCTAAAAGGTGAGGGAAAACTGTAATAAACATAAATCTCAGGGAGTGTCAATGTAATTTACCCTAAACTCAACGTAAAGAAGGTGTAAGGTATTATATATTTTTTTTCTTGGTGAGATGTTTATCATTTGTGAAATAATTTGATGAAAAATTCTTTTGTTTTGAGTTAATTACCTAAGAGTCTGATTTATAAATGTTATAGTAGCTCATGTTTTTATCTAAGATTTTTTAAATCAATAAGTCCTATTTAGTAAAACTAATAATATTATCAGTTTTTTCTAATTTTTAAAACTAAGACATTATCAATTTTACATAGTAATATTTCAAATAATTATTTCACTAACTGATGAAAAAAAATAGAACATGAGATTAAACGTTTTTACCCTTCTACTTATTGTTTTGATTCAACTATTCAATAAAACAAAGAATATCATCAATTTTTTCAATTTTAAAACTGAGGACATTATCAGTTTTTTCATTTTAAATTTTTTTTTTTTTTTTGCACATCAATGTTCCATCGTCATACTTCTTTATAGACACAAAATTTTCAGTTTTACACAAAAAAATAATTCAATTTTTTCAAATATATATATATATATTAAATATAATTTGTTTTTGCAATTTTTTCAATTTGAAAGTTAATCTTTTAAAGTTTTGAAAATCAAAATAAATGTCAAATCATCATGTTCTTTTATAAATAATCATAAATGATGAACAATCATTATTTAAATAGCAATTCCGCCTATGAAAAATTTAATGGGATTAGAAAGTCTAAAAAAATCTTAGTTAGGACTTAATGGAGTATAAGTTCATCAATTAAGACTTCTATGTAAATGTCCCTTTTGTTTATTTTGAAGGACATTTTATTTTCAATTTTATATCTTAATTTATCTGTTGACTTTTTTTTGTCTATCTGTTCAAATTTATATCTATTTGTTTAAATTATTTTCTATCTGTTTAAATTTTTTGTCTATCTGTTCAAATTTATATCTATCTGTTCAAATTTTTTTAACCTATCTGTTGATTTTTTTTATTTGTTGAATTTTTATATTTTTTTCTATCTGTTCAAATTCATATCATTTTCAAACTCTCTTTTTCTATCTATTTCTCTCTCCACCTCTCTATTTTCTTTCTATCTATTGAAAAATCTCATTATTTTTGTTTTATCCATTGAAACAACTCTCACTTCCTCCTCCCACCACCGCCACCTACATATATATGTTCAAATATTTTATTTGTTTAAAATTTTAACTTATCTGTTTAAAATTTCAATATCATCAACAACAACAACAATAGATCTGAGCCAAGAAAAAAAAATCTGAGGCAAGAAGAAGAAAAGGGAGGAAGAAAAAAAGAAAAAGAAAAAAAGAGAGGAACCTTTCAAAATTTCTTATCTATAGTTGAATATACAGATGAAAATACAAATTTATAGATGAAAATGCAAATCTCACCTCATTCAACAGATCAACTCATTTTTTTATCTGTTTAAATCAAACACAAACACAAACACAATACAATTACAAACTGATCAACTTCACAAATTTCATAATCAAACACAAACAAATTTCAAAATCAAATATTTATCAAATCAAAACTATTTATTTATAATAATAAAAATTTTAAAAATTCTGATATATATATAAGTGTTACAGAGCAATCATGTTTCTAATATAAACATATATATAATAAGAAACAATAAATAAATACAAAACTTTCTTACTGATGGATATCTACTGAAACCAACGAATGTATATATACTCTAGAACCAATAAATAATAAATAAATAAATAAATAAAGTAATTTAACATATATATATACACATCAGAGCCTCTTCTTGCTCTTCTTGCTGATGGATACCTACTAGAAGTACAAGACCTTCATGCAAGTCCCACACTTGCAGTCCTTCAAAGCATTTTTGCCACAAGAAGTGGTGCTAAGCAAGAACGACCAGAAGTCCTCGGTAACAGATCTACTTAGATCTATGACCGGTGGCACTGGTGGTGGTTAGATGGCGACGGTGAGAAAGCGGCGGTCTACGTGGTCTCGAATCTAGAAACGACAGTGAATTGTCTGCTAGAGAGCAACGGATGAAGAGGAAGAGAGAGAGAGAGAGAGAGAGAGAGAGAGAGAGATGGATAATAGAGAGAAACAAAGATCTGAAAATGAGGAATTGAGGAATGTATCCAATATACATATATATGCTAGGGTATTTTGGTCATTTTGTATAAGCATATCCTTATGGACAATATATTTCAACGCGCAACCTTTGGCCAAACAAAATTCAACTTTGGACTTACACATCGAGTCTCCTTTTAAAAATTAGAATTTCACCATTATAACATGTCCGGGGGTACCCGTGCATGTTAAACAGTTCAAACTCTCAACTTCTTTGATCTAGTCTCACGAGTCCAATGTGAAACATAGCTGAGAGTCCAGATTTGGCAACTTTTATGAAAAATCTGTTTGAATACAAAATCTTTGCCAAAAATAGACTACATTACCAGATTTTAGAGTCGTCATCTAATATTTTTGAGAAAATTAGGAGACCTATGACTTGTGCCAAAGCCACTGGCACTATTCATCGTAACCAAGGATGCTTGGCTCGAAATCTTAGGTATAAGAGGGGGATGTCATTAATTAAGCACCCTCATTCACTCGATCAAAAAATTGGCCTCTACTAAACCATAATATGAGTTTTATTAACTTTGTATGTTCATATTTTGGTTATTAAATAACTCTTATAATTTACTATGTGAAGCATACAAGTATAGACTATACCATCTACTGTAATGACTCGGATTCTAATTCGTATTGGATTGGTATAAATTAGTACCCGTCACCTTAAAACATGTATGGTTGTCGGACTCTTGACATTGATGGGTTGGCAAGTGAACTCTAAATGTTATAATTGAGGATCTTTGGAGGATGTTTGGAACCTTGATTGAAGCCTTAACAAGGTATTTAGGCAAGATTAGATCAAAAGTCTCAAATTTGAGTTTTCATTTTTGACCAACCTTCACTCTTTAACATTTTTCTCCCTCCATACTTTGTATTTGAATGTAAGGCTGGAACCATTGGAAAACTTGTTTCCGGGGCTTCGATTTGGACATAAGAACGACCTAAAATGGAGTTCGAACAAGAGAGTTATACCTATTTGAATTGTTAGTGCCTTTGCTGGTTTTCTCTGGAGTCGACACCCGAGTTCCAAGGGTAGACCCTTCCATTGCTGTTTTGTCCTGGGTCACATTCTAAAATAAAGGGTCGACACCTGAGTTCCAAGGATCGACCCTTGGCTGCAGAAAACATTAATCTTCCAGCTTTTCTTCTTAAGGGTCGACACCTTAGTCCTAAGGGTTGACCCCTGCGTGTTATTTCCATAATTTTTGGGTTCGAATGGGCCCTACTTTTGGGGGTTTTGGACTTATTCTTTGCAATGACCTTAGGGCTACTTTTCTACTGCTATAAATAGACCCAACACTCTTCTCTCTCATGATTTCCTCTTCATCTTTCCTCTCAAACAGTGAGCCTCTCTCCTCTCTCTCTAAACCCAACTTTTTCCCACTTAGATCGCTAGATCTACTCGTCTAGAAACATCTTCTCGCCTAGGTCCCTTTGGGAGTAGAGCGCATCAAGGGCTTTCTTTTGATCCAAGGACTTCGAGATTTCATCAACTATGGGTTTCTCCGAGTTTTCTTTTCATTTCTTTGAGGTAGGGATACTTTTATCCTAGTGTTTCTTTATTTTGAAGAGATTTCATGGTATTGTTGTGACTTATAAGCTAATTTGAGGATCTTATTGGATTAAATCCATGTTTTATATAAATAAATCATTTTGCTTGACTTTTGCTCGAAATTTCTTAACTTTTTTTTCAAAAACATATATATAAATGTTGTTAGAACCTATATCTATGATGGAGGAGAAAAACCCCTAAATTTGATAAAAACCCTAACTTTTCAATTTGAGTAGAAAACACTAAATTGAGTGCAATTTCCTTTGATTCATGGAATATTATGAACAATCAAGAGATGAAAGATGTGGATGTTGATATAGTAAAGGAATTGTGACTTGAATGTTATTATTCTTTGAACATTATGTGGTGTTTCATCTATTGTGATGGATGATGTTTGTTGATGGAATTAAAATGTGATGGAATTGTTAATTGTGCATGAGTCCGGGTAAGAGTCGGTTTAGGAAAATGTGGTGTTGTGTTGGTACCCGCACGGGGAGTTTAAAAGGTGCCCAAATGCTTTGTCTAGGCTTATCGCTGGACGAATGTAGGAAAAATATTTTTGGGTATCCACACAGTCCTGTCGTATAATAGCCAACGAAAGTAGAAAAATTGATGGTTTTCTTGGGTGCCCACTTCCTGCCGTATAATAGCCGGCAAATGTAGGGGATGGTTTTTGAAACTAAAGCAACTTGTGTTGGACTCTTACATGGGACTCATGGTTTATTTCCATTAACATGATTGTTTAATTATTGTGTTGTAAAGGTGTGAAATGTAATGGTCCATACTTAATTGTTACGTATTTACATAATTAATGAAAATTACATGTGTTCATAACTCCTTATTATGTTTTGTCTCAAGGGTGCCATAAATTTATTCGAATGATTAAATACTTGGTTAAATGTATTCCTACTGGGCATATAGCTCACCCCTATTCTATTATTCAGGAAATAATGTTGTACAACTACAGTGGTGACTTGAAGTAAGCGGTTTTGGGATTGACAGTTGACAATATTTTGTTGAGACTTAGAGTTTTGTAATAGGGTTGTTAGACTTATTTTGTTGTTCTTTTGCACACCCAGGAGGTTCTGTTATTGTAATTGTCATCTTGTTTATAGAACTTGGAGTTGGATACAAGGTTTTAAGGACATGTAAATAGAGAAGTTGTAAATTTTAGTTCTTAGTTCAGTGAAAAGGATGGCTTTGGGGTGTGTTGTTATATTGGTTACGATGGATTCATGTATGAAATAACAGGGCGTTACACCTACTTTGGAACAACTTGGTTTCATGTAGTTTGAAAGAGTTTTGAAGTCATACAACTCAAAGAAATTGAGTTTACAAACATAAAAATCAGTATCATTCCAAATTAAGCGACACAACCTGCATCCACTAGCATTCATACAGTTATATCAAGTAAGCAAGTAGCCTAATGGTAGAATAGTAAACATAGTAAGAAAAACACACACAAATGGGATGTTAAAGCATAAAAACTTACATGTTTACCGACGTCCCACGAACAGTTACAAAACAAAGTTAGCGAAATATGCATGACTTTATATACAAAATCCTAATGCAATTCATTCATGAGATGTAACTAAAGATTCAGCTTCTAATATATAACATGTGAATTATCTCAAGAACGTGAGGTAGCGCACATAATCACATAAGAATTGATTAAATTCATAAATACATACTTAGTCAAATCAAGATGCATGAAAAGCATGGATAGGATTAAAAACAAAATATGATGCTTATGTACAAATAAGGAAAGCAAGTAAAGAACGGGATAGAAAAAAGCGGGGCGGGAAATTATTACAACACTTTGAATAAATAATTACAAACCGAATGAGAGATAGAGAAAGAAAATGTCACAAAAAAAAAATTAAATCTCACAAAACTCTCAGATGAAAATTAAAACAATAGCTTCAAGTGTCTTGGAGACCATCGGAAGTTAGTATGCTCAATGCCAGAACACTACTCCGTTCTATCCAAAAGAAGTTAACTGGTCAGCCGGCCAACTAGGCCTAGCAAAACCTATCTTGTTGCAACAATGAGAAAAGAACAAATAAGGAATATGTAGGTGGCTCAACTTAACCACTCCCGGTTAGATTACAATAAAACTAATGTGAAACTAAAATAAGAAAATAAATATAGGATAGAAAGTGAAAGAAAATGAATAATTGAAAACTAATTACTTTCGGTTAGATTACAACAAAACAATATGAAATGAAAGCAAGAAAAGGAATACAAGATAAAAAATGCAAGGAAAATGAAAAAATTAAAAATTCACATTCCAAAGAAATATTGAACTTCTTGATTTCCAAACTTCCTCTTGATCAACCGCAAGGTTATGAATTGCGTTCTTAACTCTCAATTCAAAATTTTAGAATATGAGCTAGAACGGTGGTTTCAGACAAGTGTAGGAAATGAGTGATCGGTTCTTCAACTTGGCAAAGACTACCCTCTCTTTGATCAAAACTCTAGAATTTAACTATAATAACATGACTTGGATGACTTTTGTAATAGGAGATGAGATATGGTGTATGGCTTAAGAAAATGGAAGTTCACAACTAACATTTAATTTTAGCTAACTCTTGAATTCAAAGCTTAAACTCTCTTCTTCTCTATCTCTAGCCTTCTCTACTCAATCTATCATTCTCCTCCTCTCAACAATCCTATGTATTCATATATGCAATGCAAGTGGAGAAATAGTAGAAGACAAGAATGGAGCATAATGAAGATAATGGCGTAAATAGAGCACTAATGGAGCTAATAGAAGACAAAAGTGGAGCATTACCTTCAATGGATTAAGCACTAAGCAATAGAGGATGAGTATACATGTATTCAATACATAATGGGTCAGAAAAATGGGTTATGAAGTGCCCCATCTGAACCAACATAAAAATTGGGCGAATCTGTCTCTGGGCAGTCGACCGGCCGGTTTACTGGTCAAAGAAGAAAATGCCTGGTTTGCTTTAGTTCAATCCAACTTCGCTCTAGGTGTCCAACAGGGCTTAAACACTTGACCAATAGGGTTGGGAATAAAGCTCAAATTTCATCTCTCTTCTTGAGGATTGTGTGAGAAACTGTAACAACCCCGACATGTGATTAACTATTAATCTATGATTAAGAATGCCTAATAAGTAATGAAGGTGAAATTTCGAATTAATTGCATGTGTGTTGCATTCTTTGTGTTTATATATGTTCATGGTAGGAATATATGTCTGTATTTCTGTTTTATTTTGCAAATTGAAGGTCTGATCGGCGTCCGATTGAGAAATTGACTTGATCTATGTGTTATTTAGAATTTTTAGAATTTTATGGTAGGTTGAATTAAAATTCGATTCGAAACCAAATACTTAGGATAAATTGAATAAACTAGGCTAGATTAATTAGTGTTAATCACTCTTCATTAGTAAATACTAATTAAGCCTATATAAGGCTAAAGTTGACTCAAGAACCTTCCAAATATACACACCTTCATCATCTTTGCCCATCAAAAACGTGAGAGGGAGAGAGAGAACTTGAGGGGAGAGAAATTCAAGCTAAAGAAGGAGAATTATAAGGAATTTAGAGGAGTTGGCTTGGAGATTCAAAGAACTAATTATTAAGAGCCCAATTGGAGAGTTTAGGTAAGAATCCAACTCTTAATGTTGTATTTAAGTCACCAAATGTAAGAATTCAAAAGAATATAGGATTAAAGACATGATTTAAGCTAAGGAATAAGAAAATGGGAGGAATTCAACCATGCATGCACAAAACACTAAGATTTGGAAGTTGGTTCTCAAGAATTCATACATGCATGAGTCTATAGTTGCATAATATTAAGAATTCAATATGATTTGGTACTTATCACTTCATTTGTTCATGATTTTGAAGCAAAGAGCTCATAACATTGCATGCATGTTATGTTTTCATAAGTTTAAAGTTTACTTTAGAAGAATTCACTTGTTTTTGGACTTGATTTTGCAAAATGACTTTCAAATTATGAAGTTCTATGAGTTTACGAGTGTTTCCTCAAGTTTTGGGTCCAAAAGATGTGTTTTGAACCATTGAATTCAAGTTTTGAAGCTTGGAAGCAAATCTGGAAATTCCATAATTCTGCTTTTGCGCTCGAGCGACAGATTCTGCGCTCGAACGACAGATCTTGCAACCCAGTGACCACTCTGTGTTTTGCACCTCCACTCGAGCGACAAAAAGTTGGCTCGAGCGTAAAATGCATGCTCCCAGAAGTTTACAAGTTTTATAGACCATTCATGCGACAAGAGTTGCGCTCGAGCAAAGGCCTCAGTCTCTCACTAGAACAACCGTCGAGCGGAGAATTCACATAACCAGTACTTTTGCAGAGTTTACAAACAGCTCGAGCGAGAACCCTATTTTCAATGAATCTGACTAAGTATTTTCAAAAACATTTTGGCATCCTCATTGCATCCTAGGCATTCCTAGGCCATCATTAAGACATAATAAGGAGGATAAGACTTAGAAACACGCTATCCGAAATGAAATGAAATAAGTTACGTACTATTCGAGTGTGTATTTCAATGTGTGTGTCTATTATGTTTGTGTCGGTCACGTGTCACAAGTTATCTGATTCGTTTGCTCTATCTGTCTGCTTTTGGAACCATTTATGAGTAATAACTTTGTAAAGCTATGTTCACGTTTAAGTATTTCCTTATATGATATAATATGCAAGAAATGATTTGTTTTCTAAAATGTTATGTTCTGTATCAATAAATGATTGTCCATATATTGAAAAGTATTCGTAGCATCCTTAGCACATGGCCTTTGCCCAGGGATAATAATACCGTGGTCTCATGGCCCTCACCTGGGGATAACAATACTGTGGCTTAAGCATGTTATTTGTTCCCGGTACTAGAGGCTCCTTTATAGAACTGGTCAAGGATGGCCCTTAATGCTATGTATCTGATCTGTTAGCGCTAATGGATGCACCATATATGATTAAGCATGAACTCTTATTTCTATATATGATTGAACAAGAATATGAATATGAATCTGTTACTGTTTTTAGAATCTGATATGGGACATCATTCATTTAACCATTTACCTTGTTATTATTCACTGAACTCCCGCTCACCCTATTTATATTATGTATGTAGGTGACTAGACGCATGACCAGGCTCAGAGTTGATAACCTGGAATTTTGGTTTGTCAGCCAGCCTTTGTGCCTCCTGAGGAGGTTCCGAACGTCATGTGGTCATGTTTTGTGAACATTTAATATTTTGTTTTCTTTTTGGAATATGAACAAGTTTTCCGTTTATCTGTATATTGGGCTAAGTCCCCTTTTGGCTGTATCTGTAATGAATGTGACGTAACACTACTGTAATTATGACGTCACGTATATGTATAGAATGGTTTGAAATTTATGTCTCATATATGTCTACACAGCTCAATAGACTATGTATATTTTTATATTTGCTTCCGCCAGCCCCTTATATTTTATTATTCAAGTCAAAGGCTTTCGGTAATCCGAGAATTACTAGTCGGTTACGACGTTAAACCTGTAAGGGCGGGTTTGAGTCATGACAAAAACACATTCTAATTGCCATTGTCGGGTAATCAAAAGGAAACGCCCAAGTCTTAGGGCCCATCAAAATGGGGTGTCTACATCCATACTTATCCAGTTTTTAAAATATTAAGGGTTTATTATACTTTTTAACCCTAAATTATCGTCAAATTGTCGATTGAATCCCTAAAATTTTGATTGAATCTATTTATAATTCCAAAAGTATACAAATCAAAATCTATTTAGTCCCTAAACTATTGATTGAATCTATAAATGTGGCATTTAGTTTACTTCTCAAAACTCAACTCTATTTTTAAATTATGATTTAGATGTTACATGTTAACCAAACATATTTTTAAAATACAACTCAAAATTACTTTCAAAACTCTTTTTTTTATTATTATTATTAATCAATATGTTTTCTTTCCCCTCTCTTCTCTTGTATTCTCACATTTTATACATCAATCAATCAATATATATATATATAAATTACAAACGATCTCAAAATTATTTTCAGAACTTATAACCAAATAAATTTTCTCTTTTCAAATCATGATTCAAAAACTAAAAACTCAAAATATAACTCCACACTCAAATCATAATTCTAAAACTAAACCACACAGACCCAAATTTCTAAAATATTTCAAATATATTTAGTCCCTAAAAAGATTACAAAAATAAAATATATAAATTAGTAAAAGGCCCTCCCCAATTAAGATTTTATTACAAAAAATCTTTAAAATTTTTATTTTCTATTTAAAAGGTATATTATTTCATTGTGTGTTTAAATTAACATTAGAGTATGATTTTTCATTCTTACCAATAAATTATATGAATATTAAATATATTAAAAAAGTAGAATTAGATAATTTAAAAGAAGAAGTTAGCGAAAAACTTAAAAACAAATAGTTTGTTAGCAAAAAACTTAAAAACAAATAATTATAAATTATAAATGAAATCTGGCACATAATACTAGATAAATGCAAGCACGTATCCATTGTAGAAAATAGGTAAGAAAATATTATAGATAATTACTCTAATCCTTATAAAGGAAATTCAATATGTGAATTGACACCCACTTTTGAAAGACAGAATAAAAATTTAAGATTTTTTGAAATAAAATTTTAATTAGATAGGGTATTTTACTAATTTATAATATTTATAGGCTTATATTTTATTTTTGTAATTCTTTTAGGGACTAAATAAGTTTGAATTAAATATTTAAGGGATTTAATAGATTCGATTGTTTTACTTTAGGTATATAGTAGACACAATCGATAATTTATGGACTGAATAGATAATTTGGCGATAGTTTAGAGATATAAAGTATAATAAACCCAACTAGTAATAATAAAAAACTTTGTTCCAAAAAAGAAATAAATAAAACACTTCAACCTTTTATATTTTTGTAATGTTAATTTTGTACGTGAAATATAAGACTGGTTTAGTATAATTTTTTTAAGGGGTACTTACACATAAGTGCTAATTTATAAACTTATATTTCATTAATTCCTAACTAAGATTTTTTAAACCTAAGTCTTATTAAATTTTTAATATTTGGAATTGTCTTTCAAATAATGATTATTCATCATTTATGATTATCTATAAAGGAACATGATGATTTGACATTTATTTTGATTTTCAAAACTTTAAAACATCAACTTTCAAATTGAAAAAACTATAAAAAAAAAAATTATGTGAAAGTATTTGTTTTTTGAAAAAACTGAATTATTTTTGTGCAAAACTGAAAATTTGTATCTGTAAAGGAGCGTGATATGAAACATTGATATGCAAAACTGGAAAAAAAAAAAAAAAAAAAAAAAAAAAAAAAAGAAATGATAATGTTCTTAGTTTTAAAATTAAAAAAAAACTAATAATGTTTTTAATTTTATTGAATAGTTGAATCAAACCAATAAGTAGAAAGACAAAAACGTTAAATCTCATGCTTTGTTTTTTTTTTTATCAGTTAGTGAAATAATTATCTAGGACATTACGATGCAAAATTAATAATATTTTTTGTTAGACTTATTTATTCTGATGATTTATTTAATTATGTTTTAATTTATTTGAAAGAGAAAAATAGAATCCAAAATTTATTTTGATGATTTATTTAATTATATTTTAATCAAAATTTATTTTGATAATTTATTTGAAAGAGAAAAGTAAAATCAAAATTTATTTTGATAATTTATTTGAAAGAGAAAAATAGAATCAAAATTTATTTTGTCCCATTATTTCTCACCTAAACTTTTATCCTAAATATTGTTAGAATGTATTTAATATTTGACTAAATCAGGAGTTCAAATAGCCCAAAATAAAGGTTCAAACAGCCTAGCACAGTAGCAAGCCAAAAGGTTCAAAAGGTTCAAATAGAAGATATTCAAATTAGTAATGATGGAAGTACAACGGCTATAAAGGTTCAAAAAGCCAAAATGTTCAAAAGGTTCAAATGGAAGATATTCAAATTTGTAATGATGGAATGGAAGATATTCAAATTAGTAATGATGGAAGTACAACGGTTATAAACGGCTATAAATTCAAATGACTACAATGGTTATAAACGGTTATAAATTCAAATGAATACAACGGCTATAATTTTCATTATATATACCAAAACCTCTAATGTAAACAAGTTACAAAAAACCTGAAAATATTCTTTGATCTATAATCACTCACATCTATTTTCAGAAATTATACACTGAGACGTATAGCTTCAAGTCCATCTTTCCTGTGTGAGATTTATAGAAAAATCAAAACTTCATTTTATATATCTATCTTTGAGAGATATTTATTGTAAACTTTCTTTGAAAGCAAAAATATCATTTCATCTTGGAAAAGTGTTACAAATACTGTGTTCTTAAAATCTTGAGACTGATTGTGAATCACCTAAGATTTATAAGGGTTTGGACTTGTGAAGTCTGTGTAAAATCCGTGGAGGATTACTCTATTTATAAAGAGGTTTCTAGAACCCCTGTGAAGCTAGAAGATAGTGGAAAATCTTAAGTAAAACTTGAGGAATGGATGTAGGCTTGGTTGAAGCCGAACCACTATAAATCTGTTTGTCTCATCTTCCCTAATCTCTTTACATTCCTACTACTGCTATATCTATCTAATAGTCATGTGCTAATCATTTGATTTACCCTGTATGTTAGTTATACTTCATTGTTATTTTGCTTGATCATTTACTGCTAAGTTCATCATTGTGCTTGTTAATAATTTGTTGTACCAGTAGTTAATTTTATTGGGGTATTATTAATTTTAATTTGTAGAAACCTAATTCACCCCCCCTCCCCCCCTTTTAGGTTGCTTTTGGATAACAATTGGCATCAGAGCCTGGGACTCTTGTTTAGATTTAACAATTTTGAGTTTTTGATCCATAGCAACCATGTATTCTACTTACTCTGCTGTAGGACAAGCTAGCAATAGGACACCTCTCTTTGATGGTAGTAATTACATTCATTGGAAAGAAAAAATGACTTTGTATCTTCAAGTTACCAATTATGCTTTGTGGTTCATTATCACTAAAGGTCCTAAAATCCCTACCAAGATAGTAGACCATATCAGTGTGCCTAAACTTGAGGATGAATTTGATGAGCGTGATTATAAACTCCTTCAAGCTAATGCTAAATCCAAGCTTATTCTTGTGTGTGGACTAGATGCAAATGAGTACAATAGAATTTCTGGGTGTATTACTGCTAAAGAGATTTGGGATAAACTTGAAATCACCTATAAATGAACTAGCCAAATAAAAGAGTCTCGGATTGACATGCTTATTCATGATTATGAATTCTTTACTATGGAATCATTTGAATATATTTCTGAGATGTTTTATAAATTTACCAGTATGATTAATGCTCTAAAATCTCTTAGTAAATCTTATACTAATGATGAACTTGTAAGAAAAATACTTAGGTCTTTGCCAAATGAATGGGAAGCTAAGGTTACAACTATCCAAGAAGCAAAAGACCTAACAAAATTAGGCATTGAAGAACTTCTAAGCTCACTCTTGGCTCATGAACTTTCAATGATGGATTACAGCAAAAAGGAAGCCATTTTGGAAGAAAATGATGGAGTAGCCAACCTATGTCTCATGGGTCTTAGAGAAAAAGAATTCACTCAAGATAAGGTAATTTCTAATTATGTAGAACTTGAAAGTGCTTTCAATGAATTACATGACATATTTAGAAATGTTTGTGTTGAGAATTCTAAATTAAAAAAATTAGTTACTTCTCTTTCAAATGATGTGAATGTTTTGAAAATGGAAAATGCTACTTTGAAAAATGACTTTGTGTCTATTGCCAATGAGAAAAACATTTTGAAAAACAATGTTGAGGATTTAAGCAAAACTCTTGAAAATTGTGTTTTTGACAAAATAGGCATTGGTTTTGATCCTCCCAAACCTTTTATGAGATTAAATGTTCTTGAGACTAATCCCTATGGACCCAAGAAAGTATGGGTACCAAGAAAGAAATTAAGATATTTTGTAGGTGGAATCTCAAAGAACACCAAGAACTTCGAGAGGAAATGCACAACAAAAGTGTTCAATCTAAAGAGCAAAATCAGCTCCTACAAGAAGAAGAATGATTAAATGAAAATCACCAAGATAAACAATAGAGGTAATGTATGGGTAAAGATTCCAAAGAGGTAAATGAAGATATAACTCCTAACACACCTTTAAATTTAAAGTTCTATATTCTTTAAGGTGTGATTTGTGTACAATAGGTTGTGTCTAATCATTGCTTCCATGTAACCTAATTGTACTAAGTTTGCTAAGTCATGTTCTGCTAGTTTCTTTCAAACATTCATTGAACTCAAAAATGAAAATTATATTATTTTGATGAATGCCTATTAGAATATGAATGATTCATGTGTTCAATAACATTGTATATCATGTCATCCAGTGCTATGAAAAAGAGATAAAAAGTGATAAATATTTTTTGTGAGCATACTTTTCACATCTTATATATGACTTCATACTAATATGTTAATTCTTTTTTGAGTCATATCTTTGTAAAATCAATTTTGATGTCATAGCATGTTTTTGAGATGTATACTATCTTTATTTTGAATTATACATTTATGATCTCAAGAATATGCTCAATATGAAAATTTCATGCTTATATGCTTTACATTGGAATATTTAAATGAGTTATGAAATTAGTTGATTATGATCCATTAACAATGTCTAAATGAAAAAAAGTATCATATGTTTGTAGAGACATTGCATCTATCCTATTGAATATCTTTTGAATATGGATTATATTGGCATACATCTCATGAAATGCTTTTGATTGATAAATTGTTGAATTAATTATTTATAGCATTCATTTTGTGTTCTACATTGAGTAAAATGTTTTATCACACTTGAGTATGTGGATTGAATTGATGAAAATGCCTCTTGATAATGTTATGTGATTAAATGAGATTGTTGCATTATTTTTTTAATAAAACAAATAGTATAACACTATTTTCTTATGCATATTATGCTATGTGCTACAACTTGAAAATTCTGAAAAATAACATTCTAAACTCTTGTTTGATCATTGAATTATTTTTCACTTTTTAAGTTTGTGATAAGAAGTGATTTGTGCTGTATTTTTATTGAGTAATAGTGATTGTTCTATGAATACTATATTTACACAAATCACATTAGAAAAGGGTAGCACCAACTTAGGGGGAGAAATCATTTTGCTAACATACTTGTTAAACCCTTTTGAGATGAACTCCTCATGAAAGAAAATTGAAGATTGAAAAGCTTCCATCTCTTAAACCTAACGTATGCCTCATATACTCTCTCAAGCTTTTGAGGTAAAAATTCTATCTTATAGCCTTTGAGCTAATATTGTTATTACTTTAATATGAAAAAGATTGATTATGCTTCATATGATTTGCAATGTATACTCTGTGATGATGCTCTTGCCTAAAAATCATGTCTATGCTTAAAATGTGTGCTATATATTGAAACTCATGATTTTTCTTGGCATATGGATTGCTATACCTTGAAAATGCTTCATTTTTTGGATTTACATTAGCTCCATAAGATTATATTGAGTTCAACTTATTATAAGCAATATTTGGTATTCTACATAATGCTTGAGCTATGATTGTTAAATCTTCTAGATTGCATATTAGTATCCTTGGTAGATTGCATGTTGGTATCATTTTGGCATCCTATTTGATATTATTGACGAGAACATTTCAGTTATGAGCTTTCATTTATCATATCTCCTATTGATTTTGCCAAATGAAACAATGGGAAGAATTTAAACTTGATTACTTTTTAAAATCCTCTCAGTTTCTATTCTGTTTTTTATATCAAACTTATGGGCTTGCACTTTCACATGTTACTATTTTTTTTCTCATTATTGTCAAATGGTATGAACTTCAATTGTATGATCATTATGTGCTATCATTTTTTTGGTACCATAGAGCTACCTTGATATGGATGATTATTTGTGCTTGATTTTGTTGAAAATGTCATCAGGGGAGAAAAAGAGACTTGATTGTTTTAGTATTTCTAATTATTTTGGTATTTCTATACTTTTAGTATCTTAATTCTTACAACATGACTTTTGAGCTGATTAGTTGTTGATAATGTAAGAGGAAGATCATTTTTCTCAAGGAAGAGTGACTTGAACTTTAGCTCCATATTTATGCTCTTGCTTGGCAACCTTGTTTGATCTATACACTGTTATATCTATTATAGTCTTGAGATTGGTATGCTCTTGCTAAGAAATTGAGAATTAAATCATGCTCAAATGCTTCTCATATACTCATTAACAATTTGGTCTCTCATTATTATTATTATTATTATTATTTTGGCTTAATTTTCTTATTTTTTTTTCTCTGCTTTTTAATTTCATTTTTCAGTACTTAAATATAAACACAACAACAAATCAAAATACAAATATTTACATAAAAAAACCAAAAATAAAATAAAAATAAAAACACCCTTCATTTTTTTTTTACGGTTACACGCCGATCAAAATAAATATTAAAAAAAAAAAAAAAAAACCCTTCATTTTTTTTTTCGGTCATACGCTGATCTTACTTACTCGCCTCTTCCATCGTTTTCTTCTTCTTTTTATCACCTTGGGTGACCCTTGACACCGCTGCCCCCGTGCTTTCGTCGAGAGCGACAACTCCCCGCTGACTATCAAAGGCCAAGAACGACGTTGCCCCAAATCGGGCCATGGAGGCAGTCTTCCATTTAAGCTCTTTATTTTTGGCCTTCAGTGCGCCTATTTATGCTCGCGCATCCTTGTACATGCACTGGAGTAGAGAGAGTTGGGCGTTGACTTGATGGAGCTCACTCGTCCTATTCTGCAATCGATTAGCCAATTTTGTGACTGCCGTCATCGTCTCCATACAGGACGTCAATGTGAAATGATTGGCTTCTATGTCAGATTGAGCTGCCATGATTTGCTCAATCGACATCATAGGAAGGTTGGGAAAAGTGGGCGTCGAGACACTTGGCCCAGCAGTGCTTACGGGATCATTCAGGGCCGGAAAGAGAGTAAAGGGACGGGACAAGACCATGTAGTAAGAGAGAGAGATGTAATCGAAATGAGAGTAGTTTTTGGCAACATTTCTACTCTGTTCAGTCTCACTGTTCTATCTCTCTCACGAAGCGAATGAGGAAGAAGAAGGCGAAGAGAGTGATTAAGAAGAAGGCGGAGGAGAAGACGACAAGAGGGAAAGAGAGCCGAGGCAGCTGATTGACTGATTGACCCGTTTCACTTTTGTCGGTTGGCTGATGCAAAAGCGAGGACACATGTCCGACGTGATTTTCGACGAACAAAAAAAGAGGACGCGGGCGAATCATATATATATATGTTTTCATTTTTGATGCATTTATCCTTATCATTTTTCTCCTCCTCCAGATTCTGACCCATGATTTCCTTTTGATAATGTCATAAGGGGAGAAAATTATATGATGTTATTGTATTATGGTATTATTTTCAAACTAATCTGATGTTATGTTATTTATAGTTTGATATTTTAATCTTATATCATGTCATTGATTAAATGCTTATTTATTACACATGTGCTAACCTATGTATTTAGAAATGAATCAGGGAGCATGACTTGAGGGGGAGCCTTTCTTACTCCCAAATCAAATCAAAACATCATTGTGTGCCATCATCAAAAAGGGAGAGATTGTTAGACTTATTTATTTTGATGATTTATTTAATTATGTTTTAATTTATTTGAAAGAGAAAAATAGAATCTAAAATTTATTTTAATGAGAAAATTATATGGATGTTATGTATTATAGTATTATTTTCAACTAATCTGATGTTATGTATTTATAGTTTGATATCTTAATCTTATATCATGTGTTGATTAAAGCTTATTTATTACACATGTGGTAACATATGTATTTAGAAATGGAATTCAGGGAGCATGACTTGAGGGGGAGCCTTTCTTATTCCCAAATCAAATCAAAATATCATTGTGTGTCATCATCAAAAAGAGGGAGATTGTTAGACTTATTTATTCTGATGATTTATTTAATTATGTTTTAATTTATTTGAAAGAGAAAAATAAAATCCAAAATTTATTTTGATGATTTCTTTAATTATATTTTAATCAAAATTTATTTTGATGATTTATTTGAAAGAGAAAAATAGAATCAAAATTTATTTTGTCCCATTATTTCTCACCTAAACCTTTATCCTAAATGTTGTTAGAATGTATATTAATATTTGACTAAATCAGGAGTTCAAACAACCCAAAAACAAAAGTTTCAAACAACCTAGCACAGGTAGCAGGCCAAAAGATTCAAAAGGTTCAAGTGGAAGATATTCAAATTAGTAATGATGGAAGTACAACGGCTATAAACGGCTATAAAGGTTCAAAAGGCCAAAAGGTTCAAATGGAAGATATTTAAATTTATAATGATGGAGTGGAAGATATTCAAATTGGTAATGATAGAAGTATAACAGTTATAAACGGCTATAAATTCAAATGACTACAATGGCTATAAACGGCTATAAATTCAAATAAATACAATGGCTATAAACGGCTATAATTTTCATTATATATACCAAAACCTCTAATGTAAACAAATTACAAAAAAACCTAAAAATATTTTTTGATTTATAATCACTCACATCTATTTTTAGAAATTATACACTGAGACGTATAGCTTTAAGCCCATCTTTCCTATGTGAGATTCACAGAAAAATCAAAATTTCATTTTATATATCTATCTTTGAGAGATATTTATTGTAAACTTTCTTTGAAAGCAAAAATACCATTTCATCTTGGAAAAGTGTTGCAAACACTGTGTTCTTGAAATCTTGAGAGTGATTGTAAATCATCTAAGATTTGTAGGGATTTGGACTTGTGAAGTTTGTGTAAAATGCGTAGAGGATTGCTCTATTTGTAAAGAGGTTGCTAGCACCCCTGTAAAGTTAGAAGATAGTAGAAAATCTCAAGTGAAGCTTAAGGAGTGGATGTAGGCTTGGTTGAAGCCGAACCACTATAAATCTGTTTGTCTCATCTTCCCTAATCTCTTTACTTTCCTACTACTGCTATATCTATCTAATATTCATGTGCTAATCATTTGATTTACCCAGTATGTTAGTTATACTTCATTGTTATTTTGCTTGATCATTTACTGCTAAATTCATCATTATGTTTGTTAATAATTTGTTGTACCAGTAGTTAATTTTATTGGGGTATTATTAATTTTAATTTGTAGAAACCTAATTCACCCCCCTCTTAGGTTGCTTTTTTGGTAACATTTTTCATTTTAAAAATTGAGAAAAACTGATAATATTCTCAGTTTTATTAAATAAGACTTATTGGTTTAAAAAAATCTTAGATAAGACCTGAGCTACCATAACATTTGTAAATAAAACTTTTAAATAATTAACTCTTTCTTTTTAAGTTAAAAATTGATATTTCAAATAGACAAATGATAATAAGTGTCTTTAAGACACTAGTTAATATCAAAACTTTAAGGGAAAGTATTTATAAAAAAAAAAAAAAAAAAAAAAAGGGTATAAAAGAGATTATTTTTCGAAATCTGAATATCATACTCAAAATTTGTGAAATTCAAAATTTTTAATTTTGTTTTGTATGTGGCCAGTTATTGTTGAATCAAGATGCTCTTTGTGATCTCTCTCCTTGACTCCTTATTGGCTAGGTTATTGGGCTTACTTTTGGGCCTAATTTTGATGATTTGAATCGTTACATTTTAAGATTTGTTAAGTATATCATACCTGTAAAAATCAAGTTGATCGGATATTAGAAACTACATGTTCGAATCATCGAACTAAAAACCCTTTTTTTATAAAAAAATTAATAAATAGTTTTTCGAAACACATACTGTCTGATATTCGATCAATTTGATTTTTTACAGATATGATATACTCAATAAATCTTAAAATGTGAACGATTCGGATCATCAAAATTAAACCTAAAAATAGGTCTAATGACTTAGCAAGTAGAGAGTCAAAGAGAAAACTCAAATAGAGGATTTTGATTCCTTACGTTGAAATCAAAGAATTTCTCACTTCTAATTTTGTAAAATTTCATATTTTTTTCCGCGCCATCACATTTGTCAACAATATCTACATGCATAAAAACACACAAGTTTCCCAACGTAGAAACCATGAAATTTCACACTTTCATGCCAATTGAAAATTTTCACATTTTTTGCATGAATGTAAAAGTGTGGAACAGTGAAGGGTTTTTTTTTTTTTTTTCTTTTTTCTTGAACAGTGTAGGGTTGTTGAATTCTTGAATTTCACACTTCCATACAAAAAATGGACAATTCACACTTTTATACAGAAAGATGATATTTCACACTTCTATATAAGTTAGTATATGTCTTTTATATATAGATCTTATTAACGTTGTCACACTAGTTTTACTATTACTATTATTACCACCATCACCACCTCAACCAGCTTACCACCACCACAAATCACTACTACATCAAAATTACAACCAAATAAAAAATATATTTTCAATGAAAAATAACTTCAATAAAAAAAAATATAAAAAAATAATTTTCATCAAAATCAACGGACCGTAAGTGAAAAAATTTATGTTGTGCTCATGAGCCAACATATAACCATGCCACATACCAATTATCAATTCTCAATTTTTTTATGATATTTTTTAAATTTCAATATAAAGGGATAAATGTCACTATATATGCCAAATCACTATATATATATATATTTTTTTTTCGTTCAAAAAAAAAACGACTTCTCCTCTAGTGGAGATTTTAAACCGGACTCTTCCTTCCCACTCAACATCATCCTTATCTTCTTGATTGATTGGGCTTCCATAAACCTCACCCACTCACACACCAACAACAAGCTCAGCTTAAAAGTTGTGTTTGGTAAAAGAAAAAATAAAGCGTTAATTATACAGAAAAACCCGTTAATTATTAATAAATATCATTTTATCTATTTTAATTATAAATTTGTACATTTTGACTCTCTTAATTATAAATATATATTACTTTCACCTATTTCAGATCATCTCCAAAAAGAGTATACTTGTACGGAATATTAATAAATATGAGTTCATAAAAGAGGGGGTGAAATGATACTAATAGTTGAAGAATCTTGGTGTAATTAACCCAAAAATAAATGATAAATTACACTATGAGTAACAAAAGATCATAGTTTCGATCAAAAAATACATATAGTTAATATTATAATTTTGATAAATTTATGTTGATCTTTTCTAATAATTGGTAATTTAGTGTCAAATGATACAATTTCTCTTTCCTTTACCTAATTACTCGAATTCTGCTAACAGTGTGGATGAGATGCATATGATGTTCGGAGTTAAGCACAGTAAAAGATGGGGCTAGTTCCTTCCATACATCATCTCTTTATATTTCTATGTATTCTTTTTATGGGTTTTTATTCAAATTCGTATTGATGATATGAACCGTTTATTTCGTAGGCTCTGCAATGAAAGTCATCCATGCAAAAAATTAGTTTCATCGGACAACTATAAACACAGGAATAATCGTATTTTATTTTATAAAATAGATGGTTTTTGTTTAATTATATTTACCGTTCATTTTATTAGTCAAAATGTGATTCATTCTTGTATTTGTAATTGTCTGATACAGTTAATTTTTTGTATGGATAGCCTTTATTGTGAAGCTTACAAGATAAACGATTTGGATCATCGATGCGAGTCCAGATTGAAACCTACAAGAAGAATATGGAGAGATGAGATATGGAGGGGAGCTTATCATGTAAAAGATACCATAAACATTGTGAAGATTAGATAAAAGTAATTCATTACTTGAAAGAAATTAGTGTAAATTTTGTCATCTTTTTGTCTTGTTTGGTTTGGTTTGTTTCTTCCGATTATTTGGAGGAAAATCAAAATATAATAAATAAAGAGACATTGTACAAGTAATTCTGAATAGTGCACTTCTTGCTTGTCAAGGTTGGAGGCTCCTTAAGTTTCTAAATTCTTTATTTGCTCAATTGATGAAAGGGATCTGCTACCTCCAGTTTGACTTTTGACATGCGACGAGGGGGGGCACATGCTTCTTGGGCCTGGGCCAATTTGCTCAAAGGGAGGGAAGTGCTTAATGGGGAATGAGATGGCAGGTTCGAAATAGGGCATCTATTAATTTTTGGGATGATTGTTGGATTCCAAAGGTTAAAGGTTTCAAAGTGTTGTCCAATCGGGATCATGGTAATGTGGTTCAAAAGGTAAAGGCGGTCATTAATCCATGTACCAAAGAGTAGGATAGGGATAAGCTTAAGAACCTGGTTACAACTGAAGAGTGTGAGGCTATTTTTCCCATTCCAATTTCAGTTGATGAAAGGGAGGATCAACTGGTATGGCATCATGATCCCAAAGGGTATTACTCTGTGAAATCGGGGTACCAAACAGCCTTGTGTCAGGTTTATGATCGATTTGGTTTACCTTCTTCTTCTCTTGTATGGACAAACAAAAAATGGAAGCAGTTGTGGAGCCTGAAGATCTCTCCTAAGCTTAGACATTTTTTGTGGCAGGTTTGCAATAATTA
Source organism: Camellia granthamiana (assembly GCA_036172215.1). NCBI lineage: Eukaryota > Viridiplantae > Streptophyta > Magnoliopsida > Ericales > Theaceae > Camellia > Camellia granthamiana. The sequence continues at coordinate 52,498,123 of CM069916.1, read as the reverse complement.
TATTGCAACTAAGCAAAATCTTTGTGTAAGGAGATGCCCCTCTATGGATACTTGTCAAGTGTGTGACAATGCTTCTAAGTCTATTGAGCACTTGTTATTTGGTTGTACCTGGACCAAAGCGGTGTGATTTGGTTGCGGTTTAGGTTTCAAATTTGACCCACACTCCACTGGTTCGGCAAAGAAGTGGTTTGGTGGTCTCTTTGTTCAGTTTAGGGACACAACTGCGGATAAAGCTATTCTCTACAAAATTGTGTGGGTTGCTTGGAACATTTGGAAAGCCAAGAATGAGTTCATTTTCAAGCATGCTCCAGTGAATCTGATGGGAACGATTGCTAAAGCCTGTCGTGTAGAAAGGGAGTATTTAGATGCCCAATTGGTCCCCCAAATTTCAGTCACCCCTTTTTCAACTTCCGGAGCAGGAAGCAACAGGGTGCTCAAGCTTGGTAGTAGGTCGCCTCCTTTGTTTGGGGGGGGTCTTGGAAAATGAATTGTGATGTGGCTTCCAATCTAAGATCAAGAATGGGTGCAATTGCAATCCTTCTTCAGGATGGGCATGGTTGGTTGATTGACAGTATGGCTAGGAAGGTCCATTTGGTATTCATTACGGAATGAGAGGCTTTAGCGGTGCGTCATGCATGTGTTGTGGCTACTTCCCTCAATCTATTCCAAGGTAGAAATTGAAGGAGATAACAAGGAGGATCCAGTTGTCTATAGGGGTGTAAATTTGGCCCAGCCCATGTCGGGTCTCGTGGGCTCCCACCAAAATTCGGGCCAGACCAGCCCACTGGCCAGAAAATTAGGCCCAAGCCCAGGGGGTATTCGGGCCGGGCCTAGGCTCGGGCTTGAGCCAGGCTTAAACATTTTTTTTATTTTTTTCTATTCTTTTTACCAAAATTTTATTTTTTTCCATAAAAATGACACTGAGCCTCAAGCGGGGTGGGTCGGGCCTCAGGCCGAGCTTTGAGTGGGCCATGAATTGGCCGATAGGTTGGGCCCACGGGTCAGGATGGGTTTAAAAACGATAGCCCAGGCCTAGGCCCAAGGTCCTGAGCTGGGCTCGAATCTGGGCCTAATCGAGTTAAGCCCACCCCAGGCTGCGGGTTGACTTCGGGCGGCCCACGGGCCATTTTTACACTTCTAGTTGTATGTTTTAGAAAAGCTTCCTCTATGGGACTACGGTGTAATCTTGGAGGATATTAGATCTTTGACAACCCAAGTTTGCTTGCACTTTAAATGGTTTCCCAGTGTAACTAATGAGGCAGCCCATTGGATGGCTTAAGCATGCTTGGATAAGTTTTTACTTTTGAATTGGGCCTCATGTCCTCCATTAGCTTTTGTTAGCTTTCTTTCTTTCAATTTTGAGTAATTGGAATTATTTCGATGAAAATAAATAATAATACAAGTAATTCAACATTCTTAGATATTTGTGAAAAATTATTTAAAATTTTTAATAAATATATAAAAATAAGAAAAATGTATTAAATTTTTATATTTGATGAATATTTTAAAGATTTTTTTCCTAAGTGTGGGGACATATTTTGAATGACAATACGTGGCCAAGGTGACGTCGAAGTGTCAGCCGAGGTGCCACATGGCTTGGTCTTGATGCCAAGGTGATCTCGGCTAAGCCGAGGTGATCTGCGAAGATACCGGAATCCGAGATAAGTAAATAAGGGACAAGAGTCCTAGAATAGGAGAGGATCTCAGTCTAGATAAAGATAAAGCTCTTATGGAGTTTATCCTTATCTAGCTGAGAGTCTAGAATGAGTATTGAGCCTAAGTCCACTGAAGTGAGGCTTCTATAGGGATCAGGTCAATGTTGGCTATAAAAGCAGGGCACCCTCGTGGATCTCAAGTATGTGTGATATACTGTGAACAATAAGTTCTTTCTTATGAGTTAAGCACAATTAGCTATCTTTGAGAGATATTTGATTACTGACTTAAGCATCGGAGTGCCCCCGGGTGGACGAACCACCGCCGGATTCTGATCTTTCTATGACAAGTTGTTCGGGCTTAATTTATTTTGCCCGTGCTCTCCAGCTAAGTTCCCGTTTGGTAGTGTGGTCAGAAATCAACACCCACAATTTGGCGCCATCTGTGAGAACGTAAGGAGAATAGATGGCCAATGACAGACAAAAAGAAAGGATCGGGGACAATGTCCCATGTGGGAGTGATAAACATGCCGATCCAAACACTGAGAAAGAAAACCATAATGAAGGAGCACGAGATCAAAATCTCGGGGATAAGGATGTCAGCAATAAGGCAGACCCCCCAAAGAAATCAGGTCGAGATGAGTATTATAACGAAAGCGACCTCCAGGTATGGAAAGATAGATGCCTAAGAAGGGACGACGAGATGAAGGGAATAGCCAACAAGTTGGCAGATCTACAGACGGTTATCAACTTCATAATGCAGAACAATGTCATACAACCACCGTTTCTATTGCAGTACACGCCGATGCCAGGGGCCAAGACTGACGCCCAAAAATGAGGGCAAAAAACAATCCCAGCAATCCCACAGCGTGGCAGGCAAAAGGAGCCCTCACATCGGCCTTCACAGGGATGTCGGGCGAGGAGAGTCGATCAGGGGTGACTCACAAAGGACACCTCAGACCAGGGGGACGTATGTCAAAGAGCCCTAGAATATCCAAGGGAAGGGACTATCTTTTGATACAGTGAAGAAAGAGAAGTCCAAGAGGACACATAACAACACTAGGAGTATCGCACCAAAAAGACTGAAATCCGTTGACAACGGAGCTCCTGGTCGGACTAAGGAGGATTTGAGGGACTACCTCCAGAGGAAACGGCAGAATGCCAAGGTCACATCCCTAGTCAAGCCGAGAATGTCATTCCTAGTTGAGTTGGATAGGTTTGAGGCCCAAAAAAGGTTCCATATGCCGAGCTTTAAAATTTATGACAGTAAGTCCGATCCAAACTTTCAAGTCGGCTTATATCTGAATTTGATGGCTTTGTATACCGGGAACAAACCATTGTTATGCAAGATGTTCCCCTCGTTCTTTGGGAAATCACTTCGAATTAGTTTCGCAAGTTGTCGAAAGGAACTAAAGAGTTGAGAAGGCCTGGCCGAGATGTTTATGGCTAGGTTTGTTACAAACAAGTTGCAACCACTAAGGGTAGACTCCCTGATGGCTCTGAAAATTGGCGAGGGTGAAAGTCTCAGGGCTTATGCCAAAATGTATTATGAGTTGTTCAACCGAATACCGGGATACAACCAGAAGTTAGCGGTCATGTCTTTTAAGAATGGCCTGGAGGATGATTGCACACTTCGGAAGTCGCTAGCAAAGACTCTACCAAAGAGTATTGAGGAGCTCATGGCAAGGATCGAGAAATATGCCAGAACAGAAGAGGATACGCTGGGAACGAGGATGCCGAAGTAGGAGAAGAAAAACAGCTCGTCAAAGCAAGGCCGAGGTAATACAGGTTTTAATAGGTAGGAAACAGGGTTGAGGGCTGTACAAGCAGTCACCACTGTGTTCCGAATCCCAGTTTATAAAGTTTTAGAAAGGATCAGGAACCAACCGTATTATAGAGCACCGAAGAAGATTCCTGGCGAATTTATGGGGAAAAACCTTGGGAAGCACTGTGCTTACCACAATGAGGATGGGCACCTGACTTAGGAGTGCAGAGCCCTAAAGACGCATTTGGAAGATTTGGTCAGACAGGGTCACTTAAAGGACTTGGTAAATGAAGCCAGGATGAAGGAAGAGCAGGCAAGGCTGCCCCAGGCACCGACAACACCACCTCCACCGCCACCACAACAGCAAGCAGATGGACCTCAAGTGATCAATGTGATTCACTCGAGGGTCAATGAGAATGAGGTGCGTGGGGAGACTCAGAGGGTAAGGCACTTGCAGCATGTGTGTCAGATCCAGCAAAAGAGGTCTAGGACAAACGAGTACCAGGTACCAATAGTGTCCTTTACAGAGGCAGACCTAGACATAGTGCAGCATCCACACAACAATGCTCTAATAGTGACCCTCAAGGTAGGAGAATACCAGGTAAGGCGCATTCTGATCGACTAAGGCAGTTCTTGTGACATCATGTATGTCAGATGTTACAAGGAGCTTGGCCTTCACCGAGATGATTTGGAGCAGTCCAACAGCCCAATGTTCGAGTTCAATGGAATGCCGACATGGCCCTTGGGAACAATAAATTTAGAGATGCAGGCAGGCACCAGGAAGGTAAGCACAGAGTTTACAGTAATTGACACCCCCTCACTTTACAATGTTATCTTGGGAAGGCCATGGTTGCACGCAATGAGGGTTGTTCCCTCAACACTACACCAACTGTTGCGGTTCTCAACAGAGCATGGAGTTGAGGAGGTTAGAGGGGATCAAGTGCAAGCAAAGAATTGCTCCATGGCGGCAATGAAATCTACCTGCAACGTGCGAGAGGCAGAAACAGTAGAAATCGAAGACGAGGACATGGAAATCCTAGATGATGTCGGCAAAGAACCGGCCGAGAAGAGGGAGGAAGCCTTGAAGAAAATTATGGTCTAACTAAAGGATGAAGACCGCTTCTTCTTTCTCGACTTAGGCTTGACCGAGAATGAGGAAATAGAGTTAGAAGCATTCTTGCAAGCAAACATAGAAATGTTTGCTTGGACGCCATATAAGATGCCTAGCATTGACCCCGAAGTCACTTGCCATAGACTCAATGTAGATAGGTTGGCTAAACTTGTTATTCAGCGGGTAAGGAGGCCGACGTGGTTCATGTGGAGGCAGTAGAGGAGGAAGTGGACAAACTGCTAAAAGCCAAAGCCATTCGCGAGGTGAACTGCCTATAATAACCCCAACCTCTGATTAACATTAATCCATGATTTAATACGCCTAATAAGTAATTAAGATGAAATCATGGGTTAATTAATTATGCATTGCATTATTTGTGTTTATATCTGTCTAATGTAGAAATATCTATTTGTGTTTCTGTTTCGATTTATGAATTGAAGGCCTTATCGACAACCGAATGCGAAATTGACTTGGTATACGTGTTATTTGGCATTTTTAGAAATTTATGGTAGGATCGATTGAAATTCATTTCGGAACGAAATAATTAGGCTAAATTAATGGTCATTGCTTAGACTAATTAAAGATTGATTAGTTAACTTTAAACCAAGCCTATATAAGGCTCCTAGACGTCAAAACACTCTTATTTTGGTGACTCTTAGGAGCAAAAACATGAGAGGAGAAGAAGAACAAAACCTTGAGCATTAACCTAGCAAACAAGAAAGGATAGAGAGAATTTAGAATGAGAGTTAGGAATTAGCCTCCTAGCTTAAGGAATTGAACACCTAGAGTACACTTGATCACTCAAGGTAAGAATTTTAGCGTTTAGCTTTGTAATTTAGTTGATTAATGCATGGAAATAAGTGAGGTAGGTGAATTCATATGAGAATTGAACTAGAAATGAAGGAAGTTAAGTCATTCCATACATACATGCATATATCATAGCATCTTGAGTTAGAATTCAAAGAATTACCACATGCATGTACTCATCTTGCCTTTGTTTTGGGAATTCATCAAGCTTCATACCATTTGACCTTAATTGATCATGTTTTGGAAGCCTTGAAGCCAATCATCATATGCATGTTATGTTTTCAAAGATTTGAGTTTAGTTGTGAACAATTGGCAAGCTTTTGGGCCGTGATTTTGTGAAATAATTTAGAATTCACCATGTTTTATCCATTTACAAGTATTTCCTCAAGTTTCCTCAAGTTTTTGGCCCAAAAGACCATGATTTGCAGCTTTGGAATTAAGTTTTGCACTTGGCAGAGCAGTCTAGAAATTCCAGATTCTGCCTCTCCGCCAGAACAACTAATTATGCGCTCGAGCGACAACCTTTATTTTCGTACTTCCGCTCGAACGACCAAAAGTTGGCTCGAGCGTAAAATGCATGCTCCCAGAAGTTTGCATGTTTTGCAAACCGCTCGAGCAACAAGAGTTATGCTCGAACGAGGACCTAACTCTCACGCTCAAGCAACCGTTGAACGTCCGTCGGGCGTGAAAATCACATAACCAGTACTTTTGCAGAAGTTTATAGACCGTTCGAGCGGCAGAAGTTGCGCTAGAGCAACCACTCATATTTTGCATGTCCGCTCGAGCGAAGGAAGTTGCGCTCGAGCGGGACCCTTGTTTTTAGCAATTTTTGTTAAGTGTTTCCAAGTACATTTTAGCATCCTCATTGCATCATAGGCATTCCTAGGCTAAAGTTAAGATATAATAATGAGGACAAGAAGTAGAAACACACCAAGATAAGAAAGAATAAGGATAATGATTCCGAGTGTGTAATTCAGTATGTGTTCATTCTGTAACTGTGTAGGTCACGCACCACAAGACGTCTGATTTGCCCATTCTGTCTGTTTGCTTTGGAGCCAACTGTGAGTAATAACTTAGTAAGGCTATGTTCAACTCTAATTATTTTTTGTATAATGAAATAAGATCTATTTTATGAAATATTATGTTCTGTATAATGAATGATTGTTCAAATTCTAATAAGTATTCGGGGTTCAAGTAAGTTATCTATTTCCGGTCCGAAGGTTCCTTTATAGAACTGACAAGTTATCTATATCTAGCCGGAGGTTCCTTTATAGAACTGACAAGTTATCTATACTCGGTCTAGAGGTTCCTTTATGGAACTAACAAGTTATCCGTACCCAGCCAGATGTTCCTTTATGGAACTGACAAGTATGATCTTTAATGCCCCGTATATGATCTATTAGCGTTAATGGATGTAAGATTAAATATGTATTCTGATTTCTGTCATTGACTTGAATAAGAATATGAATATAAATCTATTTCTGATATGAACTCTGATTTCTGAATATGTTGTGGACAATATTCATTAAACCCCTTTACTCTGTTATTATTCACTGGGCTTTTGCTCACCATTTATATTATGTATGTAGGTTAGTAGGCCCGTGACCATGCCTAAATTGCTGCCTGGCGAGTTTTTGAGTCAACCAGCCATCGTGCCTCCCGTGGAGGTCCCTTTTGAGATTTGATCAAGTTTTTGAGTCTTTGGGACTTTTGTACTTTCTGATATTTGTGTTTTGTTTGAACATGTTTTGGAAGTTCTGTATACATGGCTTTGGTGATCTAAGACTAATATATTTATGATGTCACATATGTGTATATATATATAAGTTGGTTTTTAAAGATTTCTATCTCATATACGTTAACACAGCTCTATGGACAATGTATATTTATATATTTGTTTCCAAAGCCCCTTATTATATGTCATTCTATTAAAAGGCCTTTGGTAATCTAAGGATTACTGGTCGGTTACAACGCTAAATCTATAGAGGCGGGTTTGGGCCGTGACACTACCCTATTTGGCTATCCAACACTGTGGTAGTAAAAAAGAAGAACAGCAAGTGGAGGGTCTGCGTGGACTTCACCAGCCTGAATAAAGCTTGTCTCAATGACAACTTCACTCTACCTAAAATTGATCAGTTGGTAGATGCCACTTCAAGGCATGGAAGGATGAGCTTCCTGGATGCTTATAAAGGATACCACCAAATAGCGATGTATCCCCCTGACGAGGAGAAGACTGCATTTATTACCCCGAAAGGGCTGTACTGCTACAAAGTGATGCCTTTCGGGTTGAAAAATGCAGGAGCAACCTACCAGAGGTTGGTAACCAAGATGTTTAGACATTTGATTGGCAAAACAGTAGAAGCGTATATTGATGACATGGTCATAAAGACCAAAGAACCTGATAATCACTTGGCTGACTTGAAAGCAGTCTTCGACATCCTAAGAACATATTGGCTCCGACTCAATGCTTCGAAATGTGCATTCGGAGTTGGGTCTGGTAAGTTTCTAGGGTACTTGGTCACCAGAAGGGGCATTGAGGCAAGCCTAGATCAAATCAAGGCCATCCTTGACTTGAAGAGCTCGACATCGGCAAAACAAGTGTAGACGTTGACTGGAAAGGCCGCAGCCCTAAACAGGTTTATAAACAGAAGTTCAGATAAGTGTAAACCATTTTTTAGTTTGTTAAAGAAGGCCACAGATTTTTTGTGGACGGAAGAGTACAAAGTCGCCTTGGCCGACTTAAAAAAGTACCTGACAACAGCTCCAGTTCTGTCAAATCCAGTTCCTGGAGAAAAATTGCTCCTATACTTAGCAATTTCAGAGCATACAGTAAGTGCAGTGGTAATCAGAGAAGAGAAGGGAGAACAAAGGGCAGTATACTATGTGAGTAAAACCTTAGCAAGTGTAGAGACCAGGTATTTACCCCTGGAAAAATTGATACTAGCCCCGGTGATGGCTTCAAAAAAACTGAATCACTACTTCTAAGACCACAAAATTGTGGTACTGACTAAGCATCCTCTAAATTCCCTGTTGCAGTAAGGAGATCTAACAGGCGGGCTAATACGACTAGGAGTTTAGGCCCAGAACAACAATTAAAGGTCAAGTTCTGGCCAACTTCGTGGCCCAGTTCACCCCTGGTGCCATCCCGCGTCAAACACCAGTAAACCGTGGCTTGGGATATCCAGGAGAGCAGGAAGAAACCCAACTGGGGCCCAAGAACCCTACTGTAGCAAAACAGAAAAAAGAAGAAAAATCAAAGCCCTACAACATTTACATTGTTGATTCCTTCCACCTGTTTGTTGACCGAAGCTCAAACCATCAAGGAGCGGGGGCAAGAGTAGTGTTAGTATCGCCAGATGGACGAATGATACATCAGTCTATTCGTTTGGGGTTCAACGCCTCAAACAATGAAGCAGAGTATGAGACATTGATTGCAAGATTGAAGTTGGCGGCAGCAATGGAGGCCGATGAGGTGGTAGTCTTCTGTGACTCCCAACTTATTGTGAATCAGGCAACAGGCGAGTATGTAACTCGAGATGAACGAATGATAGCCTATGTTAAAGAGGTTGTCAGATTGCTTTCCTTGTTCCAAGATTGCAGGCTACAACAAGTTAGCCGAGATGACAACAGTCACGCCAATGCCTTGGCCAACCTAGCTAGCGCAATAAAGTCGGGGGAGCCGAGGACAATCATGATTGATTACTTAACAGCACCAAGTGTGGAACCTCTAATAATAGAGTATGAGGCAATGTGTGTGGAGATGGGTCCAAGTTGAATGGATGCAATAGTGTTGTTCCTCAGGGATGTCAAACTGCCAAACAACCGAAAAGAGGCACATAAGACCAAATTAAAGTCGGCCAGGTTCAGCCTAACAGCAGACAACCATCTTTACAGGAGATCCTTCATTGGACCCCTATTGAGATATGTACATCCCTCCCAAGTTGAGGACTTTTTGTATGAGATTCATGAAGGAATCTGTGGAAGCCATGCTGGGGGCAGATCACTTGCTCATAAGGCCATCACTCAGGGATACTAGTGGCCCTACATGTAGAAGGATGCTAAAGCCTACATTAGAAAGTGCGAGAAGTGTCAAAGGTTTATACCTTTGATACATCTACTAGCAACTGATTTAAACCCAGTTTCCAGCCCTTGGCCATTTGCCCAGTAGGGTATGGATCTTGTTGGACAACTGCCCCAAGAAACTGGACGAAGAAAGTTTCTGCTGGTAGCAACTGACTACTTCACGAAGTGGGTAGAGGCTGAACCCCTTGCGAAGATTCGAGATATTGATGTAAAGAACATCATCACCAGGTTTAGGATCCCAAGGGCAATAATAGCAGATAATGGTACCCAGTTTGATAGTAAGCTAATCAAAAGTTTCTATGCAAAGTACAAAATCAAAAACTACTACTCCATTCCAAGTTTCCCTTAGAGCAATGGTCAGACAGAAGCATTCAATAAGACTATCTTGGATGGGATCAAGAAGAGGCAGAAAGCAGCGAAAGGGAAATAGGTGGAAGAGTTGCCCAATGTGCTTTGGGCATATCGGACTACGCCAAGAAGATCAACTAGAGAGTCTCCTTTTGCCATGGCTTATGGCACTGAAGCAGTTTTCCCACAAGAAGTCGACATCCTAGGATCAAAACCCAAGGAGTAAAGAATGGGACTAATGAGGCATTCCTGACCCGAGATCTAAACCTATTGGAAGAAAGAAGGGAGAGAGCAGCAATTCGGCTGGGGGCATACCAGTAGCAACTTGCTAGGGCTTACAACAAGAAGATCAACACAAGAGAGTTCAAAGTTGGGGACCTCATCCTGAGGAAAGTTATCGGCAACAAGAAAGATCCTAGGGAGGGCACGCTTGGCCCAAACTGGGAGGGGCCTTATAGAATCATCTCGTTGCCAGCAATAAGGCATATCGGCTTGAAGACACTGATGGCAAAGAGTTACCAAGACCCTAGAACACTTGCAATTTGAAGTTTTTTTATCATTAGTTTTTTGTTTTCTGAAGTTTATGTCATAATTTTATTAGCCGAAGTAACAATAAAATGCTAGTTTGATTTTTATAAATTTGAAATTTGTGCGATAGGACTGACCAGTCCTATGACGATGTTTATGAATGAAACATGACGAATAACTTAAACATATTATATGACAGAGTTGAATTATACTTGCATATAATAAAGTTGAACTAAATTGACGATGTTTCTAAGTAAAACATGACGAATAACTTAGACTTATTATATGGCAGAGTTGAATTATACTTGCATATAATAGAGTTGAACTAAGTTGGCGATGTTTCTGAATGAAACATAAATAGTAACTTAGACTTATTATATGGCAGAGTTAAATTATACTTGCATATAATAGACTTGAACTAAGTTGAGTTAACCTAGGCTTGCCATGTCGGCAGAGTTAAACCCTGAATAGAATTAACTCCGCTTTAGTTAGATCAACAGAGAAACCAAGGTCAAACACCTTGGCTAGTCTTTGTTTGAATTAGACTTCAGTGAAAGGCCAAAAATGCATAATGTGAACTTAAGGGGAACTTAGGTTCACACTAGGGGGCAAGGAGCAGGAATGATAAACAAGCTTAAGAGCTTGGGCAATTGTTGAAATTTTTAGGAAAAATTTACAAGTTAGAATGGGCTCGACACTTGTTTAAATTTTAAAACAATTTACAAGTTAAAGTCAGCCGAGACAATAAGGAAAGAAGTATCCGAGGTACATATTACCCGAGATAACTAACCAGATTGTCAAGCTTGGAAGGGTTGGAAGGGTAAAGTCTTGATAAAAGACGGCAAGTGGAAGTAAATAAATACTTGATTGAATAAAGAAACAGCACACTTGTAGAAATATTTTAATAAAATATTTTTAAGTGTTGGCCGAGAAAAACAGTCAAGGTTTAAAACTGAGGTGGTCAGCTAAGGATAACTCCGAGGTAATACTTATCCGATATGTTCTACCTCGAAGTGATTCATAGAATATACTTGGAAGAAGTAGAAAAATATTCTAAGTATGGAGAAACATACAAACATGCAAGGCATAAAGAGAAAAGCAATAAACATATATACACTTAGCCAAAAAAAAGCATGCATTCATAGAAAAAAACTATTTTAAAGACAAAAAGGCACTTCGGTCTAGCCAAGGAAACTACTTGTTCATATTACAAACAGGCACATTGGCCAAAAGAAAAATAAAATAGCTCAGATGGCAAAGTGTTACAACTGCTCAAAAGTAAGAAGAAAAAGTACAAAAAGGGAAAAATCCTAAGTTCATGCATCTCTGACATTTTCCGTAGTCTACCATGCCTCAGCAATTGGCGTTGTGTCAGCCCCGGCAGGCAGCTAGGCAGACCTTTTAGCTTGGACCTCGGCGTCGATCTCACGAAGAGTGTCATCTAGGCTCTTATTGGCAGTCTTGATCTCGGCTTCGGAAGTAGTTTTTTGAACCTCGTCTTCGTCATCTTGAGTCAAGTCTAGGACTTGCTCATTCAGAGTTAGAGACTTGGCCCCAGTAGTTGCAACTTCTTCAACGTTAACCTCAGCCTCGTCCTCAGATTAGCTTAAAGTAGGAGAAAAGGGCATGACAAGTCGGCTTGTATCCCGAAGAGGTGAGTTGTCGGGGATGGCTAACTCGTTCAAAGCAGCCATCCAGCCCAGGGTGTACCCCTTGTTGCATGCCTGGTTGACTTGCTTATTGTAGGCATCTCACACGTCGGCTGTCCTTTCGGCATAGGCCTTCTCGTTGGCCGCCTTGATTTCGACTGCTTTGGTAGCCAATGCCACTTGGAGCTCAGTCTGGGCTTGAGACTCATTTTCCTTGGCTTCTTTCGCCTCGGCCTTAGCAGCCTCGGCCACATTCTCAGCAGCTTCAGCGCGATCCTCGGCTTTGCTCTAGGCTAGTTGGGCAGTTTTTACCTGGTCCTGTAAACTTCGGATGCGGGCCTCAGCCTTATTTAGAGAAGATAGGAGCTTGGGTGCCTCTTTTGTCTTGTTTGTTAGTTCCTTTTTAAATTCCTCGACTTTAACTGCGAGGCAGTGGCCTTGCTGGATAGCCTGCAAAAACAAAAGCAAAAAATGAAGGTAAATTTGTTAAGTGTAAAAACCAGAGTTAAAATTAAACAAAAAGTTACAAGTGTTGAAACTATACCAAGACACAGTGTTACATCATCAAGGCGTAGTTTTCGTACTCCGAGAGCTCGGCCATCTGATTGATATCAGCTGGGAGAAGAATGGCGGTAGAGACTACAACGCCGACTTCCACGCTATCGAGTGCGCTATCCCCGACTAGAAAAGGTTGGTCTCCAACCTTGACTTTCGGAGTCCAGACCTCGTCGGCATGGAAACACCAGGCTGAGGATCCCCACCAAACCTCAGCCTTTTGGATTGCCGTTGATCAGACGCCTCAACCTCGGCAGGTCTCTTCTTGACGGAGGCAGACTTCTCTATTTCAGCCAATTTGGAAATTGGCACTGTGTCCTCTAATTCTACCTCGGTGGTGCTGGGTTTGGCCTTAGCCCTTTTAACTCTTTTGACCTTAGGTTTTGGCTGAGTTTGAGAAGAGGAGGAGGAATGAACCGATACCACACCAGAAATGTTGGCAAGAAGGTCGTCCGGAATGATTTTAGCTCAGCCCATTTCTACAGTGGTAGCAACAACAGTGACCTTGGTACCAAAATGGATTGCTAGAAAGGCTATGGGCGGGTTAGCAACGTAGTGAGCCGATGCCTCTGATTCTCGGCGTTAGCGACTGTGAGTTCTGCCGGCAGGAGCAGAAACTGGAGCTCGGCATCGGCATTGGCGCTGGGATGGAGGAATTAGCTGGGGGGTAGAAGTTGATGGTTGGTCTGCAGGATTAGAGGTAAATGCCTGATCTGGCCTTGGAGATGAGGCAGCTGAAGGAGTAGTAGTGGATGAAGGAGATTTTCTCTTTCTAGGGACGTCGGACAGAGGACTCCTGTACGTAGGGATGAAGTTGAAAAGGACTGGAGCCTTGCGCACTTCAATGGGCAAGTCGAGAAAACGCACTAAATCCTTGCTTGGCACGTAGTATTAACAAAAATCCTTTTCAGGCTGAGGAAGGGCTGCAAAAACACAAAGAGAACATTAGAAACAGAAAGATAGTTAAATAAGGCAACAGAGAAAGGGACTTTAGGAGGGGACTAGGTCCTTACCCTTGTCATCCCTAAAAACTTCGCGGCGCAGGGGGAAGAAGTGGAGTTCATCATCTAGCACAAACTCCCAATTGCCCGAGACAATTAGGTAGTCATCTGCCGCGCCTTTATTAGAATCTGGGATATCGGCTATCAATTTATATTGCGTAGATCTCGGCTTGAAGTAGTAGGTGTAGCCTTTGGGGGCTTTTAACTTTTAAGCTACACATGGTGTAGCAATACTAGATATCAAAGAGGGTGATTCTGGCACTCTGTCGACGTGCCAATTCAGTAATGTCATTGATAATCCTAAAAGAGTTAACGGCCAGAAGCATGGGATTGAGTTTATATTAGTGGAGGACTTCCCTAAAGCGAATATCTACGGGAAACCTAACTCCTCCTTCAACAATAGAGACGACTAGAAATGGCACGTAATTTTAACCAGGCATAATTGAGTCGTCATTTCCAGCCAACCTCAGATGGACATCGGCCAGGATAGAAAACTCTTGCCAGAAGTACTTTAGTTTGGTCGGGTTGTCTACTTTCCACCTGAACATGCCCATAATCTCGGCTAGAGTGGGTTCGATAACCAGGATTTTGATAAAATAGCTTAACAAGGGGTTAAAAACCTCGGCTAGATCCTAAAAAAGGCATTGTGGCGAGGATTTTGAAGATCTTAAGGGAAATTTGTTTCAATTTTTCTTAGGTATATGGGTTCTATGGCAAATCCCAAACCTAGAACTACATAAACAAGAAACAGGAGCAAGAATCTGAAAAACAAACAAAGCAAACAGAAACGGAACGAAGTTCAGGGCCAAGAAGGATTCAAATGAAAAATTCAAGAATCAAAGGAAGAAGAAAGAAACACAAATATAGAATCCCAAATCCACAAAACAGTAAGTGAGTGTGTGAGGGCAATGTGCACAGATCACAAACAAACGTGATTGACAGTCAAGAGACACAATGACAAACTTCAAAATATAGAGCAGATTCTAGAAATCGATTCATGATACAACTATGAATGCGAGATTCAACAAACAACGAATGTAGTAAAAAGAGCATATGGCGAGTTCAGGAACAAAACATATTTAGAACAGTGGAAGACTGAAATTCGAAAAGACAAAAATTAAGAACTTACCGAATAAGGCTGAGGAAACGAGGCTGGAGTAATACTTGTCGGAGTTAGATAGTGGTAAACGCTGGAGTGGAACAGTGAAAAATGTGCCGGAGGAGCGAAACAGAGCACGGATGCAAAGCTTCAAAGATATGAAAATTGTGAATGTTATAGAGAGAGAAAATATGGGTAGAGAGAGAATGAAAGAATGAAAAGTGAAGAAACGAAGAGAAAGAATGAGGGAGTTTTGTTAAAAAATCAAAAAGGCAGCAAACCATAATGAAATACCTTGGACGACATGCTTGTCAGGCGGCATGCGCAGAAACGACGCGACCTGATAGCGTGTATCAGGTACAAACTAATGAGAAAGGGACGTGTAGCGGAAATAGTTGAGAAAACCATGCGTAACAACTCATGCGCAAATAAAACTCTTGGAGTTCTTGATTTAATGAAGCAAAAACCTCGGCTAAAGGAACGATCTCGGTTAAGGAACTCAAAGAACTTGGTTCTTGGTTCTTGGTTCTTGGTCATTAATAAAAATGGACAGCTGAGTCATGGGAACTTGAAACCGACGAGTCATGATCTCAGTCGAAGGAAAGAATGAATTTTAGCCGACATAATATATGAATAGGCGATGTAGGTTCCATCACCTCAAATTGTCGAGATAATAGAACCTAGGAGACAGTTGTGGGGACATATTTTGAATGACAGCACGCGGCCAATGTGACACCGAAGTATCAGCCGAGGTGCTATGTGGTCTGGTCTTGATGCCAAGGTAATCTCGGCTAGGCCGAGGTTATCTGCGGAGATATCGGAATCCGAGATAAGCGGATAAAGGACAAGAGTCCAAGAATAGGGGAGGATCTCAGTCTGAATAAAGATAAAACTCTTATGGAGTTTATCTCTAACTAGCTGAGAGTTCAGGATGAGCATTGAGCCTGAGTCCACTAAAGTGAGGCTTTTACAGGGATCAGGTTAGTGCTGACTATAAAAACAGGGCACCCCTGTGGGTCTCAGATATGTGTGATATACTGTGAACAGTAAGTTCTTTCTTGTAAGTTAAGTACAATTAGGTATCTTTGAGAAATATTTGATTACTGACTTAAGCATGGGAGTGCCCCTAGGTAGACGAACCACCGCATGATTCTTATCTTTCTATAACAGGTTGTTCGAGCTTAATCTATTCTACCGGTACTCTCCAGCTGAGTTTCCCGTTTGATAGTGTGGTCAGAAATCAACACCCACACTAAGTATTATACTTCTTAAGTATACATACGTTAAGTACATAAAAAAAATAAATAAAAATTCTTGGAACATTAAAATTTTTTACTAAAAATAAAAAATAAAAAACAAAAAACTTAAGTTGCGTTTGGTAGAACTTTAGAATTATGATTTGAAAATAGAGTTATATTTTGAGTTTATGAGTTTTAGGATTACTATTTGAGTGTAAAAAAATTATTTGGTTATGAGTTTTGAAAAGAATTTTGAATTGAGTTTGAATTGACTGATGTGACATATAACATTTGATTCAAACATTTATAACTCATAACTAAACATATAATCCAAAATTCTATTCAAAATTCAAAAAAATTTAAAAAAAATTCCCAAAATATTTTTTATTTAAAAAAAAAAAAACGAACACTATTCCGGTCAACCGGGGGACGTCTAGGTGGATCACCGAATAAACAAGTTTTTAAACGCAGGTGTGGAAATGATTTTTAAAATGCAAAACCAAACATCGCATTCAAATCAGTGGGTGAAATTATGATTTGAGAGTCCCACCGAACATAGTCTTAATTTTTTAGAAAAATAAGCTCAATTTTCTAAAATCAATCAAAAAGAATAATTTTTTAAATATCAATAAATATCAATATATTGCTAGCAAATATATAAGTGCCAATAACTTTTAGAGCAATGATTCATAACTTTAAATTTGGAACTCTACCAATAACTCTAATGATGTGGCATGTAGCAAAAAAAAAAAGACACATATATCAAATCATTTATAAGTGAGCCCACAGTCACATAAGTAGAACTTTCATTAGAGTTCTATTTTTAGCACTCTTAAACATTTTTGTAACTTTTATCTAAAAATGGGTAAAAAAATTCAAAAAATTTGATTGTATATAAAAGGATGAGAGTACTGTTGGGCCCATGGGGGCCTATCATGGGTTCCGTTTCGATAATTCGAACCGTTGAATGTGTAAGACTCGTCGAGTACTATAAGCTGCAAAAAATCACAGTTATCGAATATCAATAACTATGTGATCAAATCAATTTTGTATAAAAAAAATAGACGGTAAAAAATAAACGACTAATAAAAATCTGATTTAATCACATAATTATTGATATCTGATCAATATAAATTTTTACAAATATATAATAATCGACGAATTATACACATTGAATGAATTTAAATTATCGACACAAAACTGATAATAAATTTTATAAATTTAATAATACCCCTAATCCGATAAAAAACTGGAGAGAAACCCATCCTATATAAAAACTCCCAACACCCTCTCTCGGTACGAGTCAAGAGTCTCTCCTTGCAGTTCCGTCCTTGCGGCCGTCCTTGCAGGCCTTCGGGTCTACTTTTAGGTCCAATTTTAATAATCCGAACCGTTCATATTTTATGATTTATTCAGTATATCATACCTGTAAAAAATTAAGTTGAT
This sequence comes from Camellia granthamiana, assembly GCA_036172215.1. Lineage (NCBI taxonomy): Eukaryota > Viridiplantae > Streptophyta > Magnoliopsida > Ericales > Theaceae > Camellia > Camellia granthamiana. Next base: position 52,480,841 of record CM069916.1, on the reverse strand, counting down.
CGGATATCAGAAAGCATGTGTTCGGAAAACTGTTTATTAAATTATTTAAAAAATAGTTTTTAATTCAATTTTTCGAACACATACCTTCTGATATCCGATCAACTTAATTTTTTACAGGTATGATATACTAAATAAATCATAAAATATGAACAATTTAAATTATCAAAATTAGACTTAAAAGTAAACCTGAAAACTTGCAAAGACGAGTGCAAGGACCGAGGCTGCAAGGAGAGGATCGTCATTCCTCTCGGTACCTTCTCGCGCCTTCCATCGTCTTGTAACACTTTTTGTGGGCCCAGCACCTCTCCCCCTCTCTGTCTCTCTCTCTCCCCTCCTTCTCGAGAATCCGGATCCCCTGCCATACTACCCTGCCATTCTTCCCTGCCATGCCCCAAAACGACGTCGTTTTGGGGCAGAATTTCAAAAAAAAAAATAAAACAAAACAGAGGATCTGGACTCCTTTCTTCTTCCCCTTCTCGTCCCTCGCAGCTCGTCCGGCGTCGCCGAGCTCGTCCCTCACCGTCCCTCGTCGCAGCACCGCTCGTCCCTCGCCGTCGTCGCTCGTCCCTCGCCGAGCTCGTCCGTCACCGTCGCAGCTCGTCCGGCGTCGCCGAGCTCGTCCCTCACCGTCCCTCGTCGCAGCACCGCGACCACCGTCGCCTCCGCCTCCGGCCGTCGCCTCCTCCTCCTCCTCCTCCTCCTCCCCCTATTTTTATGGCCCCCTCCAGTCCGGCCGGCCCTTCCCTTCCCTTCCTCCTCCTCCCCCCTCCTCCCTCCCTCTCCCTCTTCCTCTCTTCCTCCCCTCCCTCCCTCACCGTCTCTGGTTTTTTGAAATTCTGCCCCAAAACGACGTCGTTTTGGGGCATGGCAGGAAAGTACCGCAGGAAAGTACCGCCGAGGATCCGGACTCCCTTCTCGAACCCACGAATGCTTTTCTTTCTTTTTTTTCTTTTTTCAATGTTAAAAAATTAATTAAAAACACAATGCTCTTTTTCAATCATTTACTCCAAGCCCGAACCTTCTAGAAACACCAATCCATCCAACCCCAGCCCCATCTCTCTCTCTCTCTAGCTATGGTCTCCATTTCTGGCGAGCGATATCCGACTTCAACGCTGTCTACTTCGTTCGACATGCTGCTCTGCTGACTCGTTGAGAAAATTTACTACGCTACGTTTCAAAAGACTTTAGCTTTTCAGGTGCACATTGGATACTTTTCTATTTGTTTTGTTTTGTTATTAAAAAAATGACATTAGTTTGATTGATTTCGTGTTTGGTTGCTTATAGAAATTGAAAACAATGAATCGTAATGATTTGCGTCTCATAGTTATTCTCTCTCTTTCTTTTCTCTTTTTCTATATTTTTTGCATTTTCTCATTATCCAAACAGTGCATCTGCCTGTGATATCCTTTTCAGCTTTATTGAATCTAATTCGAGAATGAATGCTTTGATTTGAGAGTGAATTTTTAATTTTTGTTTTTTTTAGATTTGTGGTTTTGGAGATTAAAGGAGCGATTATGGCGCCGATGCCGGTTGAACAGACAGGCGAATCGGCATCCGGAGAATCACAGAGAACTCTACCGACTCCATTTCTGACTAAAACTTATCAGCTCGTTGACGATCCTTCCGTCGACGATCTCATCTCTTGGAACGAAGATGGAACTACCTTCATCGTCTGGCGCCCTGCTGAATTCGCTAGAGATTTGCTTCCCAAATACTTCAAACACAACAACTTCTCCAGCTTCGTTCGACAGCTCAACACTTACGTAAGAACAAAACAAGCTTTTCAAATTTATACACTTCTTCTCTTCTTTCTGGCTTTTGAGAAGTTCTTTTTTTATTTTTTCGAATCTTTAGGGATTCAGAAAAGTTGTGCCCGATCGATGGGAATTTGCGAACGAATGCTTTAAGAGAGGCGAGAAAGTGCTTCTCCGAGACATACAACGCCGGAAAATATCTCCGGCGACCGCGGCGGCGGCGACGAGTGTTGCCCAGACGGTGACGGTGGCTGTGCCGCCGGCGACTCTGGCGGTGTCTCCGGTGAATTCCGGCGACGAGCAAGTCCTCTCGTCGAATTCATCCCCAACCGCAACAGCAACAGCAACACCGGTTGTACATCGAGGTACAATCACAAACTGCACCACTGCGCCGGAGATTCTAGAAGAGAACGAACGGTTGAGAAAAGAGAACGCGCAACTAAATCAAGAGGTCAACCGCTTTCGAGGTTTGTACAACAATATACTATCTCTAATGACGAACTACGGAGTTCAAGGTGGGAGAGCTCTGGATCTGATGCAGGAGAGAGAGATTCCGGCGGAATCCAACGGCGGCGCCAAGGCGGAAGAGCGATTGTTGTTTAGCCCGCGGTTGTTCGGCGTGTCGATCGGAGCTAAACGACTGAGACGGAGCGACGACGAAGAGGGGCAAAACAACGGCGAGGATCAGGTGCGACAAAAACAAACAAGACCAGATGTGAAATCAGAGCCGTTGGATAGAAGATACGAGAATCATCATCAGGAAGATGAAGAAGCTCCGTGGCTGGATAAGTTATGATGGATGATGATGATGATTGATGGACACGTGGAATGAGATGATATGGTTGGAAGAACAGTCACCATTGAGAGCTGAACATACGACAATGGTGGGGGGCCACACAGAGGAACGCAAAAGACACGAGTTACGAGGAAGGTCGAGACGTGAAAAGAGGACATGTGTCCTCCTTCTGGGCTCTTCTGGTAATTTTTTGCTTGGGCTCGAATCTTCCAGATCCGAAACCGGTGGAACCGTAGAGGAACCGGACCCAAACGGACAACCAACGTGAAAAAGGATGGTTATTTATTGCGAAGACATTCGAACGGTCAAGGGCTGTATGATGGACTTGAGATTGACTCTAGAAGGGTTGGCAATTAGATCACTTTGGTCTCTCTTTCAATGATCACTTTTTATTTTTGTGTACAAATTGTAGAAGAAGGATTATATTATGTAAGATTCAAGGAAAAGAAAATCTTTTCGAGTATTGTGAAACATTTTACCCAAAGTTTAGTCGCCCAAATTCACTGAATGACTTGATATTGTGGTTGTGTGGAGAGAATTTATAAATATTACAAAATTTATAATAATTTAGATAATTAATTATAATAAATAAATTAAAACATACAATAAATCTGAGAATAATATATCACTAAAAAATTAGAAAAATTAATTATAAATTCATTCAGTGCAAATAAAGTTTTACATTGTTTCAAGTGGAAGTTGTGTTTTAAAACAGTGTTCTCTCTACTTTCTAACTTCATTGATTTGTAGTTGGTTTGAAGATACCTCAAATAAGGTATTTATTAATTTAATTCTATCACATTATTTTTCTGTTCTTTTAGTAAAAAATAAGACATCCCAAACAGAAGTATAAAAATTTCTAAGATTATGCATGCATTTTTCTAAGGTTTAATAAATGTATAAATTTTTTTTTGATGTTTTTAAAATTACTGAAACCTCATCTTGAGGTTTATTTTTTTTTTAACTACAGCGCTTTTTGTTTTTCTTTTTTTTTAAATATCAATTTACTGCCAATTTAAAAAATGAAAATTGCTAATATCACCAACCAAATTAATTGCATTTGCAAATTTGCTCTTCATAATGAGGTTTAAAAGACAAAAATATACTTAATCATCAAACAAGATTACAAAAATAAATAAATTTAATCTCCATCACACCTCAACATTCTCGCAACCTTTTCACACCTAAAACCACCATGCCATGCCACATCTGCCTACCATCACAACCAATGCTTCCACAAGCCCCTCAACTAACCACTACTACAACTAGCCCTCACCTCCAACCGCCATCACTACCACCACAAGTCCCACTTTACAACCACCACCTTAACACACATTTCAAATAGAGAGAAGGGGTGAGAGAAACCAAAGAGATGGTAAATTATGTTAGATGAAAGTAATAATGTAAAGAGAAAATAACAGGATCAACAGAAAAAAAAAGAATTCTGACATTGTTATATTCTATTAAATATGCGCTCTTTGTGCTTTTTTTTGAAGAGACATTACTGTTCAATTCAAACCAGAAGACAAAAATTTTATAATAAAATTGGAAACTTCATTTTTTGTAAGCCCTATCCATGGAAGGGAAGAAAAAATAAAGAAAATTGAACTCACTTAAACCCCAATTGCACGACTAATAAAGGAATTGTTCAAGTTATCTTTTAGGCTTCGTTTATTAAAAGATTTGAAGAAATACTTTCGGATTGGTGGTACCATGGCTTTACAAAAGCCCCAAATATTTGTTATTGTCATCTAATAATGCATTTTATTGACAAAAACACTTGGAGATTAATAATATCATAATATTTCTAATCCCCTCAAATGGAGGGATTAACATTTGCACCACTCCATGATCTTTTGCTATACCATGGTCATGGAATATCACCTCATTCAATTGTTAAAAATAACCGTACTCCTCTCGTCCTATCTTCTGCTAGTATATATAAAATCTTATATCTTATCCTAAGTGTTATTAATCTTGACCTTAAAATAATGGTATTATTAATCCCAAACAGTACTAAAAAATTTAGTTCGTGTATCAAATGCGGTCTTAGTTCATACTTACTGACCTTAAAATCTTATCTCTAAACCTAAGTATTACTAATCCTAGAACTCCACTCCAATTGACAAGGGAAAAGCTGTGCTTTTTTTTACAAATAACTAGCCAGTGTTATTGAATATCTGAACAAGATATTAATGCATTTTGTATTTTATGATTGACAGTGTAGGTGAATAAGATCGACAAAATATGAATCTAATTTAGTACAATTGTAAGAAATAATTATAAGAAATTTTTTATCGGTAGGTATAATGTATTTTGCACGTTCACATGTAAGTTTATTTACTTATAATAGACAAATATAGAATTGAAATTTTATAAATATTTTGTTTTATAAGTTTCTCATATAGAACAATAAGAGCAGGATTTTAAAGTGAAAGACCATAATCACCCATAAAAAATATTACTTGAATTAATTCCATTAATAGTCTCAAGTGCACTTTTGTTATTATTATTCTTTTCTTTGGAGTTAACTTGAAATCTGAAATTTAAATTTCTATTAAAATTTTACAGCAACCTCTTTAAACTCACCACATTGATGATGCATAGCACTTTTTATGCTATGAAATCTACTGTAGTTCAGCCACATTTATTATATTGTCCCTAAAATTGTTTTTTTCTTTATATTTTATGCCACGTGTCCAACACCCACACACACAAATATCATTCAATAACTTTGTTGGGTTGGGGACCGTTTTATGCCATTAAATAATAATATATAAACAAAAAATTTATTAAAATAAAAAATTAACAATGTTACAATATCATGTGACAGGTTAAAAGGACATTACCCAATGGACATAATAGTCATTTTCTATTTGATAAATGATAAATGTGGTGTGAGTTCCCCAACAACAAAGGTAGCAACTTTCCTGTTTTGGTAACGAGAAAGGAAAATTTATAACATTGATATCATGGGAAGATGCTAAAAAAAATTATAAAACTTGTTAGTAAATTTAACATTTTTCCAATCGATAATGAAAGGGACTGACATGCGAGATTCCTTAAAAAGACAATTTTCCATACTTTTTTTTTTTTTTTAAAAATACGAAGTTATTTGTCATAAATTTAAAAAGTTAAGTATCACATCAATTTTTTTCACTCACGAGAAATAATTTTTTTAGCAAATTTTCAAGCATATTAAATATTTTTTTCTAAAACAACACTAAAAATGTCAAAAAATTAAAAAGTCAAACTCAAACACACACTTAGGGATAGTTTTGGATGATCTAAATAAGTACACTTTTTGACTTTTTATGAAATATGGATTGGGTATGAGTTGGATTTGAAGTGATATGTTAGAGAGGTGATGTGACTTAAATAAAATAATATGACTTAATAGATATAAGAATATTCAATATACGAGTTAAAAATGTGTTAAAATATGCACATAATTGAGATTCCTAAATTATAGCAATTTGAACCTAACAAGCAGCTCCAATGACATGCCAAAAGAATGGTCAAATTATAACATTGTCAAATTTTGTGACAAATTTGATACAAAATAAACAAAAGGCTAAATTTTGACAAGATATCTTCTCTCTTTCTCTCTCTTTTATAATGAGACCCACAAATGACATTTTCACTTAATTTTTTATATAAAAAAATATATAAGAAATGACTAGTGCACTGTTGAAGCAATATTGTTAAAATTTAACATTTTTACATTGCAGCAATATCAAATTTAGTTTCGAGTAGAATGAATTCTCAATGTGGATCAAATTGATATATAAAAAATCAATAATCAAAGTGGAGTTAATTGGAAGTCATAAATACCAAAATGTAGAGGGACTATTGATATCATTTATTCATATATATATATATATATATATGTGTGTGTGTGTGTGTGAAATTTTTATGATAATAAATATTATTTTTTGGAATGTAAAGTGTTTTCACTACAACAAAAAATACTTTTGGCGACGTTTTTTAGCAACCAAACTGAAATTAGTCGCCAATTGTATATAATCGGCGACAATATACTTGTTGGTCGCCAAAAAATAAACTATTGGCGACGAGTTGAGATTTTTAGTCGCCAAAAGGTTTGGCGCCGACTTAAATTTCTGCGTGGGAGCGCCAAAAATGTTTTCGCGACCAAATTAATATATAGCGACGAAAAGTTTGGTCGCCGATTGTAATTTTTGGCGACAGAAATAAAATAGTCGCGGAAAAGGTGAATGATACTTATGGCAACCGAAGGATTTTAGTCGCCAATAAATTAACTGTCGAAACTACGTCGTTTTGCATTTTTTCTATTTATTTATTTATTTATTTTTTAAGAGACTTGACCTACATTTTGGTGAATAAACAAATTAGACCTAAGCAACAACCAATATAATTTTTGTTCATCTCATTCTCTCCCTCAAGCGGTGCACAGCAAACACAGAGGTATGTCTCTCTCTCTCCCTCTCTCTCTCTCTCTCCATCTCTATCTCCATCTCCATCTCCATCTCCCTCTCCTTCTCACTTTCTCACACCGCCTCCTCCTCTTTTTCTTCTTCATCTCTCTTCCTCTCACTCTATCGCGCAGCTGACTAAGCGCCGCCAACGGTATTCCCTCAAACGATGCCTCATCCTCCTCTTTTTCTTCTTTGTCTGCCTTTCTCACAGCGTTGATCGCAACCGGCGGCATTCTCTCTCTCTGATATTTTGAATTTGTGGGATTGATTTTGGGACTATTTTGGGACTGTCGCCCCTTTTCTTTCCAGATTGCTTCGTTGCTGTACTGCTCCGTCTCCCTCGATTGCTCGCTTCATTGCTGTAAACGTGTTTGACTTCTTCGTTAATTCAATACCATAAAATGTGTTTGATTCCTTGGTTATTGTAGGTGTGTTTACACATTATAATATTTGATTGCTTTGTCTCCTTACCTCCATTTCAGATTGTGTTTTTTTTTACAGTGTATGTATGTATGTATGTAAGTATGTATGTATGTATCTGTAAAATATAATTAAATGAAAATTAAGTTTAAAAAGTTTGAAGTTAAGAATAAATATTAAGGATTTATGGTTAATTTGTGATGTAATTGAATTAATTTTTTATGTATATATAGGGGATGAATGTTGTTTAAGCTAGAAACTACGTATATAATAATTCAATACAGAAAGAACAAAAATAAAATTAAAAGTATGATATAGATATATTAGTTTCACAATTTTGAATTTCTAATAAAAAATAAAATTAAAACTTTTGAATTCTACTTCTCATTCCAGTTTACCTATTAGAACTTGAACTAATTTTGGGTTTTGAAAAGAAAGTTGGTGGGGTTGAGCCAGTATTCCTAATCTTTACATGCTATCAGCATATCTCCTTTCTGCTTAGACCATGCTACTTCTTAATTAGATAAAGTTGTTATGTTGTCTTTAACTAGATCTGCTATTGTTTTTTTGGGAGATCATTTGCACCATAGGACATCATTTATTGTTTAAAAACTGATGCATGTGCAGCTGATTGATTCATCTTTATTGTGTTGGACTTCTTGTAGACAACTGATGGCTCCATTAATTATATATTCTATCTTGCAGAAAGCTTATTTTAAATATAGAGTGAAGAGAATAAAACGTATTTGACCAAATGAAGGTTCATACCTGATGCTTAAAAGTTTCCCCATATATTATGATCATGAAGTTTTTTGATGAAAAAATTTGCAAGATCCATGGCTTTTTTCATATTTGTAGAGGGTGAAGAACCCCCCTATACGGTTTAAAGACTTTGCAAGTGTAAAGTCCATGAGGGAAGAAATTAATGAAGTTGTGGCATTTTTGCAAAATCCTAGAGCATTTCAAGAAACGGGAGCCCATGCCCCTCGGGTATGTTCTTACCAGGATAACAAATAGCTGTGTCATTTTTCTTGTGAATTTGATTATGTGTAGTTGTATATTTTCATCTACACTCTTGGAAGCAATTGTGTCACGAAGTAGTAATTCTAATCTGAGGTTTTTTTTTTTTTTATAAAATTTTTTGAAAGATAATCCGAAAGGGTTGATTGTATATTTTCACACTCTGAATGTTTAGTGGCATTCAGTATTACAATGAATGAAGTTCTATTCTGTCATGTATGTATCTATGCATGGTTTTAAGTTTTATATTATTCGTTGAATTTGAACGGGGATATCTTTGTGTTTTATTATTATTGTTTTCATTTTTCTCCTCTTATGAACGATTTAGTTTTCATGATAACTGTAGTATTTATTAAAAAAATACTCATGTCCTCAAATATCTGACTACTAACTAGAGAATCAATTGTAGTTCTATGCTAAAAGGAAAAAAGTATATGGTTAATTACACCTATAGTACTATTCTGTAATACAACATATCCTTTCTATTATTGGGAAATGACCACTGAAACTGTCAAAACGTAGCACAGGCAGCTTACTCAAGCCTAAATAGACTTCTAGGAAGAAATGGAACCTCGATTGGATTTTCGGTTAGAAAATTAGAAGGAAAATTGTAAAACACAAGACTTAAAAAATCCATTCGGGAGGCAAAATTGCGAAATGACCACCAAAACTGCCAAAACTTGGCACGGGCAGCTTGCTTAAGCCTAAATAGACTTGTAGGAACAAACGGAACCTCGATTGGATTTTCAGTTAGAAAATTAGAAGGAAAATTGTAAAACGCAAGACTTAAAAGGCTCGTTCAGTGGCTGAAATTGCGAATTGACCACCAAAATCGTCGAAACTTGGCACGGACCGCTTGCTCAAGCCTAAATAGACTTGTAGGAACAAACGGGACCTTGATTGGATTTTCGGTTAAAAAATTAAAAGAAAAATTGTAAAACGCAAGACTTAAAAGGCCCTTTCGGAAGGTGAAATTCTAAAATGACCACCGAAACTGCTGAAACTTGGCATGGCCAGCTTGCTCAAGCCAAAATAGACTTGTAAGAATAAATGGGACCTTGATTGAATTTCTAGTTAGAAAATTAGAAGAAATTTGTAAAACACAAAACTTAAAAGGCCCGTTCGAGGGCCGAAATTGCGAAATGACCATTGAAACAACCGAAACTTGGCACGAGCAGCTTGCTCAAGCCTAAATGTACTTGTAGGAACAAACAAGACGTCGATTGGATTTCCGATTAGAAAATTAGAAGAAAAATTATAAAACACAAGACTTAAAAGGCCCGTTCAGGGGATAAAATTGCGAAATGACTACAGAAACCGCCGAAGCTTGGCATGGGCAGCTTGCTCAAGCCTAAATCGACTTGTAGGAACAAACGGGACCTTGATTGGATTTCCGGTTAGAAAATTAGAAGGAAAATTGTAAAACACAAGACTTAAAAAGCCCGTTCGATGGCTAAAATTGTGAAATGACCACCGAAATCGTCGAAACTTGGCACGGACAGCTTGTTCAAGCCTAAATAGACTTGTAGGAATAAACGGGACCTCGATTGGATTTCCGGTTAGAAACTTAAAAGAAAAATTGTAAAACGCAAGACTTAAAAGGCCCTTTCAGAAGGCGAAATTGCGAAATGACTACCGAAACTGTCGAAACTTGGCATAGCCAACTTGCTCAAGCCTAAATAGACTTGTAGGAACAAATGGGACCTTGATTGGATTTTCGGTTAGAAAATTAGAAGAAAAATTGTAAAACACAAGACTTAGAAGGCCTATTTGGGGGCCAAAATTGCGAAATGACCATTGAAACAGCCGAAACTTGGCACGGGTAGCTTGCTCAAGCCTAAATACACTTGTAGGAACAAACAAGACGTCGATTGGATTTCCAGTTAGAAAATTAGAAAGAAAATTGTAAAACACAAGACTTAAAAGGCTCGTTCGGGGGCTGAAATTGCGAAATGACCACCGAAATCGTCAAAACTTGGCATAGGCAGCTTGCTCAAGCCTAAATTGACTTGTAGAAACAAACGGGACCTTGATTGGATTTTCGGTTAGAAAATTAGAAGGAAAATTGTAAAACACAAGACTTAAAAAGCCCATTTGGGAGTGGAAATTGCAAAATGATCATCGAAACCACCGAAACTTAGCACGGGCAGCTTGCTCAAGACTAAATAAACTTGTATGAACAAACGGCACCCCGATTGGGTTTCCCGTTACAAAATAAAAATCAAAATTGTGAAATTCATATCGAGTTTTTTTTTTTTTTTTTGTGAATCTAATATTATTTTTTCTTTTTCATGTGACAGATTGGCAATAATGGAAAATAGTTCAGGCTGCATCAGAAGATTTGATTTTGTGTTTTTGAAAATATTTTGACATAGGATTTTGGTAAATGACTTATGGGTTAAATGTTTAGCATCAAAATATTTGGTATTGTGTTTTTACGAATATTTTGACATAGGATTTTGGCAAATGACTTGTGGGTTAGATATTTGGCATCAAAATATTTGATTTTATGTTTTTGAAAATATTTTGACATAGGATTTGGTAATAGATTTGTGGGTTTGATGTTAATAGTTTGTAAGTACTTTGGTATGAATATTTTAGATTGTTAGAAAATTGTAATTATATTTATTGGAATGTTTAATAGCTATTAATTTTGAATTATTATGAATGTCTTGCACATGTGTATTATTATTTATATTACATTTGTATATATATTGTGTAGAGAAAAGCAGGTGTTTTGAATTATTTTGAATAGGGAAATTATTAAAATCAAAATTTGTGCAGTGAATTTTTAGTTACAGGTGATATTTTGGTCGCTGTTAATATATTTGGCAACAACATATTGTTTTTGTCGCTAAAAGTTAGTGGCTATTCCAAGAACTTTTAACAACCAAACTTAGTCGTCACTAAAAACTTGATTTTTAGCGACCAAATTAATTTTGTTGCTAAACAGTACTTTTGACAACGCATTTATTTGTCACTAAAACTACATAGCCTATCCAAATTTTAACCTTTTAGCGACAAATTAGAGTTTTACAGCGACAAAATATATAATTTTTGGCGATCATTTTTGCTTGTCGTTAAATGTCTACATACGGTGACAATTTATGATTTGGTCACCAATACTTTTAGTGACAGACATTTGACAACCAATTGTGTACTTGTCACCAATTCTTTTGGCGATAAAATTTATATTTTTGACGACCAATGTTTCGGTCATCAAATGTGCTTTTTGTTGTTGTGTCTTGTGCCAATCTGTGGGGGAGTCTGGGTGTGGTAGAACCTCTTTTATGTTTTCCTTGTTTGTTCGCTAAAGACAATCAATTAGTCTCATCTCTGATGAGCCTTTTTATATTAACCACAAGTTATTTCCACCAACTGCCATGCTTCCCAATTACTTTTTCTGTTTTCAAAATTAAATCAAATCAAATCAAATAAAAAGGAGAATTGTTACAATCTCATGGGTCTAGAGACTTTCCCATCATTGGGCTCTTTGATGTGCTATGTGGAAATTCTCATATTCCTCAAAAGTCCTCTCTAACGCCTGCTTTGGTTCAGGCTAGTCCTGTTTAGTAAAGCTGTGGGAAAGTGTTTATAACTTATGTTTAAACAGTTTATAACTTATAACTATGAACGTAAGTTGATTTTTGACTTATAAATTAAGTATCTCCTGCCCCACTCAAAGAATAAGCTGATTTCTGACTTCCAAAAAGTTATAAGCTATAAGCTATAAGCTATAAGCTAAACTAAACACATCAAAATAGCTTAAATTAAGCTAAAAGCTGAAATAAGTAGTTTTTAAGCTGCACCAAACAGGCACTTTGTTTTTAGCTTAGGAGCCCATGGACCCAAACTAGACCATCCAGTTCACAAGTCAATTGCTTAGAGATGTTTGATAATATGATTCGATATTTAAATATTAAGTGATAATTAATTAAGTTCTTTTGATAATTATAATTGATATAATTTAAAAATTTAAGTGTCTTTTAAAATGTAAGTTTTTTAAAAAAAATTAAGTTATATGAAATTTACTTAATTCTGACTAAATTATAAATACTAAATATAAGTATCAATATACACTATTATAAATTCACTACCACCACTATCACCACGCCACTCCACTACTGCCGTTGTTGCCCCTACCATCACCATGTCGCCGCCATCACCACCACCACGAAGATCACTACCGCTATCACTACCACTATCACCACCACCACCACCACCACCACCATGTTACCGTCACCACCATCGCTATCCGATATCACCACCACTATCATCATCATCATATCATCACCGCCACCACTAACACCACCATTATAATATAAAAATTAAAATATACAATTTGAAAATAATAAATTTTAAATTTAATCTAATACATATCAAACAATTTACTTTTAATTCAGCATTTAAATTTTTATCCAACAACTTTTTAAGTTAATAAATTCAGCATTCAGTTTTCAATATTTAATTTTCAGTCTTCAACTTTCAATTTTCAGCTTTTTCAAACAGCAGGCTTTGTTTGGATATAAATTTGTAAGGAAAAAAAAATGTGTGAAATATAAATGAATATATTTATAAATAAATATATTTATATTTATTTACATTTCACTTACTTTTTATTTTTTTTATTTTTTTAAATTCATATTTCAAATACAACCTCGCTAAAAAAAAATATGACATCCACACCATATTTATAAATCATTTTCCATAACAAAATTCCAAATCTTACACTACATGAAAATTCCATAAACTTGTCTGTATGAGTTTAAGTGTGTGTTTGGGAAGTTAGCTATTTTAGTAGATTATTTTAGTTATGTAGTAGATTATAATTTTTGTATTTAGAAAGATATTGGATTTTTTTTAGTTGGATGTAATATTTGTGAGAGAAAAAATAAAATGATTATGAATTTAATGTGATATTTTGTCTTATTAACTATTTTTACCTATTTTATTTATTTATTTATTTTTGTAAATTTTAACCAAAAAAATAACCTAAACTTAAGTTTCCAAACACCCCTGTCAAATCAACTATATTTCCACAAAGGAAGTTGCACTGTGAAGCCTCTGAAGCTCCCTCGAAGTCTCTTTCCCACCTTAAACACCATATCCACTTCCACATGAGAAAGAGAAAATCGCAATAAATACATGAAAAATAAGATCAGATCGAGAAATTCAAACTATTAATCTTTTAAGAATTTTGATCAATAAGTCCAATTCATTGATTAACTATGTCTTTTATATAAATTATCCAATTCAGAAGATAAAATTTGTTGCCCATTTTTTTTTTTTTTCCATTTTAAAATTGTCTTTATGTGACTGTATTTATCTAATTGTCAAAGAATCCCCATTTAAATTTAAGGGAAAATTACAAAAACCCCCTCGAGGTTTGGTGAAAATACATATTTTTCCCTGAGGTTTGAGAAATTACATCCCGCCCCCTGAGGTTTATATTTCTATAACAAATCGCCCCTTGAGGTTTTTATTTTCATACAGATTTCCCCCTAATTTGTTATGCAAATTTGACCTTCAGGAGGCAATTTGTAATTTCTCAAACCTCAACGGGAGAATCTATATTTTTACCAAACCTCGAGGAGGTGTTTGTAATTTGCCCTAAATTTAATTATTCAAACTCAATAATTGTCATAATTTGTTTTAACTCTCTCTCTCTCTCTCTCTCTCTCTCTCTCTCACACACACATACCCCTGCACTGGTGTGAACTCTTACACTTTTTTACATTTTGCAAATTGTTCCTATACCACACGTATATGGATAGGATATATGTTATATGGGATCTTCTACCTTGATTTTAATAGTATGATCTATTATATTTATATTAAGTGTTTAAAAAATAATAGAAACATATACATTTGTGAATGGTGAAAAGTACTATCACATAATACTTTATTGACATACAAATTTTTTTTTGTATATAACTACCTCTTTTATTTTAAATTTTAAATTTTGATAACTTTTCAATTTTTTTTCTCCTTCTACATTCAATTGTTTTTCATAACACACTCATGAAGTGTCCACGCCCTCTAATATATATATATATAAATACTATATACTCAACAATTTATATCCAAAAGAGTTGGATGTATCATGTTGAAGAACACTAGTCCCCAAAACTTCACCATGGAGGTCACAGTCATATCAGCTGAAGGTCTCAAGAAAACATCCTCCTCAGTCTCAGCTCTCTTCTTCTCCCGCCGTCTCAGACCCTTTGTCACCCTCACTCTCCCACCATTTTCATGCTCCACCACCACCAACACCAACGGTGATAAGCTCAGCCACGTGTACAAAACAAGAATTGATGATCAAGGAGGCATAAACCCTACTTGGGGTGACAAGTTCCACATACCCATCACTGATTCCACCTTCTTCCATCAAAGACACTACTGCTTCATACACCTCCAATTGTACAACAAACATGTCATGGTGGGTCAGACTCAACTGGGTTGGTGTCAGATTCCGGCGGCTGATATTTTAGATGGGTTGTCGCCGGTGGGGACTGTTCGCCGCCTGAGTTACCGGCTACGGAGCAGAGACGGTTCGAGGGCTCATGGGGTTGTTAATGTTGCAGTGAAGTTGGAGGGCTCTGTTTCTTTAATGAGGCAAGAAAATTGTGATCTGACACAGTCGCCCGAGATGGGTTTGTGTCAGCCGGTGATGGGTATTCCGGTGGCTATGGCGCCGGCGGATTCGGGTGTGCGTGTGTGAAGAACAGCTGTTGAGTGTGTGTTCCCACTTGCAAGGAAGCTGAGGTGTCAACCAGTGAGCAAAAAGTGGGCCACGGTACACGATTGGACAAATCCAACGGTTTGGATATGCTAATGAATCATTCAATTAAGAGTAAGTTTTTTTTTTTTTTTTTTTTGACAAATTACCAACGCCTCTTCAAATTTGACTAAAATACAAATTTTTCAAAGTTTGAAAAATTATATCCCGCTCTTAAAATTTATATTTACCTAACAAATTATTTTTTAAGATTTATATTTGTATAATAAAATATTCTCTAATTTATTATATAAATATAAATCTCAATTTCTCAAATTTTAAGAGAAATTCTTATTTTAAGTCAAACCGCGAGCGTGTTGGTAATTTCTTTCTTTTTTTTTTTTTTTTCATATTTGATAGGATGTTAGTAGAGAGATTGAGTTTTGTACGGCTTCTCCGTAATCTCTGGAGCCAATTAATGGATGACAACTCAGCAAAGGTGGGTATTTTTTTTCATTCCTATCTGCACTGTCCATAAAAGGAAAATTTAGCCAAGATTCTTGTATGTTTAGTGAAACTCATAACTTAATTTATTTTAATTTATAAATTTTTTAAAGAAGATGTGCATAATTAAGTAAAAATAAAATAAAATACATATTTTTTTCTTGAATAATATTATTAGAGTAATATGTTACTGTCAAATAGAGTAATATATTACTGTTTACAAATATTTCGACGGTAATAATTTTTTTAATAAAGAATTTCATAGTCAATATAAATCTTATTTAATAAATCTTGATGAAAGAATTATAAAAATACTAATTTTATTAAAAAATAATATTTAAATCAAAAGTTATATTATTTTAAAATTTAATATTTTGACAATAGTGATATGTGTCAGACTTTTCAAGAAAAACTTTTTATACTTGTCCTTAATGTATTAAAATTTTATTATGAAGGGATTTTGACTAAATCTCGCTTGATAAAATTATTAATACAAAAAATCAAATTGATCTACCATCGATTGTCATATTATTATATCATTTTTATGTGAAGGGCTTTAATGTTTTTAAGAATAGGCCTTCTATATATTATAATAGATATTTAATTTGATCATGGAATTACTCATATATGATCAATTTAATTTTTTGTATTCATGTTTTAATTTTTTAAAACAACACCTAAATATACTTTAATATGTATTATTTGGACGTTGTCTTTTATATTATTTTCAATTTATTATATAAAATTAATGGTTTAAGTGATTAAAATAAGTATAAATTAATCTCACAATTCACTAATTTTATCTATAAAATTGAGATCTTCAATTTTAGTAACTCTAAGTGCGAGGGTAGATGAAAGATGAATGAGAGAAGAGAATGTATTGTCAACTATGCAGAGATGTACAATTTAGATTATCAATAATTGGTCAACTTAATTGTAAAATTGATATCTTCATACTCTTCACTGTCGCTCCATCTTTAAAAATGGCAGATCTCAATTTCAACCAACCTCTTGCTTTTAACCCCGAAGCTCTCTACTTCACCGTCATCAGTGCCGGCAACAGTTGATGCCGGAAAAACACTCATCAATTTTTCAGGCTATGTATCGATGGCTTCAACAGTAGTAATAATGAACATGACATCACTAGATCCCATTTTCTCAAAAAAAATTCTCCTCAAGTTTGGTCAAACAGTTAGCAGAAGTGAAAGTTTAATGAAACTAAACACGTGTTGCATTGTCATTGGATAACCGTACACAAAGTGTTTAAGGCTCATTCGGTAATAATCAGTACTTTTTTGACATGTAATAAAAAAAAATATATTTATATATATATATTTATTTATTTGTATCAAATCAATTAATATCTATTAACATTTTCTCTCTATTTTTTTACCTATTTTTTTCAGTTTACTATACTTCTTTTTTTATAAAAATAAAAAAGTATACTTATTTAGAACATCTCAAACATCTCCTTAATTTTGTTAGTGGATTAATAAGTTAAATTATAAGGAAATGATCACAATTAATTCATTGATTTGAATTCTAAATATTTGACATGCACTATTTTTTTTAAAAAAAATTATATGAACCACTAAACCCAACTGTCGTGTTCAATAAGGGGTTGTTTGGGATGTTCTAAATAAGTGTATTTTTTGATTTTTTATAAAATATAAGTTGAGTTTAAAGTGATGTGATAGAGAGATGATGTGACTTAAATAGGATATTGACTTTTTAACTTTTTTTTGAAGATGGCAAACTTAGCCTAAGTCTCTAGACCCAAATTTGGATAAGATTTCTGTCTTCAATTGAATCAAGGTGTTGCTTGTTTTAAACCCAACTGTCGCGTTCAATAAGTCTCTAGACCCAAATTTGGATAAGATATCTGCCTTCAATTGAATTAAGGTGTTGTTTATTCGGAGGATAAGATTAGGGGGTAGGATAAGATTTATATTCATTGTTTGATTTTTTAATTTTGTTCCGGTTTAATAGTCTCTCCGGATTATTAATCCCAAATGTGTTGAACTATTGTGTCTCATGGAGGGACACAAATGAGGGATAAGGGAGATATAAGATTAGGTGGTGAAATGACCATTTTGACTCTTTACTATTTAATTATATATTATATTTAGTAAAATTTAATAAAATTTAAATGTCTCGATTTAAAAATAAAATAATTTTATTTAATTTTTATTGATGTTTTATGTATTTAATTTTTTAAATAATTTTTTATAGATGTTTTATTGATGTTTTATTTTAAAATTTTGTTTATTTTTTATTTAATTTTATTATTTAATTATTATTATTTTTAAAAGTAAATTTATTTAAAATTTTAATTAAAAAATAACATATATTTTTGTTGAAATTTTATTTATTTAATTTTTAAAAAATAAATTTATTTAATTGTGTAAAAAATAAAATAAAATAAATTTTTATTTAATCTAGCTAAAAATAATTAAAATATTAAAGATATGTTTAAAATTGCTATTACTTAGTAAACAATTGAAAAGGATAAAATAGTCAATTGAGCATTTATCTTTCTCCATAATAGTCCAAACAAACATAGGATTCATATTCTATCCAACCAAATAGTCCTTTCCTGACATCTAATCCCATGACTAAACAAATAGATGATACATATCATATCCAACCAAATACTCCCAGGACTATGAATCCCAGGATTACAATCCGATGAATTTCAATCTCTCCTTATCCAGTTCATCTAAACAAACACACTCTAAAAGGTGTTGTGAAAATAAAATTAAATAGGTGTACTGTAAAAGCAAAATTATATGTACACACCCCCTTTTGTATCATATGCATCTTTGGTTACAATATTTTTTCTTTCATTATAACTTATTATATTGTTAGTTATAATATATTATAGTATTGGTTATGATCTAAGAGTTGTTTTGTTATAACCTCATATAATATTTTATTATAAATTTTATATTTTTTTAGTTACGACTCTCATAGTATTAAGTTATGTCATTTATAATAATCAAACTCACAAATAACATAGCTCGCATATAGTATTACCTGCACTATAAAATTTATATATAGAATAAATCTAAATCACGTGTTAATATTTTTGAATAAAATTTTTAAATTTATAGTAGGAATTTTTATTGATAAATCACATTTAAAAGTGTTCTAACCCAAGAAGTCCATGAAGGAATTTTTTAACTCACTTAGTCCCATGTATTTATATTTTTATTTCATAAAATCTTTTTTTTTATTTACATTATTTTCTTATACTTTTATGCCCTTATATTTAATATTGATATTTAATGTGGAGAGAAAAGGGAAAGGACCAAGGCATATGAAATTTCATACACAAATTAAATAACATTGATGTTATTATTTTATATTATTATATAATGTGAATATATTTTTAATTAACGACACATTAAAAATAATGTGAACATTCGCGCTAATTTGATGTGAATATATTTTTAATTGACAACACATTAAAAATAATGTGAACATTCTCTCTCATCTGATGTAAACGTTCACAATACTTTTCTGAAAAATTCTCTCTCATCTAATGTAGTGATATGAACATTTACAACATGTGAACCTTATTATTTTTAATTGATAACACATTAAAAATAATGTGAATATTTTTTTTTATCTGATGTGAACGTTCACAACACCTTTCCAAAAAATTCTCTCATCTAATGTAGTGATGCGAATGTTCACAACATATTATATTTTTAATTGACAACACATTCTTATTTACAACACGTAGTGATGTGAACGTTCACATTTATGTGTTTTAGTATGAATATTCACATCATGTAATTGACAATACAATGAAAAAAAATCATTGTAAATTAATGTGAATATTCATTTCAATTATATGATGTGAATATTCACATCATATAATTGACAACACAATGACAAAAATTCATTTCAAATTAATATGAATATAATGACAGTCAACATCTTGATGCATAAGAACTACCAAAACATAATAACAATCAACATTAAATATCAACATTAATAGAGGGCATGAAAGATTGGGGGTGTTTTGATCTTTTTACCTCAAATAATATCTAATGGAATAGTCAAAAAAAAAATATGAATTGGATGGAATAAAACTCTTACAAAGAGGACTTATCAAAAAAGTTCCCTTTATAGTATTATTGTTCACGTTAATTTATAATGACATTTTTTATTTTATTTTATTTTTTTTTTGGTGACTAAAAACCCACTTCCTCAGGTAAGGCCTTTGTATATGGATAATGATAATTGATGAACAAATATAAATCTTGTACTCAATTTTCGTATAGAAAAATGCCACCATTTATCCTCCCTTGTGTATTGTTCCTCCTTTATCCTCCTTTTATTTCAACTAATCGTCGCACATAATTTTAGCATTATTAATATCCATGCCATTTTGATTGAGATTTCTTTATGAAAAAATTATGTTTATAATTTTTATTTTATTTTTATTTTTATATTTTGTATATTATGTGGTGTATCACTATATGATAAAAATATGAATAGTATAATTTATTCAATACAATAATAACATATGTGATTATATAAAATATAAAATAATATAATCATAGTATTCAATATCCTTTTTTTTTTACTAAAAAAAAAAAAAAAAAAAACCACCATTGTTTCTTTGTACTCAAATGTGTTCTTAAATTCACAATTGTATCTCCATATTGCCGTGTTTTGAAATTTTAAAACTAACCTATAATTTGGAATACAATAAATATAAAATTTTAATAACACAATCATTGAGTTTATATCTTTTTGCAAAAAATTGATAGTCAAAATCATATGGTAAAATCACCTCTCTACCTACTTCTCAATAATAAGTTTATTTAAACTATTTATACCTCATAAGCTGTAAGTTGAAACTATGTGAAACATTATCATACAATTTTTTTGAATTAAAAAAAAATACAAACTATAAGCAATTCTATAAGTTGTACCGAGCAATCCAATTGTCAAATGTTTACCATCTTGATTAAAAATTATTAGGTACTCTCAAAGTATCATGTAACATTATCTATATAATATTTCCACTACATAAGAAACTGCAACACACATTAAACCAATCATTCGTCCTACCTACTTAAAATGTAAATCAACATTTCTTATATGTAAAAAAAAGAAAAATCATACACTACATAAACAATACCATATATTGTTGTCATTACCCATTTCACAAAAACCAATTTGGGCATTTATATTTTGTAGTCGTTTGGCATGTGGGTTTGGTATGAGATGGAGCTGTTTTAACCATAAAAAGATAAAATAGGTTTTTCAGTCTTAGACTAAAAATTATCATATTCAAATCATAATCATTATCAGTGTGTTTGGTTTGAGTTTTTTGGATTAAGTTTTTTGAAAACTGAGTTTTTTAGTTTTTCGTATTCTTTTGTTTTTAGTGAATATTTTTTAAATTTTAATTTTTTTTTTACTTTTTTAGATGCACCTTAGTTAGATGTATCTAAAAAGTAAAAAATTTGTGAAAAAATATTTTTAAAAATTATAAATACATAGAAATACAAAAAATGTACTAAATTCTTATATATTTTTTATATTTTTGGTATTTAGTGAATTTTTAAAAGATTTTTTTTACAATTTTTTTTACTTTTTAGGTGTATTTATGTTAGATGTGTCTAAAAAGTAAAAAAATTGCTTAAAATATTAAAAAAATTCAGTAAAAACAAAAAAATACGGAAAATAAGAAAGTACAATTTTCTGAAAAGTGTTCTCTGAAAAATGAAAACAAGCAAATATTTTTTTTCTCACAAAAGTAAAAAAAAACTCTTCCCAAACGAGACTATTTTAGCCCCAAACTAAAAAAACCAAAAAATCATAAAGCCAACATACATCCCAAACGAAGCCTTTGGGCTTATTTGGTTTATATATCAAAATACAATTTTTGAGAAAAATGTTCAAATTTTTTGAATTTTTTTTCCAAAATCACTCTCTCTTTTAAACATCAATCAATCACCTTTTTTCTCTCATCTCTCCTTCTCAATTACTTTTTCTCTCATACACATCTATTCAATTACAACAAAATATCAAATCATCCTACTCCTAAATTCTAAAACTATTTTCAAAATATACAATTAAAAAAAATTCTAAACTTTCTCTCTAAAAATATTTTTTTTAAATTTATCTTAAAATATAAACCAAACACACCCATTGTTTTTGAAAATTGGTGTTTGTATTTGTCTTTGTGTGTTTGGTGGATTTTTCCTGGATCTGAAAAAGTGAAATATGTATGTTGTAAAGTTGGAATGAGAGTTGGTTGACTTGATTGACACTGAAAAAGTGAAATATGTGTGTTGTAAAGCTTTTGTCTTGGAAGATCCATCTGTTTGATTTTAATTTTTTGAATTCAAAATTTTTAAATGTCAAATTTTTTATTTTTTATATTTTTTTATTTTTAGTAAATATTTTTAAAATTTTAAGGTTTTTTTTTTTAAATGTACCTTACTTAGATGTATCTAAAAAGTAAAATATTTGTGAAAAAATATTTTAAAAAATTAATAAATACACAAAAATACAAAAAATATGCTAAATTTTCATTTTTTTTTTTTTGTATGTTTAGTATTTAATGTATTTTTTAAAGATTTTTTTCACAAAAATTATACTTTTTAAATATATTTATATTAGATTTATCTAAAAATTAAAAAAAATACTTAAAATATTAAAAAATAAAAATAAAAATTAAATTTTCTAAATTTTTTTTTAAAAAAATCCAAACTAAACAAAGTAACTTCCCCATGGTAGTGGAAAATATGAGGGGCGTGTATGTTTATAGTCCCAATTTCCAGCTTCGTCGGCATTAAAGACAACTTGTCTAATCTTTTTAGTGTGGCTACGTGTTAGTTTTTTTTCCTTTCCTTTTTTATTTATTTATAAAGGTATTATAATATCTGTGGGTCTTAATCTCGAAATAATTGATTATCGGTCAGATTTAATTCAATTCATAAGAAGAGATTCATCACTGACACTCAATAAACCTGTCACACGTCACAAAAAAGATCAAATTTCGATTGAAATACAACACAAAATCTATGTAAAAAAAAACATACCCAAAGATTTAGACCTGACTCGCCTCTATAAAAAGGCAATACATTGCTATCACTCCACTAGGGCGTTACTCTTTTCATAATATTACACACAATTTACTAAAATATTTATTTATGTTTGATATAAGAGCATCTTCAATGGTTCATTAATTTTTTCATTAAATTTGAGTAAAAAAAAGACAAGTTTCTCAATCTGATATCAGCCGCTCTAACGGTAAACTGTAACTTTCATCAAAAGATACGGAACGTCCGGGAGGACGATCGGCTGATTGACTGGACAAGGAAATTGAAATCCCCCCCCCCAACCCACCCACCCATTTCACACCATTAAGATTTCACACCATTAATCCTCGATCCAGATTGATCTGCAATGCGAACACGGGTTTGTCCTTACTGTCAGGATTATCGCATATTCAGCCGATCACTTCCACTGGATGCTCTGCTGGTGGGGTTTCGTTGGCTATGATGTTTGGATTTGGTGAAGGTTTTTTCTGTGTTAAAATTAAGGTGGTGTTTGGATTGGAGTGTCTTTGAATGAGTGAACTGGGTTTGATTTGATTTTGATGAAAGTGTATGAGCTGTTTGATTTGACTTAGCCGAAATTGTAGGCGCGATTGAATGAAAACCCAACAAAAAATCTTCAAGATTAAATTTATTCTGGGTTTTGATAAAGAAAGAGTCTTTATTGGAAGCTGAGTTTAAGAGAGAGAAGCTGACTTTGAGGGTATGTAGGAAAGAAAGCTAGAGATGGAGGAAAGGAAGAAGATTTCTGAAAGATTGTTGAAATAAATTTCTGGGCACTGAATTTCCCTCTACTATCATGGATTAATGTTGAATTTATTGTTAGTGCCACAAAAGCAACCAACTTGCCAAGCCAATTCGAAGGCAAAACATGGCTGCAGCTCTGCATTTTTCTATATAAACCGGACGACCGGGACAATCGACGGGATGTCTGGCCAATTGTCTGGTAGGATTCACTTCCAATGTAAACACACAGTGAAATGATAAAATCTGATCCAGCTCTTCAATTTGGTGAAAGTTTTGGTCCATTCTCAATTTAATATCCTTTTGATGAAACCGTTGGAAAAATAAAAGCTGTTATTTTTCATCAAATTTAAATTTGATGATCCGTTAGAGATGGCCTAAGCAGAGCATTAGCTTTCAACACTCGGCACCATAAACCACATTGTGTGCATTTGCAAATTATTATGTAGCAGAAATTATCATTAGTTTTGTTATGATAAAAATAGTAGAAAATGAAAGAAATAGAAAAAAATTATATTTTTTTGAGTTTGTTTAGCATAAAAATGGTGAAAGTTACAAGAAAGTTATTTTTTTTTTGTACAATTCATAATAGCATGGTAATTAACTTTATAGTTTCTTATAAAAAAATATAAGAAAATACAAAAAAGTTAAAATATGTTATAAAAGTAGTTAGTTATAATTAGAATTCCTATTTTCTCGTAAGATTTTCATTCTACTCAAATTTATACAAGAAAATATATTTTACTTTCCTTTTATTTTTTTATTTCACTCTTTATCATTTTCACTTTCCATCATTTATTTCTTTCTAATCAAACGGAACCTCAGCGATAATAGGAAAAAGTTATTATAAATTCATAAAAAAATTTATAATTATAATTATTAATATTCATAAATTTATCATTTATTTATAATTATTTTTAAAAATCTTAACTGAACTATAATTTCGCTTACTATGTATGTATGTTGATATTCTTATAATTGTGAATTTGGATTCGCAGATTTTAGTATTAAAATTTTACAAGTAAAAATTGGAGAAATCTCACTTGAATGTAAATGGAAGAAAGTGATTTACTTTTCAAATTAATAAAAAAATTATTTCTATGGGTGACAGTATTGAAATTTCTCCAACTTAGCTGTTAAAGTGTCAAAAATGTTATAATTTGACAATTTTACTCTAATGATATTTATTCTATATTTTCCACAAAATGACTATTATTTGTCTCATTGAGAGAGAGAGCTTTATCAAATTCTAGCAATATTATAATTTAACAAGAAAAATCACACACTAATAAAATTGGTTTTTAAAGAGATTTATCATAAATCATCATTTTGTTAACCTTTCAACTCATGATCAAAATCAACAATCCGCAATACTCGGTTTCTATCAAGTAGCTTAGCATTGTCTTTCGTGATTGTTTTACACAGTAAAACTTAAATAAGTTAATATTTTGCCTTCATAATACAAAGTGATAGTTGATAATGGAAAATGTTTGGAACTCGTTTTGGGAATGACTCTCACGTCTTTAAAGTGGTCATGACCCTCTATGTATGTATGGGATACACTCATGTACATGTTAAATTTGCATCATGAATGGTTCAGATTTGTAGAGATCTTGTAGAAGTGGAGGTCTCAATCATTGCTCATTGGTGTAAAAAATACCATTGAGGGCTATTTTGGGAAGATGGTTATAATCAGTTTTTTTGGTTAAAAGCTGATTATAATCAACTTTTTGTAAGAGAGGGAAGTAGGTTATAATCTGATAGCTGGATTATAACCCACTACTCAAAAGACCCTAATTCTTTATTTGAACATGATGGTTTTACACGTGTCGCATTATTTCCACACCAACAAAAAAAAAAAAAAAATTCTAAAACATGATGACTCAATATTTAAATCAATAAAAATGAAGTTGAAATACGTGTAGCAGTGTCTTCTCCAAAGCAAAGTAGCAAATATTTTCCACAAGCAATCCTATCACCGAAAGTTGAGAGAGGACATATGACAACAATACACAACGTAAGGCCCCGTCTGAGAATAGGTTTTTTTAAAGTAATTTTTAACTTTTTAATTAAAATATAATTGAAAAAAATTAATATATTTAAAATAATTTTTTGACTTTTTATAAAAAGATGTACAAAAAATATAGAAAAAATAAAATCTTTAACTTTTTTATGTGTTGTTGATTTTTTAATTTTTTTAATAATTTTTTGACGTTTTAACTAAACCGGTCGCTTCCCAAACGAGACCAAAATCTCGTGTTGCGAACAGATTTTTTTAATAATTTTTTAATTAAAATATGATATATAAAAAAATTAATAAATTTGATATATTTTTTTAATTTTTTACAAAAAAATGTGTAAAAAAATTTTAAAAAATTAAATAAAATCTTTAACTTTTTAATATAGATGGCTGACTTTTTTATTTTTTTATTGACATTTTAACTTTTAAATTAAAAAGTAATGTTATCAAATGAAACCTAGGACTTGTTTGCTTGATTGTGACACAGCCTATCAATATCGCAACCATTTGTAATCAACAATTATAATGCAACAAATTTCTTAAAAGATCACAAACAAATCGATTTAAGGCACTGCTATATGTATCATAAAAATGAAAAACAAACTTGATCAAGTTTTATAAAACCCCATGCTCATTGCTCAAAGCTGGAGCATTCCATTCCTCTTATAGAGTAGTGTGGCAAGTTTACAACATTTTTAAATTTTATGTCACTTGGAGTCAGATCCATTTATGGACGACCACTATGAATTTTGACTGCCTACGAAAATGGAAGTTGTCATGCATTTTTATACACAAAAAATTACAAATTGGGTTACTCAGTTACTTTCAAATGAATCACTTGTTTGTGCTGTTATCAAGAATGTCAAAAAAAATTGTTTACCTCAGACATACATATGCTTATACAAACCGCATTGACAATGAACCATCTTTAAACTTTTTCTTCATTGATCTGAAACTTCTGCTGCCCTTCGCAGACCAGTGGGATGATGTGCTTCGCATTAGGTGATCAGCTATAAGCGGTAATTTCGAATTTGAGTCCCCTGTTGGAGTATCACCATATTCTGCAGAAAATATCCAAATTTCATAAGCATAAATTACTGCAGTAGCATGGATATGAAAAAACGCATCTTTAGAAGTGTTGCCATTGTCGATCAATAAAGCATGTAACGCAAAAAAAACTGAAGGCCAAAATTCTATCCAAAAACTACCCAGCATAGAGCTAGGGGCATGAGTCCTACTAAGTAAGCACACAACAGATATCAACATTCCCAAAGGGCAAATTACGCTAGCTCAATTTTGATCAATGTAGTTCCAATTGGCTCAATTTTGACACTCAATTTTAGATATTATCAATTTAGTACAATCGAAAACGGCGGTTACGGTTTTGTTTGCTTGGAGTAAGAGATGTCCTAAGAACAGAATGAGGATGCTAGAGGTGGTGCTTATGGAGTGAAAATAATAGGACTTTCAGATGGGTGGAGCCAAACATTCCTGGTCTAAAGGGAAAGTAAGGGAGTGCTTTCAAGGATCCTAACTTTCTTTGTTGTTCTTCATTGCATACATTTGGCATGTAGGGCAAGTGCCCACCGTTTTTGGCCTAAAAGAATTTAATTTGACCCAAAAAAATATTTGAAAGGCACTAAAGTTGGTGCACAATTAATTACCTGAAGATGCAGGAAGCTGGTATTGCCTTTTCAAGAACTTGGAGGCTTCCCTGTCTTTCTTGTGGCAGAGTACTCGTATTAAGGTGTGAGCATCTCCTAAGCACCTACGCCCATCTTTACATGAATCCAGTCCAACTGAAATGTGTTCACTTGCACTCATCAACATTTGGATTACAGATTCAGTCTGCAAAAAGGAGAAGGGTCAACACAACAGAAATACCAACGAAATAGCAAATGCAGCACCAAACCTGAAGGGAAAACAGGTCTAAGACTTGATGAGCAAAACTTGCTTCCTTTTCAACTAGGGGGCGCGGAAGGCCTTCACCATCAGCTACAAATAAATCCTACAAAGTACGGCAACATAATTCCATTGATGAGCACCCAATAATGGACAGTAAATTGAAAGCAAGCATTTCAATGACGCAACAAGTAAACAAACTCCAGAAAATCGTTTGAAAAAAAATAAATAACTTCAGTGTGAAGGCTCGGGACTTAGCTAAGAATTTGTGAACTGGAACAAAGCATTGGTAGCAAAGCTAACAATAGAATGCATTAGCAAAGCTTATTTTATTGAATACGTACAGAATTGACTAGAATTCAGTTGAATTTGAATGGTACCAACAAAATTGACCGTACATGAATTAAAAGGGAAAAAATTGGGGAGTGAATGCTTTTGAGAGAGAATGAAAATATATATATATATATGAAAAAATAGTTTAGAAATATAAAAAATAATTTAAGACATCTAGGAAATTTTGCACATCACCTTTAGAGATGCTATTGTTCTCTTGTTATTGTTTTTTAGAAATATAAAAAATAGTTTAAGATTCTTAACTTTCGTGCACTTGATGCAAACCTATCTCTAGGAGTTTATCTTTAATTAATTTAAATGAGCCAAACCATATTATACAACACAAGAAGGATCGGCATATCATGCTTTCGGAGAAAGAATGCTAGCAAGAAATCTGTCTCCAAACAAAAAGAGAATGACAGCCACAACACTGCCACCCCCCTCAACAACAACAACACACAGAAGAAAGAAAGAGCGGCCTTATCCAAAAACAAAAACTGGGTTGAGTACAAAAGAGAAAAAGATCAAACACCTTTAACATGCTAAGGTCATCTTCCATCATTGTGATATCTGAAACTGAAAACGCACGAGAAGGGCCTCCATCCAGCAATACCCAGACATAGCCTTCCTATTTCACAAAATATACAAAATGAGAACCACACAAATTGGAGCTTTGGCAGACAAGTCCACTAGCATAAGAGCTTACCAATGATGCTCTACAAATACTTGATACCAAAAGGTCTCTGAGATTGTCATCAATGTATCCACATATATGGTTGAGGACCTACATAAATTCTTCCACATTACGAATCCTCCCAAAAGGAACTCAACTTTTAAAAACAGTAGTTTTGACACATTAATAACAATAATCAAGCACAGAAAAATGGAGAAAGAGAGTTACGTAAATATCTCACCGTATCGAAATATGGAAGAACACTATCAAAGCGAGCACCTTCAACGCTACCACGATATAAATGAAACAGGAATGAGTCTCTCAAATCCCAAAACACAATTCTTGCTCCTGAATATTTAGTAGACCAAAGTTTAGGATACATATTTGCAAGCATCAAAGATCGAGCAAACACAGAAATTTAATAAATAATATACAAATATTCAGATCTCAAGGCACTACTCTTGCTCCATCATATTGGATTTAACATAAAATGGCTTAGACTGATAGCCTTTGCAAGAATTCAAAGCAAAATAATTATAAATAATATAAATAAAAAAAGGAAAATTTGAAGATTTAAGGCATTTGGAAAATCACCCACATACCTAATACTTTATGTCCAACAAAGGGTGGCGTTTTGTTGGAATCAATGAAGAAAAGGGTGGTGTTGGGTGGCGGGAAAGGGTAGAACCTGGTCGAGGTGGTGAAAATGGGGTGGGGGTAGTGTTAGGTGGTGATGGGCAGGGGAGGGACGTGTCACTGGGTGGAGGAAAAGGGCAGGGCTGGCAAACAAAGGGTGACTAGTGGCCTTGGAGAGTGGGAAAGGGGTGGGGACCACGAGAAAAGGATGGGGGAGTAGCAGGGAAGAGGTGGTTGATGGAGGTGTTTAGAAAATATAGTAGAGTGAGAAAATGTTGTGTAAAAATAGAGAAGTAGAAAAGATGATAAAACTACATTCTTTTCAAGGCCACTAACAATTTCTATTAGGGGGACTTACATGTAAGTCCTACTAAGTAAACTCATTGTCGAATAAGTCCTATGATAATTAATAACATTTTTCATCACTCTATTAAAAAACGTCACTAATTGTTAATTTTGAGCCACAGTTTGAAAATTGTCACAAAAAAATGTCACTAATTATAAGTTTTAGCGACAATTTCAAAAAATCATCACAAAAAATACTAATTTTCAACTTTCAACAATAGTTTGAAAAATTCATCAGAGAAAAGGTCACTAATTGTAAGTTTTAGTGACAATTTATAAAAATCGTGACAAAAAAGTCCCTAATTGTCAATTTTTAGTGACCTGCAAAAAATCATCACAAAAAAATTGTTTTTAGCAACGATTGTATTAGTACTTATTTTCAATAGGACATGATGGGAATTAAGTCTAACTATTAGGACCTATTGGTAGTTTACCCTTTCTATATAATTAAGCAATTTAACACCAAATTAACAAAAGGACCACATTGCAATTTGACCAAAAGCGCAAGGAGCTCACTGTCGCAATTAAAAAATGAAGAACCAAAGTGGGATTTGATATAAAATACAAGGGTGCAAAGTATAATTTATCTTAACTTCCGTTAGTAAAATAAAATGACTCAAGGTTTAAAGAGCAGAGGAAGCAAAGAAGTTGGCACACAAAGTCTAGCAAAGAACTACAAGAGGGGAGAAAAAATAAATAATAATAAGAATTGTGCCATCTCATAATATCTTCCTTCAAAGGACCCAACTACCTCTACATTATCATATGTGGAATTAGAAGCTCCTTGTTTCTCATATTAGTTTAAAATTGTCATGATTTTGCACGTTAATTTGTCTAATTTGTCGTTACAATTGTTTCATTCATTTATACACATCAAACAAGTCTTATTCTAAATACATAAAGGCACACCACATGAATATGTATGGCCAGTGATAGTGTGTTTGTGGCGGTGTTCAGGATGGCCTTCATCGGGGAAGATGTGCTCAGCTAGCAAAGGACCACCAATGGCAAAAGAGAGAGAGCTGAGGCACTCTTATGAAAGAGAGGATGACAATGGAGATTTTTGAGCCAAGGTAGGACAGCTATGTGGATATGACGTGTCATTGTCAATGCCACGTAACGGAGATGGACATTTGTACCTACGGATGGTAACAAACAATTTAACCAAATGGCCCTCAGTTCCATAATAGAAACCATCTGCCTGTTATGTCCTATGTCAAGCTAAAAAAATTACATCTGCTCTCACCTCTGATTTCAATGATTTCTGAAGATTACTCCTCTTATCTATGACCTTCCCAACTAAAAGTTGCATGAAGCTGAACAATGATAGGTGCTATCCAGGTAATAAAGAAACTGGAGGCATCATTCAGGATCTTGGGTAAACAGTCAGCAGGTTTCTCCATAAAACTGGGCAAGTGTTGTAACAGTGTTGCTAAACTAGTGTCTTCCCATATTTCTGGTAGTTTCAATTTCAGTGCATTAATAATAATATTATTATATTCATCAGTGTCTTCCCACTAGGAAGAAATTCAAAAGACTATATTCCTTGACTAGATGAAATGAATACTGTCACGCCCCAAAATTCGGACAATTAAATATTAAATTAGGACTAACCCCAATAATATTCCATCATCCAAATCTTAGGGGTGAAACAAAAAAAAATTAAACGCCAACCAAACCATCCATAATAATTTCATAACTAACCAATACCTCAACATTCAAGTAGCAACAACCAGTCAAAACAACTTAAATAAAGTACGGTTACAAACCATGCCAAATTATTCCAATACTAAAGTCATTAAAAAAAAATAATAAATACATAAACTAATATCAACCCTAAGCTTAAGAAAACAAAAGAAGTCCAAACGACAAGTCCAACACTATAGTAATTCCACGTTACCACCGTTTCATGCTTAAATAATTCGAATGGACCAAAACTCAAAGAACGAAAGTTGTACAGAATCAAATTTCCTAAAAGACAACGCGAACGAATTTAATAGAAACTGAACAGGTTGAGAGAAAAGTTTGATAGAAAAACCTAAACGGAATTCAATCGAAAAATCTGAAACTGAAAACGAACAAAAACTATCCTAAGATGATTTTTTTTCGAAAAAGTTCAAAACACGAAAAGTGTGCAAAATAATATTTTACTTCAGTTCACGCGAAACCAATAAAAATGAGCTCGTTTCGTGGGTTAAAACAGCCTCTAAAATCTTCATTGCTAAAATGAATCAAACCGACAATAATCAAGATCATCTGATTATAAGTTCTAATCGATCTTTTTAATAACAAGCTAAAACACAAAAGTTGTCTAGAATCACGTATACATGCCTCTGCTCAAATTTCATAATTTATCGAGATCGTTTACTATTTTTCAAGATGTACATATCAATACAATTCACACTATACTAATAAACTCATAATTAAATTCTTTATACCTTAACTCCACCACTTCGGCCTCTACTTCCGGCCTACACATATATCCCATGTGCCTCCCGTATACCTAATACCGCTCCGAAGTCAAACTTGCACGGAAATATCGTCCCGAGTTTGACTCACACTCCCCGGATGGTTAGCATATACGTACGCGCGTAAATCAAAGCACTCGTCTACTCATGAGAACGAGGCAACAATATACATATACAAAACATCTCACTCATGAGAATAAACATAACAATGTCAAGCCTAAGGCATTCAAATAAATTTCATAATCCTTACTTCTTTTTTTTATACACTCTCTCACCAACACTCAAATAAAACAACAATCCATGGAGTCATAGTGGAGTATAAGGAATTTATCTATGGGTTCCTAATTAGTTTTAATTTCATATAACCATGAGTGTGATTATAATCATAAAATAAATCCATATAAAAACCCTTAATCTTGCATACACAACTAATCAAAATAATTAAAATCAATTCATCATCTAACCAATATCTATGGATTCTAAGTTTATTTTAATTTTATATAATCATGTGTGATTATAACTATAAAATAAATACATAAAAAAAAAACCCTAAACCTTGTGTACACAACTAACCAAAACAATTAAAATTAATCAATTATCTAAAAACCCTAAACCTTACATACACAACTAATCAAAGTAATTAAAATCAATCAATCATCTAAAAACCCTAAACTTTACATACACAACTAATCAAAGTAATTAAAATCAATCAATCATCTAAAAACCCTAAACTTTACATACACTACTAATCAAAATAATTAAAATCAATCTATTATCTTTATGTAAATACAAAATCAAGCTAATATCAAATAAATAAAAACAAGGAATTAAACATAAATCAACGGAAGTAAGTTTTGTACTCACAATATTTTTTTGAAGATCAAAGAAGTATTTGGAGAATTAATGGAGCCACCAAAACAAAACAAAACCTAACCCTTTTCTTCCTTTTTCCTCTCTCCTGCCGTTCTCTCTCTCTCTTTTTCTTCTTGATTCTCGTTGCTGCTGCCCTCTAAGCCTAGTAACCTAATTGATATATTATACTATAACATCCTTTTGTTTGTTTGTTATTTATTTATTTATTATATAATATTATATTATACAAATACAGTATATATAAATATATTATATATGATCAACACACATATATACATATATATAAAACACCTCTTTTTTTTTATATAACAAATATAAATATATAAATATTTGGATTAATTTTATTTAATTAAATAACTCGTTAAATTAATTAAATAACACATTAAATTAATTAAATACCACATTAAATTCTCATGTAACCACGTAATTAATAAAGTCAAAAATAAAATAAAGTAATAATAATAAATAAGACTTACGAAAAATTAGGGTCGCTACAAATATACAGTATGTAAATCAAAAGGAATAATCAATCAATACAAGAGAAATGCCCACAGGCTTACATCATTTAAAAAAGGGTACAACCCTTACAAAATAATGGCACTCGGCCTACAAAACAAAAGCCCTAGGCCAACAATCCATAGAGCCCTCTCTAGCCCATGCACAACTCCAAGCCAGCTCAAGGGCGTAGAGTCAGCACAGTAAACCATTCCATTATACCACTCATCTAATAACTTCTCACTCTTTCTTACCATTTCCTTGCTCTCCTGCACAACTTAACTTGGTTTTCCACATGATATACTGCTTAACATATTATTAAAGTTGATGGCTTCATAGAGTTTCTAGTGAGTAGCTTTTCCTATCTAAATAATGTTTCTGATAAATAATAAGTGCCAGAGGGGCACCACCCAAGAATACAAAAACAAGCAACAACCAAACTATACCTTACGCATCTCGAATGAATATTAAAACCCCAGAAAAAGGACTGTAACAAGGGATCAACCCTCCCTTTAACCCAGCTATACACAATCTACTCTTTACTTGATTCAGGGGAGCTTCACGTCCTTAAAAAAATATAAAAAAAATGTCCAAAACTTCCTTCACTCGTACTTATCTTACATCCAATCCAACAACCACAGCTACCCTACAACCACAACAAAAGACACCATAATTCCCCAACCACCCTAAAGTGAATAACCACGTCACCCCCTTCTATGCACATGCAGCACCAGTTGGGAAGGACCATTCTCCTTCTGAACAAAAATTTCAACAGTAAGGGTCTTCCCATGAGCCCATCCACCCAACCCTCAAGAGGGATTTAATTATCCAAATTTCTTCCCAACAACATTCTAAATAATTTCTACACGATGTGCTAAAATTGAAAATGGTTTTCTAATTGTTTGGAGATCATAGCATGCCGAATTGAGGAACAATTTAGCCCCATTCACATAATTTCTCCAAT
This sequence comes from Camellia granthamiana, assembly GCA_036172215.1. Lineage (NCBI taxonomy): Eukaryota > Viridiplantae > Streptophyta > Magnoliopsida > Ericales > Theaceae > Camellia > Camellia granthamiana. Next base: position 52,446,631 of record CM069916.1, on the reverse strand, counting down.
AGATTCCAAAAAATTATTTTGACAACCCTAAGGAAGAACTAAGATATAACCAACCACTCCACCTGGTGTCAACTGAAACCAACCCAGCAATACAATTGAGTTAAAAACTAATTAGATGTCAAAGACTATTTATTGCAGAACTAAATTCAAGAACATTGGATCTGGTCCTCCCCCAAGGTCCTGACCTGTTCAGTTTGAATCAGCAGCCCCACTTCTTAAATCATAACAAATGGAAAACTAAGTGAGCATGCCTCACAAGAATTCTCTAGCAATGCCAACAGAGGGAAAAATAAGAAGAAAAGGGATAGAAAAAACAACAAACACAGAAGAAACAAATATAAACTATAACTAAAGATGACTTACAGATCTTTCTGATACTAATCAGCATGATTCAATACAAACTGCAATATTGGTTGACACATGACTCGGAGTCCACATCAGTAGTGGCTGACATTCAAACTTCTATGAAATATCTGATTTCATAGGGGAATCATCCCCTGATTCTTCATCTCAATAGCCACATAAAGTGTTGCTGGATTCTATCATGCCAGGCTAAGAATAGAATTTCAGTTAAATATGAGAAGACATGACAAATAATACTGACAACCTAACCTTCATCTACAGATTCAATGGTATGTTAATTCATAGATGCATATAACAAAACTATATCTGTATTTATTGTATGTCCTGCTACTTTTTCATTATGTGTACATTCAAAATATTATTGGCCTCCCAGCAAACTTCAGTATACTCTGCATGGGATAAATTGACTGAATAGATGAAAACTTAAGTCCTAAGCTATAATCTACTTGTAACTCCTATTAGGGAGTCCACAAAACACATGAGATAAATATGATGATGTTGTAACCCAAAAAACAAAAAGCAAAACCAGATATGGTGAAGTTTATTGTCTCACCAGTGAAATCGCATATTTTTCTAATAGCATCAGCAGCAGTATCCTTGATGCTGCCAAAGGTGGCAACAAATAGCTCATCAACTGACTCAGTACTCATACAGTCTGAGCTCTCTAAAATCTCCAGAGGTTTTTCTTTGGCTGGATGAAACAAGAGTGACTGTTAAAATTGCTAAATACAAATAATGAAAAATAAGAGAAAATCATAAACTCAATGTTCTAGAACACTACAAACTAACAAACACATAATTATACTACCGTGACATAGAAAAGACACCAAAATCAACATGTCACTGTATGACATCCCCAGTTTCCTTCATCCATTAATGCTATGGTTTTGTTTTTCCTCACTCTTTATTACGCCATTTCATTTAGATTTATTGTCTACTGCAGATAGATATGCATAATTCATATACATGTAGTGCTGACAGGCAACCGCAATGTTGAGATTCAACACAGACTCTCTAGAGTCTGCCACACCATTCTACAATCTTGGAAGAATCTAAAATGTTCTAGAGAAATCTGAAAGGTTGTAGAACATCTTAGAAGTGAGAACCTTAGAGAAGTTGAGAGATCCCAAAGGTTCTGGATTCTAAAATATTCTAAAGAAGTGTGGAAAATTCCACTATCTACTAAAGTAGAGTAGACAATTCTAGAGTATAGTAGAATGAGGAAAGTAAATCCTAAGAGTATTCTAAAAGTTTAATAATAACCTTTGGATCAAGTTGATCTTAGTTGTCCGTTGAGGAGGTGGATGAAGAGAGACCTCATTTTGGAGGCATAGAAACTAAGAGTGGTGTGATGAGGAACCCACCAACCCCAAATAGTGTTTCCAGTAATAATTAAGTATTGTATTGATAAATGTTTTGTTGACAATATAATATTAGAGTTTCTTTGTCTATTTATTAGTATATGTGCAAATAAATAAGAAATGTGAATCAAAACCACAGAAAAATAGAACTTACACCGTGATTGATTTTTAGATGGTCTAACAAGTGCCCATGATTTTCTAATGCCATCATCTAGCATGTCAACTTGTTTTTGAATATACTGCATGAAGAAACAAATGTATGTCGCAAAAAAAAGGGTTAAAAAGAGCAATGAAATGCTAGTTAATTTATGTGATAAGCTAGTGATAAATTCAAAGAAAATGGCACTCACTTGGAGAGTATTCAATCTGATGCACAGGGTCGATGTTGTTAGTGCATTCACCTTATCATTTATTTTTTCTTCTAGAAGCACACCACCTACCACCTTTTTCTTCATTACCGAAAAGACTGTCTCCTCATAACGCGTCAGTGAAGGAACAGAAGGATATAGATGGTGCTTCTCAACTGCAGTATTTAAGGCATCATAATTAATATCTTGGGTTAATATGTGCCACATCAACGATGGTGAACATAGCTATGTTATCAACAGAATTTCTCACGCAATCTTATCAGTTGAATCTAATAGTGAGCAAGACCCAAGATATTCAATTTTAAAATAGCCTTTATACACAAGAAGCAGGTATTAGAAGCAATAAATTCAACTTTAACATCACAGATGTGGACAAATAAGGTACCTATCTGGCTGACCACTTTCAGCAAATAAATATCCAAGGTATGGAAAATTACAGACAGTAGAGCTTGTAAATGTGTGATATCCATTGGTAGACTCAACCCAAATAATTGATCCACGGTCTGCATATTAAGTGGGATATAAGGGCCATGAAGACAAAAGACAAGTTTATCAAGACTAAATTAAAATAATAATGCTAATTAAATGTTCAAAAGAAGAAGATTGTAAGAAAGAAAATGTAGTAACATACAAACCAACAACTATAGAGTTAATGGCCAGAAAAGACCACAGCAACCAATGAAAAGAAGAACAGAACACAAATAGCTTTTTAAAGCAATTGTCTTCCTTATTCTTTTGACAGAAGAAATACAAAAAAAGCCTTTCTGTAAAGTGAAGAACAATATACCTAGAGACAAGGACTCCTCAAAGAGAAAACTAAACACACCAAAAATCAAGGCAAAGTACCTCTCATGAAGCGTTCTAAACAAATAGCAACCCCTCTTGGCCAAGAAGTCAGCCTAAATTGACTATCCTAGTAATCTAAGGGAATGAAATATCTCTGTCTCTAGGCAAAAATACCTCAGTTTGAGTTGCTTCTGATGATTGATGATATGGGGTTAACCTTTTTCTTGTACAACTATTATATAAAGAATTGCAGTAAACCAAAAAGTTATCTTGGCAATGATACATACTTCCTCTATGATCCTAAAAACTTCAATTGCTGAAGCTGCTTGCTTTTGCTGATGTGACAAAGGCTCCCAATCCTGCATAAGTAGCAACAAATAGTCAAGCTAAAAGATACATAGCAATCATTAACCTAGCACAAAAATGGTACCACAGAATAACATCAGCGAACACAAAAGAAGGCGTAAAAATTCTATAATTCACCACACAAGAAATATTACAATTATTCACGAGACAACCAAATCCACAATACCCCTACTCCAGCGGCAGACCTAAAAAATTTGTTCAGGGAGGACCAAAGCAAAAAAACCAAAAGAATAGTTTTTTTGAGTTCACTTTTGGTATACTACTACCAAAAAAAATGTCTTATTCAAGTATGAAAAACATAGTTAAATGAAACTCGGTAAATATATATCAATCATTTCTTATATATATAGTTTTGACCAATCTGACAAGGGTCATCGTGAAAAATTGATCATAACACCATTCTAAGGCATTTATTGGTTCGCATAATTTCCATAAATAATAATTCTACCTCTACAATTTTGTACACAAGAAAAACAGCTAAAATAATTCTAGTATAGAGTCAAACCCACAGTTCAAATATATATATATATCTATATATCTATATCTAAGTAACATGAAATTAGTGGTTATTTATTATATACAATATGTAAAAGAGTTTTTTCTTCTTTTTGTTTGGGGGGAGGGGGCATGGTCCCTTGGCCTATAGACCCGGCACATAGGTCTTCCCTGCCCTACTCAAAATACTTTTCTCATTTGTTCACTCATTATCCTCCCCTCTTTCTCCTCTTCTGGACTTTTTATATTTGGAAAAATTGCTACAACAAATTACAATGCAGTTATAGGCTGCACAATTCTTCAGTATGATACCAACCTCAAGATCAAAAACACGTCCAGTCCATTCCAAGATACGCTGATGCTGAGCAATTATCCAGTCAAGCATAATTGGGCTAGAAACTTCTCTAATCTACATACACAGAGAAGAAAAGTTGATTATTGATTAACTATAAAACTTCTGAAAAACCACATCAGCCTCTAACTATAACCAACTCAAAAAAATCAGAAAAACTTCATTATGATTTCTGCTCTTTGGAACATATACATCTCCTTTATCCTTTTTTGGCACAATGTCACATTGAGCTGGGTTCAAATGAAATACATTATAAAAATCATGTTGAACAACAATACCTACGTTTAGAAGAAATTTGTACCCAGTGAAAGAATGATTATCAAGTAAATTCTTGTTTACAAATTTAACGCAAGCATGAAAAATGTTCTAATTAAGATAACATAACACAATATAATATAAATATAAATAAACACAAACAAATAAAACATAAAAGAAAAAAACGATTATAAGATTATTAAAAAAAAAACATAAATTAAAAAAAAATATGTATGAAACAACCACAATATGTTTGAAAACATATACACACATGATGAAATGAGAAAATGCAGGCATGAGGCAATAATGATTGGCCAAGAATATATTATATATGAAACAACCAACGTGACAAAAATAGAAGATTTTTTTGTGGTTTTGTCCTCGTGTTTTTTAAGTACTTTCTACTCTCACTTGTGCTTTCTTTGTTTTGTGATTTTGAACATTACATTTCATTTTGTAAATGAACCCTGGGTTTGCTGAAATCAGACTGGAGGCTTTTGAAAAAGGAAGTTAAGCCTTATACTGGCACATTTTTTGTAACATATATGTCAATGATTTCTTTTCTTTTTTTTTTCAAATTAGTAGAGAATGGTTTTAAATTATGGACTGAATGGTGATTTTGATTTGGATTATTGCAATTTTGTTTCTTATTTTTCAATATTTATCATGATTTGACGACTTTATAATCATATATACCTCAAATAACAAATATATAAAGATCTCTCGTAATGCCCCATTTTATGTATCAAAATTTCAAAGTTCAAAAATTTAATCGTCGCTTTCCCATATTACCTTATTTTCAAAGGGTTAATTACACCAACACCCTCTCAACTATAAGAGAATATCACATTACCCCCCTCATCTATGAATCCGTACATTTTGACCCCTTCAATCATATCATATTGAGGATGGGGCCCTTGATCCATATGATTAACGCTGAAAAAAGCAAATTCTTCATATCAAATAAAAATCATTTCAATTACTTCAGTATTTAGTGAACATTGTGATCAGCAAGCCAACTGCAAACTCAACTTAAGCAAGTTTCCAAGTTGAGTGCATTTATAGATCTCAAAACAGTATTCAACCCAATAAAATGGTTGAAACACACATTTTGCTGAGCATTTGATTTTGACTCAAACATTGATTTATCAGGATACCTTAGCAACTTAACCAGATTTTACAGGTCACATAGAAATAAAATTGCTCATACACCATTATGCCCATAACAGAGTCTAAATTGCCAGATTTGAGCCTAACCTGAACTCTGGCCAAGGCAATAATATGATTAAAAGAAAATTTTCTTCCACTCATACAGGACAGGGAAAAGATACAATCGGCAATAACAAGCAACTGATATGTCCACTATTAAAGTCAACTGATACACGTTACTCAGCTCCAAAAATATCCTAACCTGATAATGATGAAATTGTAAGCTGCAAGGAGAATGCAAAGCAATTTCTTCACATGCAGAGGAATAGAGCCGAGTCAGGTCATGATCAAGCATATCAGCTGCAGGAAGCACTAACCTAACCTCTTCAGTAAGACATGATACTCCCTTGAGGAACGGATTCTGCAGATCAATAAAATGAGAAGAACGGTAAGCACAGACATAACAAAACAAAAAGGTACACCAGCTGCAAAGAGGTAAAATTCCTTCAGTTATCGTATAGAAGCGAACCAGTCTTTCACCATAAAATTGATGCAGTAGAATGGCTGAGACCATCCCAGCATCAGGATACCACTGGTGTAGCACTGGGGAAAATACATTGAGCTCCCTCTCAGCAATCAATCTTAGTTCATTTGCAAGTAGAGCCAAAGGATGTGTCCTTTCCATTTTAGATTCAAGATCTATGGTATTTGCAACCTGAGATTATTAAGGCAACATGTCAACTTCATCTAACTACACTAATGGCCATCCACAGAAATAGAAGATCAGTGCAGTCATAAACATGACCAACCCGCCAATATGCAGCTTTGATGGACGTTTCCACATATAGTCTGAGCTTTCTATCAGCAATCGCATCCAGAGCATCAGATTTGGTAAACTGCAAGCATAAGAACCTTGCCAATTAAAAAAATTAATAACAGCAAAAACTGACATTTATTCAAATCAACATGGAAGAGAAGTTTAGACTTAAAAAACAAAAAGACATATCTGCAAAAGCTGCACGGACTACAACAATTAATGAAGATGAAGAAGTGTAGACACTCATTTTGATTGATCCTAAGACTTTGGGTGCTTGCAAGCCTCCCAATGATGAAATGGTAATTACTTCATCCTTGGAATATTTAAAGTTGTTTGGAGTTGTTATATGAACCTGTTTGGCCAAAAATCAACTTTTTGCGAAAATGACCATTTTACCCCTGAACTCGTTTTTAGCCAAAACCAACTTTTAATCCTGAGAAAGAGAGAGAGAGAGAGGCCCGGTTGTACTTTGATCGAATATATTTTCCAAAATTAGTGACCAGTTTTATCAAAAACATCGATTAGAAGGCAATTTAGGTTTACTTGAGCCACAAACAAGGCAAGGGTGTAGGACCCCGCACTTGTGCATACATGCATGGTACATATACCAAGGCAAAAACGTGAGTGCGCACAAGGTTTGTGCGTGTGCACATCCAAGCGTGACAGAGATATTTTTGGTAACTCAATCTTGGTGCATTTCTGGTGGGAGGCGGAAGAGAAAGTGATGGGGTTGCCCTAGCTTGCCCCCCATGCCTCCTAGTGCCTATATAAGCACCCTCTCCCCCTCGCTTTCAAAAGGTTAAGAAATTGAAAACTTTTGTGAGGTTTTTGAGAGCCAAACACCTTCTTCTCCCTTCCTCTAACCTTAGCTCGGAAAATAACACACCCCAAGGTAACTCTGAACTTCTAAAAACATTCTAAGGCTTGAAGAACATGAACCCTAATCAGAACATAAGCTTAAGGGAGGTTTGCAAGCAAAGAACTCGAGCTTTCTTTGCGTTTTCTTCGCGTTCTCTTCAGTTTACTGAAACCAAAAGGTAAACTCATTTTCTCTATATTTCAGTAGTTCCTTATTGTATTTTTTAGTGTTCATTCATGTTAGGGTGTTAGCTCATCATCCCGTCATGTAGTTTATTAGTTTTTCTGTCTTTTTCAGTTATCTTCGCATGTTCTCTTTATTTCTTATTAAACAGCATGTTTTAGGCTCACTTTAATCATGTAATAAGCATGATAAGCCTGGTTTGATCATCACGTAGTTTTAGGTTATTTTTGTTTTCTTACTTGTTAGTTGCTTTCCTTGCATAAGCCTCATTTAGTAGCCTCAAACCGGGCCTAGGTTCATGTTTTGCATGTTCAGCTGTATGATAGGACCGTATCTATGTTGTGGGCATCCGGGTAAGTTTTCTTGTCCTCCTTGGAATATGTGTGCTACTTGCATTGTCTTTTAAATAATGCAAGTTTCTATATTTTTCTATGCAAAATTGTATGTTTTGAATGCTTTTTTATGAAAATTATTCGTTTTAGGCTGAATTTATGGCCATGGGTTGATAAAACCTACCTTTTTATTAAAAATCATCATTTTGAGAAAATATGACTTTATTCTCTTAACCTAAACTAAATAATTTTCATTTTATTCAAATCATATATATAGTCTTAGGTTAGTTAAGGGTTTTGGGGCTCAAAGTGAATTTATGTAAATAATTAACCACTAAAATCATAAAATAGAGAGTAGAAGCCAATCTTTGGATTAGGCAAGAGGGGGTACTATCATTCTATAACCTTCCCCTCTTGTATCTAAGCTCTTGAACCTAGAATTTTCTTCGTTGTGATGGATTGGTCGTTAACTTAGTTTTCATTGTTAAAGGTTTCTTAATTTCCCTTAAAAAATTAATTGGCGACTCTTTGTTGTTCAAAGTAAGTCGGAGTGGGATGCATGCCTTATACTCGAAAAGGGCACGGCGCCCACAAGAACCATGAAGACGAAAAACATAGAGCATAACTGTTAGGACAACCTTCACTTAAGTAAAATGAAAAATGGGATTCTACTAAATGACCACATCCTCGAAGTTAAAGGTGTGAAGAGATAAAAACAAAAGGAACAAGTTCTAGGACCAACTATCTTACCTATTGACTTAAGATATCAGATGCTGCCAAATGGTCAAATAAGCCTTCACTAATTGCACTATTAATTAAGACTCAGCAAAATTAAAGCCATGGAACAAACTCTATTACCACAAAAAAAAGTGTACAGAACTTTACAGAAAGACTAACCTTGATTTCACCACATTCATCAAAAGTATAATTTCCGACTGCTAATGCCAAGGTCAATACACTTCTGAAGAAGCAAGGTTTCTGAAACAAAATCTAACCAGTGAGCAGAAAATTCTTTCAAAATAGAAGCACAAGGTACAAAATCAGATGATGAAAGTCCTATAACACAATAGATAAGAATCTAAAGATTTGAACCAGATACCTGATGACAAATTATCCTAGAAAGTATAAAATAAGAAGAGACGCTGGGCAATTAAATAAATGATGATTTACATTGCATAAGAAAACAGAGAGAATCTAGAGAGCAAATAACATTCGGGAGACAGTCCATAAAATTTTTAAATGTGGTTTATAAACACATGAGAAAGTAATTCGTGTACTCGAGAGTAGCAAGAGGACCTGACAAAAATGCAGATGATAATCTTGCAGTTTACTGTCACACCAGGTGCTCATTGACAAAAAAAGAGCATGGGCCAAACATAACTTTATTCCTCTGCCATTGCATACTGTGGAACACATTAAGCTGTTCATATATCGCTCTTCCTTCTCATTATTATTGTCCGCAGATAAAACTTTCTGCACTTCAAGGATTGCATAATCTAGAAGAGTAGCCTCATCTGTTGCAACAAACTGCCATGGAGAAGAAACTGCATTTTAGATATATCTAAAATCTACATAGAAAACATATTGTGTTGACAACACCATATCAAATAGCATTTAGGTAGTCTTATATGATTCAAGAGAGTGAAGCTGGGCATGGTAAAATAATGCTCAAACATGAAGCCTGGATATGATCTACAATCCAATGCTTTGAAGTTGACGAAAGGTTCAATGCAAATGGAAAAATGAAACATGTTCACAGAACCTATAAGGACAAATTCAGTCATGTATACTATGAATATCACTAATAGTAAGGAGTTGTTTGGCATACACTATTTTAGTCCATCTTTTTATCTTTTTTGGGTCACATCAATCAATATCTCCTCTCTATTTTTTTACACATCTTTTTATAAAAAGTCAAAAAGTACACTTATTTAGAACATCCCAAACCACCCCTAAATTGCATAATGTATTGTGTGTATATATATAGCAAGATACATCTAATTTAATGTATCACGTATTGTAAATTGCATAATGTATTGCATATGTATAGTAATATTGATTTCTCTACAAAAATATCAAATCGTAAGATACTGAGAACACTGCTCTTCACTATATTTGTAAATTATAATTTTGTAACTGTTCAAGACAACAACAAAGAAAAAATAATGGATGGAAAGAAAATCATTTAATAAATTTAATGAAGTGTTCAAAAAAATGAAAAGAAAAAGGAAACACATGCTCACACATGCCCTCATGCGCGCACACACATACATGTGAAAAGAGGTAAATGAGGAAGAAACTTAACTATACAATAATACCCATAAGATCTTCAATACCTTAGATAAGTACAACTTCAAATATAATTTATACCTGTTGAAAAAGCACCCATCCAAATAATGCATTATGCATTTTCTGATTAATGCCTAAAGTAGACCAGGTCAACTTGATAAGCTTTAGGACTTCATCAACTTCCTAGAGAAAAAATTCAAAAAATAAATTCTTAGGATCCCTCCAATTTAACATAGTGGTGCATGTTAAAGACAATAAACTGAAGGACAAGGATGAAAACGCATACCTCTATGAGCTGGCCTTCTTCCAGAATGTCAAATAAACCAAAGAGTAGCTTCTCATAAAGCCTAATGTTCAAGTGATAGCCAGCAGTCCAATAATAAGTTTCACCATGGACGCCAAATTGTGCAGGAGCAGACAAAAACACTAAAACTAACTCCCTGATCGCTAATAGGACCTCAGCGCGTTCAGAAGGGGACTTTATGATGTCCCATTCCTACAACCAAAAATAAACCAAGCAGATCCAACAAACATTCGAGTTTAATATCATCAAAACATGCCAATAATGACCCCGGGGGGGGGGGGGGGGGGGGGGGGGTGGTGTTTGTACCTTTGAATTTTTTACTTTTGTAAGCAAGCTTCCAATTGTTTGCTGTTCAGTTGTTCTATTATTTGCAGAACATAACAGTTCTTCAAGAATATTTACCTACATTAACAAATTAGAATGATTAGCTTTAAACTAGTGAAGAGATATTTTTTAGTTAAATTATTCGAACGCCTACAATGGCATAATTAAAATTCGTGAACTACTTAGAAAGCAGTTATACTCGGCATAAATATTCTGTATCCCTCACTTGGATCACTTAGAAATTCCACAAAATTTGGCCTTTGTAACTGATAAGCAGAATGTTTCCATCATATCAATGCACATGTGAACCACCTTGCATCACATCTCTTCAGCCATAGGCAACTATTAACAATCCAAGAAGGGATGAGTGGCCATGACACGCCTGTAGAACCATTTGGGCCTGAATTTCTTGCCACTCGGACTTTTGGATGGGGCTATAGAAATTTAAGCTCAGCCCAACACAGACAATGACACATGATAAGTGTCAAATTTTATGTAGTTCCAAATAAATTTAGTTCATTTATATTTCTAATCAGTATTAACTTAATGCAGTTTTGTATATATATAGGATTGGTCTGGCTCAATTTCCTATTAAAGGACTAAACCAGGTTTACTATACTACCTACATCCAAGCTCAGGCTAAGTTAAGATAGGATTAGCTTAATGTGACTAACTTCAATCATAGGCCTAGCTTGAACACCAACCATGGCCCATACTGCATCAGCAACTAACAGGGTTGTCAATATAATTTCCCAATTACGAGGGGTATCTATGCCAAACAACAACATCTATTAATTCACCCAGTAAGAAGAAACTTGAGTTCTTTATCCTCAGAAGTTACCCTTAACTTTCTCATGAAGCAGAAAGAATTCATCATAGAACAAACATGACTATGATCCTTACTTGTCTCTTCTTCCATTGAGCATGGGACTTCTCATTAGGAAAATCAGATTTGACCATGCCATTCAAAAGCCCCAAGGAGATCTGAGGGATGTCAATTCGTTCACACATTTTTGTTGAAGCAAACTGCATCAACCTTTGCCTGGTGCACAAATCGACGGCTTCTGAAATCTAGTGAACCAAATATATTACTACTTCTGAGAAATAGGAGCTGAAAATCATAAATAAATAACTAGTTTAAAGTTGAAAATATTAAAAAATGCAGACATTCTACATCTTGTCCTACTGATTAGTTAAAACAATAATCAAGATTCAGTTTCCAATTGAAACATATTTCAAAAAGATATTCATAGAGATGAATTAATAGGGAAAGAAACTACAAGAAATTTCAAAAGGTGGTGGCATTTGCACCAAGCGGTGAACTAACTTATACTCATGGCTTTGACACCTCAACAACAATGAAGTTAGCTTGAACAAATTGACCAAAAGTAGGCATAAAACACTGGTAGGAGCTTCATCACAGAAGCATTAGCTTGAACAAACTGACCACAACTGCATACTATTATTTCACTATATTATTATTCCTTTTTTAATGGCAACACAATCATATTGAACATCAAGTTTCCTTCTTTTTCAATTACTTTACAATACAATGCTGCACAAATAGCATGCCCTTCTCTCTTTTTCTCTAGCAAGGATACTTCATTCTCATTCATCCCCATACGTATGAAATCTGCATTAAAATCATCATCCATTCTTCACCTCATTAAATAAGAGATTTAGGAAACTACAAAATAAAAATTCAGATGAGTACATGATGTAAAACGAGTGAGGCAGCCGGAAAAAAAAAGGCTATTGTAAGGCTGAATATATCTAGTTTTGTGTTCAAAAGCTTAGGCCTCGTTTGGGAACCAGCCTATTTAGCCAAAAAGCCAAAAAGTTACTAAAAAAGCCAAAAAGCCAACAACCCATACCAAAAAGTCGAAGATTCTCTTTTCTCTCTACTTTTTGCACATTTTTTCGTAAAAAGTCAAAAAGTTATCCCAAACATACTAGTTTTTTTTAGCTCATATTTTAGCCAAATAACCAAAAAGTTACTAAATTAGCCTGTTCCCAAACGAGGCCTAAGGTAAAATTATGTAGATTGTTGGGTTTATACATGGTAATAAAAGGGTACAGGTTTGGGAGTGAAGAAAAAGGAGTCTGGGGGGTTCCCCCCCCCCCCCCGACGGGGAAATGGCAACAAAGTGGCTATCATTAAAAAACAAGTTGCAAAAGGGCTCCTAATATCGGTTCAGCACTTAACTACAGTAAAGACCCATTAGTTTAAATTTAATTAGATGATCTACCTTTTCTAATTATGTAATCAAAGTTTTGACTTCTCTAATATTGATACAACAGTTTGAGTAGGAAAAAAAGACAACAACCAGCTTACAAACAATACTTTACTCTTCTACTTCAATAAAGAGATCGCTTAAGATAATTTTCCAGCATCTTTAAAAGATGGTATTCTATTTTTTGTGGTAAAGATTTGTTGTTTAATCACAACCAGCCACTAATATTCTTCATTCATCTGAAAGCCCACTCTATAACTCTCACACTATCACTACCTCCATCTCCATTTTATTAACAAAAAAATTCCCTAGAATAGATGCTGTCCAGAATTCCAGTAACAAAATTCCTGAAATTCCAATGACTCATCATCTTTGAAACCAAGAAAATTCAAATTCTTTCCCGTCTATAAAGCCCAAAACATAATTTAACATTTTGAAACCCCAAAGGTACAAGTAATGTTTAAGCATCGGCCACCACGTAGTCAATTCAGGCAGCACTACAGAGTTTTCAAAGCACTGTCCTACATCCAGTTTTTAGTGTAACATATAAGTTCTGCATTGCAGTTTGGCCAGCACTGAACAAGCAGATTTCAGTACGCATCGAGACTCCTTTGCAGGCCAATCACTACCACAAATAGGCCACAACATATGAAAAAAGGCAAAGGACTGCTGATATTGAAAAAGAAAAGCACAATATAGTTGACCTGCATTTGAACGCGAATGGTATCAGTGAGCTCTGAATGCCTTCCGGGAAGCTGAGATTGCAAACATTTTCTATCCCTTTTACTCTTCAATCCAGACAGAAATTTAGAACTCTTCTCTTTCCTTTTATCTTCAATAGCATGAATTTCAAGACTAGTTGTGCCACATAGCAATATAAAGAGTTGAGAAAGAAAGAAAGAAAAAGATATGTTGCAGATGTGTAAAAAGTCAAGCAGAGAATTGACACAGGTGCACATACATGCACATTAGATAGAGAGAGAGAGAGAGAGAGAGTACCCAGAAAATATCATAGATGCAAGCAAAATCTCATAGGCTGATTCCCGCAAGTCATCGTCAGATAATCCTTTACAAATCCTAAAACTACATATCAGTTCACTTAAAAGGTAAAAGCCCAAGGCTTTCAGAAACCAATATAAAAACCTAACGAACAGTGAGCACATAACCATAAAGAGCAAGTGAATTTTTCCCAAAATCAAACCAACCAATACCTGTATTCAGGGAAGGTAATCCAAATGGAGGAACAGTTACAGTTTTCACAGGTTTTGAAGGTGTCTCTGTAGTGGAGGCATATTTCACCCCGGATTCAGCAACATTTCGGTCAACCAAAGGATTCAGCAGATTGGATGGATGTGATGCATGACTACTAGTGTGGTTCACCTCAAATAAAGGAGGCACACGCCGAGGAGGAGATCCGGCAGATTCAGGGTCCGAAATTAAAAAATAGGAATTCCCTAACTGGGAATGTATCTGCATAAAATAGTGAAAATTATTCTGGCTGGAGATATAAATAGATTTTTTTTTTTTTTTTTTTTTAAATGTATGCAGGAGATAAGTTCAAATATCTCATAAATGGCTGGGAAACTGTTTATCCACTCAAGGGAAACTGGCAGTTGGGAAGCTTTGGTTACACCTCATTCAGCCAAACTTTGAACAGGATGCAAACTGTGGAGATCAGCTATAGTGTGGTAGTGGTGTTATTTGGAGATCTGCAGTGACTGCTAAATATGGGGTATCTATGATGACCGTAACTTCATTGGAGGTTAACAGCTCTTATACCATATGCTCTGGAACAAAAGTTCGAAAAGGTTGAGATAAATTCAATAAACATATTTACTTTAAGTATTTTCTCATGGTATTTGACCACTTACTAATGCTCACCGGTAGTAAAATTAGCTTTTGAAATGTCACTATTCCTCATTATAGCAAAGTTAACTTTTAACATAACAAACAAGGTGGGGGGGGAGGATATGCAAAAGGTGTTCTTCTCTTAGCTATTGGTGGGTTGTAATTAACAAAGATGCAATAGATGCAGATTATCTTATAGTTTCAGGCAGTGGAGTGACTGCTCAATATCAGGATGCATAGGGGTTTGTGTGATTACGAGGTGGAAGGAATGAAAGAAGAGAATGGAGATTTGATTACTAGCATGAAATTCCAAGTTTTCACTTCCCTTTTGGGAGAGAAGTATTGATGGTCTGTCAACTTAACTGCTTGTTCATTGCCAAATTTAGGTATTTGTAGTATTTGTATTTGGGGCTACAGCAATCTTCTAAGTTATGGTTTATGCACTGTATAACCAGAGAATATTCATAAGTGTTTTAAACTTGTGCATAGTATAACCAGGCCATCGTGTTAAGATATATGGATTGTACATCATATTGTTTGTATAGATAACATGATAGTGCAATGAAGAAATAATATAAGTTCTATTTTTCTGCTGAAGAACAATAGAATATCAAACAAGACAATGTTCCCTTACCATTACAGGGTAAGAAGATTCATCATAGTACTTCTTCGTTGCTTTGGAGATATCAAGCACCCCACCTAATCAAACAAAACAACGCCAATTTACCCACTGAAAGCTATGAATTGAATAAGAACCAGCTTGGTTATCCCAAAAATGTGAATCAAGCAATTTAAAAACTTGTCCGTTTACAACATAAATAATATTAGATATATGTGCTGTAAAAATGAAACAGTTCAAAATCAGTCATTTTAAAATAAAATAAAAATTACATAATTGACTAGTCTTGAATTTGAAGAGATTCCTCTTCTACCTGGTGCATACATAAATTTTTTAATTAACTTATTTACAAACACCCAACTTTTGAATTGGTTAGCTCTATATATGAACAATTCACAAAACAGTCCTAATGCAAACGTCAACCACTAAATAAAAATCCCCCCTTTGGTTGTTGAGAAAAAAGAGGAAAAAACAAAAAAGGGGAACCAAATAGTTTAAAAGACACAAACACACTCAGGCAAATAGTTATATTAGTTTAATTTGGCGATGAATTCTTTGATTTCTTTGCAGAAAAACGGAGTACTGTGTTAACTCTTTTTAGTTCAACTTTTTTTTTTCCCTACAGTTTCTCGGCAACCAAACAGCGGTGAAACTAACCGGATTGTGCGCATTGGAGGACGTAATCGGCGCTGAGAAGTTCGAGATCAGAGTCGGAGACAGAGGAGGTGGGACCAGTGGGGGACCGGACCTCCCTTATCAAACCTGACGAGAGTATGAAACTCAGGAGCTGACGACGATCGCTGCGATAGCGTTGGAGCAGAGATTGAGAAGCCTCCATGTTCGATCTTCAACAGAAGAGAAGAGACGAGAAGAGAGAGTTTGGGAAATGAGAGAGAAAAATGATTAAGGTTTTGGATACTCCGCTGCAGCGAAGCGAGGTGGGGATGGGAATGGGAACATGAAATTTCGATAGCCGCGAAAAAGCCGAATGCATGCGCCCAAAAGTTGTTCCCCGCGTCCTTTCTCTTCTTTATTTTTCACTTTACTTTACAGCATCGCATTAGGCTCCCTGCAATAACTTTAAAACTATTGTGGGGGTGTTTGGTAGGGCTTTTTTGAGCCAGCTTATAGCTTCTGGCTTTTAAAAAGTTATTTTGGACTGTTTGGTTAAACTTATTTCAAACAGCTTCTGATTCTAACAGCTTATTTTAAGTCAAAAAAGCTGATTCTGAGAAGCTGCTCACCCCTTGCTTCTGATTATCAGCTTCTGCTGTTGACATATTAATTCACGCTTATACTCTTAGATTTTTTTATTTTTTATTTTTTTTAAAATAGAAAAAGACCCAAATGGACTATAAAATATTATTATTATTTTTTATAAAAAATGTAGATAAATAGTGAATAATAAAAAATAAAAATTAATTGAAAAAGCTACTTCACAGCTTATTTAACAAACACTACTCAGCAACTTAAATCTATAATCCAACAGCTATACCAAACAGGTTAACAGCTTCTGATTAAAGTCATAATCTATAATCTATTAAGCTATAAGCTATAATCTGTTTTAACAGCTACACCAAACAGCACCTGTATAGAGCATTACCATCAAATCCTTCCTCTATTAGTCTTAATAATTTTTTTTATAAATTAATATTTTGTTAAATTTATTACAGTAACTCGTATGATGAAATGAGTAACTATTCATCGCTAAAACACGAGATTTTAATGTAACCAAGCATCCACCCAAAAGTCCGGCCGATCAACGGCAATTTTTAATTTTTTTTTTTTTTTACATTTCTTCCAGTTTTACCTTTTGTAAAATATAAGACTTATTTGATTGATAGCTCATCAATTTTTTTTTTTTTTTAAATACTAATAATAACAAATATTTTGATAAGATTAAGTTAAAATAGATTGTTTGATATAATGGGTGACTAACTAAAATATAAAAATAATTTTTAAAATTAAAATTTAATTAAAATTTTAAAGAGACTGGTAGTGATACTCTTAAGTTTTTTTTTTTTTTTCTTTTATAGTTACTACTATTTTTCGATATGATGGTGAATTACCTCTTTAAATTGTCAAGTCAAGTAACGTAATCATGATTTGGCTTTGAGGTTTGGTAAAAGTTTTCTAGCCGTGATCATAATTTCTTAGAAATAAATTGCCTCAATTGACTTTTATTTTTATTTTTTTTTCCTTTAATGGATTAATTGGTGACATTCTTATACTCGTTTGACAACTGGCCGATTTAGTTAAAAAATTAAAAATTCATACTAAAAAATCAAAAATTCTTTTTTTTCTTTACTTTTTGCACATCTTTTCGTAAAAAGTCAAAAAATCATCCCAAATATACTAATTTTTTTAGCTCATATTTTAGCCAAATAGCCAAAAAGTTACTAAATTAGTCTGTTCTCAAACGAGGCCTTAAGGCTTGGTTTGGCATAACCTAAAAAAATTAAAAAATTAAAAAGTCATTATCTTATTTAAGTCACATCACCTCTCTACCACATCACTTCAAATCCAACCCATACCTAATCTATATTTCATAAAAAGTCAAAAAGTGCACTTATTTAGTTTATCTCAAACAACCCCTAAGTTCAAAGTTTTTTTTTTATAATAAAAATAAAAAAAAAACTAATATACATCTCTTTAAAAATTATGTATCATATTCACTTGTAGTTATGTTATTTTTTTCTCTAAACATGCAATTCTTTTTCTTTAGTTGTGATCAATTTTATTTTTTCATTATGTTAGTCATGACATTTTTTAGAAAATTATGACTCACGAAATTGAAATTATATGATTTTTCTTTTCAGGTATAAGATGCATATGGTGCACACATTTCAAATGGTGTGCAATATAATGTTTCTTAATAAGAATACACGTTGAAAAGTTTTTATCATCGAAAAAACCAACGGTAATCAACAGTGGGCTGTTTGATGGGAATTATTTTAAACTAAAAATTAATAAGCAGAAAGTATAAGCTAAAAAACACCCCTTCCACATCTTTTGAAAACTCAATTTTTTTTTTTCTAACTTATCTAAGTTATTTTTGTCTAATAAACTATAAACAAAAGTTGTATCAAATAGTTTGCTACAAATTTAAAAACTAAAATAAACTATAAGTTGCTTGTATAATCCCTATCAAACATCCCCAGTGCTGGCGGTGATTGTTGGTAATAGTGAGATTGACAGATATGTGATATTAAATAGATGAGTGATAGATAGATGACACGTGTACAGATAATAAGATATTTGAACACATGACTGGACATTTTAAGATAACCGACATGTGTACAAAATAGTTGGACATTTTTAAATTATTTTAGGGGCTATATAGGTTTGAATTAAATAATTTATGAACTAAATAGATTCAATTGATAGTTCA